>CAJNDS010000561.1:42500-104886 GCA_905221605.1 Symbiodinium natans | reverse complement strand
GTATGTGTGTGTTTTTGTGTGTGTGTGTGTGTGTTTTGTGTGTGTGTGTGTGTTTTTGTGTGTGTGTTTTGTGTGTGTGTGTGTGTTTGTGTGTGTGTGTGTGTGTGTGTGTTTTTGTTTGTGTGTTTTTGTGTTTGTGTGTGTGTTTGTGTGTGTTGGTGTGTTTGTGTGTTTGTGCACGGCTGGAGAGACTCTTGGCGTGTGGTGGCAGCAGGTCGCGCGCAGAGTACTTTGTTTTTTTTCCTTTGAGGAAGAACAAGGCGGTGGGCATCATGAAGCCCGGCCACGCCATTCCCCTCAGAAGGGGGGGGAAAGGGGAGGCGCAGGGAATTTTGCCTCGGGAAGCCCGCAGCTGCGGTGGAGCTTGTGAGGTGTCCCCATTGCCACCAGCATGTAAATGCGGGGAGGGGGGCCTTTTTTGTTCAGGAAGCCGTAGTCACCGCCGCCACAAGACTCTCAACAAGCGCAAGCGAGAGAGAGAGAGAGAGGTTTTCACCGTCGAGCCCATGATCAACCTCGGTGGAAATGGCGGCGACAGGCCAGGTTTTTTGGGCGTGTTGCATTTCAAAGCGACGGAGAGAGGGAGAGAAAGGAGAGAGAGAGAGAGAGCGGGAGAGGGAGACAGGAGAGAAGGAGGTAGAGCGAAAAAAGAAGACGAAAGAGAGAGACAGGACCTGGCCTGACAACTGGACCGCGGTGACCCGCGACGGCAAGAGGCGCATCCCGAGCCTCCCAGAAAAGTAAACCCTTCCACAAATCCGCTCTCTCTCTCTCTCTCTCTCCCTCTATCTCTCTGCTCTTCTCTTCCTCTTCCTCTCGTTTCTCTGGTTCTCTTCGTGGGGTTTTGTTCTTTCAGAGAGAGAGAGAGAGACGGTCAGACAAAAAACAATCAAAACATCAAAACACAGATATACATAGACATATTTTTGAAGATATAGACTGACAAAGAGAGAGAATTAAGAGAGAGGTCCGCTCAGTTCGAGCACACCTTCTTGGTCACCGAGCCCGGGGCCTTAGAGGGTCTGAAGGAAGAAGAGGCCCAGCAATCCGGTCCCCAACTCTTCTCTTATCTCTCTCTTTCTCTCTTTCTCTCCTTATCCCTCTCTTTCTCTGTCTCTCATCGCTTCTTCTGAGAGAGTTCCGTTTCTCTTGCGGCGTCTCTGCCTTTCTCGCGCTTGGTTTTCAAGGTGCTCTCTCGAAGTCTCCAAGTCTCGAAGGAGTGTGTCGAACTCAGGACTGGCCTGGAGGTCCTCACGGCGCGGCCGGGCACCGACCCGCCCGGGAGCCAAAGCTGTGGGGGGGGATGGGGGGGGATGGGGGGGGATGGGGGGGGATGGGGGGGGGGGGGGGGGGGGGGGGGGGGGGAAGGGAAAGAAGGGGAAGAAAGTTGAGAGAAGAGCCTTGAGGGAAGAGGAAAGGGTAAGACTTAAGAGAAGAGGGAAGAGGGATCTAAGACAGGGAATGGAGAGAGATGACGAGGGAGCAGGGGCTGGGGGGGGTGGAGGGAGGGATTCAGACCAGGACGCCGCTTGGCCTTATGTCAATGTGGTGATGTACACAGACAAGCTACTCTTACGAGTCTTACGTCCGTGAGACATGCAGAGTGGCCTTGCATTAGTCATTGTAACTGAGCTTGCAAGAAAACGGGAACTCGAAACGCAACACTGGTGCAGGCTGGTCCAAGGCTGCCATGCATAAGACAAGGGGAAGAACCCAAACCAGATCTATTTACACAGATTTGGCAGGCAACATGGAGCTGTTTGAACGAGGCATGCCGAAACTTGTCTCCATAAGCAGACAAAAAAACACGGAGCGAAGTCTCCGAGCCAAGACTCTGCGAGCTGAGCAGCACAACAGCATACACCGGCCGTTGCGGCCGGTGGATAGCAGAGAAGGGAAGGGGGAGAGATGGGGAGAGATGGGGAGAGAAAGAAGAGAGGAAGAGAGGAAAAGCGCGAAGAGAGGGATGCAGCTCCTCGAAGCTCTTTGAACGAGCGGGCCCGGCAAACCCCCGGCAAACCCGTCATTCGTGTCCGAGGACGCGGATGCCGGCCTGGAACCCAGCGCGGGCCCCGAAGCTTGGAGGCGTTCTCGGAGCGAGGGATTCCCTTGGATTCCCTTGTTCCCCTGAATTGGCATATTGCCGAGGTCATGTTTCAGAGATGACATGCGCTGCACTCAGCGCCTCCAAAGCTGCACACCGCACTGCCGTAACTGGCCAGTATAACTGGCTAAAGCTGGCCAGTATAAAACTGGTATAGCTGGCCAGTAGTTCTCATTCTCAGAGACTTCCCCATTCCCCTTCTTCGGGGGCTCTTTGCTCTGGCGGACGTCCCGTGGAAGTACGTGACGCGTGCAGTCTCCATGTGCAGTTTTGACTCCGCGCTGCTGAGCAGCCATGGAAGGACCGAAGCGACACTAAGTGCGACCTCATGTCGTCTCTCTTATGTGTCTTGCCCTTTCAGTGGTGGTGGTAGACGCCACACAATGCCAGAAAGCTCGGGCACCATCTCACTTCCATTTGGGGCGCATCCCGAGTGAGAGTGGAAGCGGGGCCAAACTCCGAACCTGTTTGCCAAATGCTCGCATTTGCTCGTGTTGTGAATTTACTTGGATCTGGCAGACAACCCCCCGTCGTTTCAATCGAAGAAAACCCTCGTTGGTGGAGTCATCTAAGGAGAAGTCGCTCTGTTCGTCCTGTCCATTTTATCATCCTGTCCTCGTTTGTGCATGTCCGTATGTCCTCGCTCCTTGTCTCTCTCTCTCTCTCTCTCTCTCTCTCTCGCTCTCGATTTCTCTCCCGTCTCATGAAACCGTAACAGTCGCAACACCCATGTGTTGTGCACAGCGGTTGTCAGAATCTATGCAGACGGGAACGAAACCTTGCAATCTCCGGCTCGGCTCAAGCCGAATTTCGGCGCTCAGCGGCTCGTGGGAGTCCACATTGTCAGCACATTGCGGACAGGACATCGAGGCCCCGCTCTCGAGTTTTCCCTCAGAAACCCCAGCTTGACATTTCCAGGATTCCAGGTGCTTTGTGAGAGCGTTCTGGGAGGAAGCTGGAGATGTCCACGCAGGAGCTGATGCAGCTGCCCCTCAGAATGCTGCAAAAGCTGTGGATTGGAAGCTTTCTTTCTTCTTCCTGTTTCCTGTGTTTCTCGCTTGCGAGCTTCCACTGGCTTCCACTGGCTTCCACTTCCCAAAACGAGGTCGGCTTCCTGGGCTGGGGCACTCAGAGCTGGGAGAGTCGAACGAGGCGGCGCGGCTGAAGACGCGTAAACTAGTAAACCTCTCGTGTCACATGGACTCAGGATGGCTAAAGAAGTGAACTAAGCCCCGGAGACTTCAGAGATCTTCCCCCGTGAGCCCACCGGGTCCCTCACCCGCGTTGTCGAATTTTCGCATGCTGCCTCACGAGGGCAAAGAAGAACTCGAAAAACAACGAAGGCTAACGAAGGGTTCCAGGCCTCTTGCCCAACCTAAGAACTCGGGATAGTCGTATGGGCCGTATGGGGTTGTAAAAGTCCCCGCACATGCCATGAAAGGCATTGCCTGAAGCGTTTGGGTGCTTCCTACGCGTAAAATGATAAGAAGCGGACAAACGACAGCCTCACAATCGCTCTCGGAATCATTTGGTGTCGGACTTGGTAGCTGCTTGGAGGGTAGCGTAGTACGACGTTTTCTGTCTAGTTTTGGCGCTGCCCTCAAAGGCGTGGCTTGGTGCCTCAGAAGTAGGAGTTTGGCGCCAGAGCGCTTCTGAGCTCTTAAGACTCTCGGAATTGTTCGTTTGCAGCAGCTTGTACTACGAATCAATGAAAAACCAGCGGGCTCATGGAAAAGCTTCGATACCAGTGCTAAGCCTAAACTACAAGCCAATGAAAGTTCAGGCGGCTCCTGGAAAACGTCTTTTCCAGCACCAAGCTTGTACTGCAAATCCATGAAAAGCCAGCTGGCTCACGGGAGCGCCGGTTCCAGTACTTGAGCTTGTACTGCAAAATGAAGTACCACAGATCAACGAGAATCCAACCTCCCGGAAACGTCGATTTCAGCACTGAGCTTGCACAAAATCATGAAAGTGCAGCCAGCTCCCGAAATCAGCAGGCTTGTACTACAAATCAATGCAAGTCCAGCCGGCTGGAAACTTCGAAACCAGTACTAAGCCTTACTAAGCCTGTACCACCACTGAAAATTCAGCCAGCTCATGGGATTGTCGATTCCAGCACAAAGCTTGTACTGCAAATCAATGAAAAGCCAGTCGGCGCACGGGAACGTTGGTTCCAGCATAGACTTAAGCTTGTACTGTAACTGAATGACAATCCAGCCGGCTTACGGAAACGTTCATTCCTGTTCTTAGCCATGAAGATGTAAGCAGCTCCACCAAAACCCTATATCTTGCCCCAAGCACCAGAAACAACTGTCTTCACCAGAAGGATACCTGTAAATCCTTCATCTTCCTTCATGTGGTGTCTTGGAATCCCATGAACACGCCAGGTGAGGGCGGCAGCCTTTGGATACCGCTGACAGCGCTGGGTCCATAGCGGCGCAGATGCTTCAGAGACAGCTGGCTTTGGAAGCGCCCGCCTCCCTGCAAATGCACTGATGCACCGATCCAAAATTCGAAAGGAAGCCTGCGAATGATTCGAACAAAGCATACATGACGATGAACCTTGCTTAGATCGGCTTCAGAAGCTGAACTGTTTTGACAGGTATGGTCACCGTGTGGTCTCGGCGCATTCCATGTAAGACTCCGCATCTCTCCCGATGTCTTTCCTGGCATCTCTCCGTATCTCTGCTCTTCCTTGGTGACAATGCGAGGCAGAGCTGCCTTCGCCCTTCCTCGTTGCCCAGTGCTCTCGGCACTCGACACAGGGGGAGCTGCACGCTAAGCCGCTAAGCCCGCTAAGCTAAGGGCCACTAAGCCCCGTGCCATAAGTCCGTTCGCCCCTCCATATATTCTCCCGCTCTAAGTGAGGACGAGCAGCTCACCTTGCGCCTACGACGCCTCCGGCATCTCTTGGACTTCGAGACCCGGCCCAGAAAGGCCCGGGTCCATTAAGTCATAAAGTGAACCTGGCCACAGGCCACAGGCCACAGGCCACAGGCGGAGACGGCCACAGAGCTTTGAGGGGGAGCGGGAGGTTTGCACCAGTCCTCGTGCACCTCCATGCAAGCGTACCGGGCTTGCAGTGCTTGCAGGGCTGACAGGGCTTGCAGAGGCCACGTTGTGAGGCTCTCGGAGCTCGTGGCCAACAGGTTCCTGGACTGGCTTGAGACCTTTGGCTTTACAGAGTTAGACGGTTGAGGGATGCTTTGGACGCTTTGGGCGCCGCTCCGTCGTGACTCCGTCGCGACCCACCAGAGCCACCTCGTCCGTGGGCACCCGTACGGACACAGACCTCGGTGCAACGCAGCTGCCAGACAGCACCAGCCTAGCGCCAGTGTCTGTGACAGGCACGGCCCGCCTGGGCCTGATGTGCTGGTTCAAGTCGTTCCAGCCATAAAAACGCACGCCGAACCTGCTCTCGCCAACAGCACTCTGGCGCTGAGCTCCACAGTCTAGATGCCGTCTTTTGCACATCGCTGGCCGCCTTTTGCTGGCACGGGTAGGAGACATAGGCTCTGGGCATTGGCAAGCACAGCTCATGATCCAGAAGCCGCACGCGGCACATCATGAATGCTGTGCGGGGTGCAGGCTTGTCGGGTCATGCCGGGCGATGTGAAGCCTGTGAAGCCTGTGAAGCCTGTGAAGCCTGTTCATTCTGGTACAAGTTGGCATAAGGCTCATGTCGACCAGCGACAGCCGAGCGCACAGGCGAAGATACTGGGGGCGTCAGCTTCCCCCCCGTTTCGACACGAAAGTTACTTGTGACAAAACCATGGCCATGAGCGGCATGAACAAACAACCGATGCATGTTCGCCTCATCCTCACTGCCTTGGACGCTCTTCGCAACCGCCGGTACTTGGCACTGCTGCAACTTGTGCCCTTTCAAGCATCGGCGTACGATAGGGGCTGAGAGATGCTGAGAGGCAACAGAGACAAGGAGGGTCGCGCGGGCGCACAAAGAGCGCGCCGTGAGATTAGTCAGGTTTGCACAAGGCACAACATCTTCGAGATCCGCAAACTGTTTCTCTACCTCCATGCAAGTCCATAAGTACATGCAAGAACAGCTTCCAGGGTCTCGCCCCACAAGTCATTACTAAGATACAGATCTGAGGAACTGAGGTGCCCCTCAGCTGAGGCGGAGGCCCCTTCCCGAAGTTCGCTTGTCTCGCGGGGCGTATCTTGGTGCTTGCTCTAGGCTGACCCGGGGCTGAGGGGTGTCATCTGCAAGTGTACGTAGTGTCGGGTGGTGTGGCCGATGTCTGAGCAAAGCTTCAAACCTACGGTCGGGAAGGGGAAGGTTGAAAGAGTTGAAAGAGTTGAAAGGGGCAGAAGCTGGCTGACGGGTTTAAGCAGAGCCCAGCAGATCCACCCAAGCCCAAACCAAGGTCCCTTCAACCTTCGATAGGTGACACAGCCGAGAAGCTCGAGGCGTCCGTTCGTCCTCTCCACGTCGGAGCGTGGCAGGCGGCCACGGCCTCGAATCGAGCTGTGCTAAAGACGGAGTAGGCGCTGCAAGCTACTGTATTGGGCTCTTGACTTCCGGGGCCGAGCACTGAACGTGGTCTGGTGCTCCAGCTTGGCTTCCCTGCAGAGGGGCGCCACTGGAACGCTGAGCAGTCACCTCGTGAGCGAGCACAGTTAAACTGACGCGACGCGGCATCGCCACAAAGGCCCATAGCCATGTAGCCATAGCTATCGAGAGTCTCAGGCGCATATCTCCGCAGACTCTTAAAACAAATGTGATCATTTAAGTATGGGGCGTGCTAGATGTGCTCCCCGTGCGCCCGTTTGCTGCCCCGGCTCAACACGACGTTACACGTAGTCGCCAGAGTCAGTGTTCAAGAAGGCTTGTGAAGGCGGCGGAAGACGAGGAAGAGGTGCCTTTGATACGGGGACTGGGAGCCCGCGGACCCCAAAAGCCCACCCGAGCACCGGGCCACATGTCACCACCTTTACGGTCGCCGTCGGCACCTTTCGCCTTCCACCGTTTCGCCCCGCATTCACGATCATTCACGGCGTTCGCGGATCTTGGAGGCACTCGCAGTACTCACTGCCCGGCGTCCCCACGTTTGTGTGCCCACAAGCGGCGAAGTGAAGATTTTTCGGAAGCTTCAACCGGGGTGCTTCGAAGAGCAGGGCTGCACACGCAAATGTTCCGCCGGATGTGCTCTGCACGTCAGCACAAATCACTCTCAGCTGCTCGTAGGGCCGGCGAGATTCACCTGACCTGTGCAGAGTCGGCGATTGAGCATCTGGGCTCTGGTTCTTGGAGTTCTGGCCGCTTTCGCCGCTTCCGCCCCCGAGCTCATGAGCGACGCTACTCCGCGGGGAGGATGTGAGTCGAAAGTCTGTACTCAAGCCGTAGAGACTTTCGCAGCTTTGAAGTCAAGTGCAAACGTCACCTTCTCTTAGGTGCTCGTGCTTGTCTGTGCCTCTAGGCCCGGTTGCAGGCTGTCTTGAGGTACGGACGGGGATCGGTCACTGTCCGGCCTAAGTCCCTAGTTGAGGAAGCCTCGATTTTCGATGGCTCAGGTTGAGGCGGGGCATCCGGCTCCAAAGCTGAAGCACTGCATTAAGCACGGCATGAAGGCCTGCATGAAGCCCTGCACGAAGCACTGCATGAAGTGTGCTGGGGGAGTTCTTAAATCAGGGACAACAGGGCCTTAGGGTCAATGGGGCTCACCAGTTTGCCAAGGCAGCGGCTTGACGTTCACGGGGGCTTGTGATGGCTTGTGCAACCCCTCTTGCCTTTCCCTCCACATAACTTCGCAGTGTCTTGCAGGGCTTCGCACAGGGCTTCGCACAGGGCTTCGCACAACCCAGCACAAGATGCGCAAGAGCCGGGGATCACGGGAATCGCCAGTTTGCCAGGACAGCTGTTTGAGGTTCACGAGGGTCTGACCCCTCACACCTTCGCTTTACAGGATTTCTTCGGGCCCCTTCCCCTTCCCTACGCATAACCGGCATAACCCCCTTCGTTTGCGCAGCTTTGCGGTGCCCGCGCCAGCTCGCGTAAAGCTTCGCGTAAAGCTTCGCGATGACGGTCTTGTTCCCGTACAGTCTGGTCGGTCTGGTGCCCCCTTCCGTTTCGCCCTTGTCGAAAGGCAATGCCGACATTGCTGGGACGGCGATGCAGCGATACTGCTTCTTGATGCTCGGAGTGGCGCGCTGGGGCCGCTGGGGTCTTCTAGTTCTCACAGCTGCTGCCAGCAGCGGGCAGCAGTGTCCTCCCGATGCGCAGTGCGCCAGCACACGCCGGCACACGCCGGAGACGCCCAGAGTGCCTTGCACTTCCAGTCCTCCTAGGTTTCGGCCAGCTTTGAAGAGGTGTCTGCCGTTTGAAATTCTAGAAAGGAAGGCTCTTAGGACCACGTCAGCTCGCGCCGATGCCCTCAAATAACACAGAACCAAAGCTGGAGCCCTCCAGGTCATCGAGGCTAGCAAGAGGTTAGATTATTAGATTCTTCCTCGGATGAGACTTGGCTTGCTGAGCCTCTCGGACAGTCTTTGGACCATAAGAATCCGTCCAGTTACCCACATCACTCACATCGCTGTTGCTCGTATACTCGTTTCCAGTGCGTCTTTTCGCGACGGGCGGGGAGCGACTGCGAGGGAGTCGAGTGAGCCGATGAGTTTCGGAACCCGCCGGGCCTCCTCGCTTCTACTTTTGGCTCTGCTTTTGGCTCTGCTTGGTGTCCGGTCCCAGACCATGACGTCCTCTGGAGAGGTGTCTCTAGGACGGTGTGCCAAGAACTCTTAGCTTCAGAGATAACTGCGGGATTCTTGCAGCATAGCCAGCATAGCATGTCCCGGAGGGACTCTCAGTGCGGCACCCCGCTCTCGCCGCTCTGTCAGCGGCCTTCTGCTCTGGAATGCTTCTGGAGCATGCCTTTTAAGTCGCCTTGGCTTTAGGAGCCCCTGAGCCTTGACGTGAAATGTCTGGAAAGGGTGCTGACTCAGTCTTGACGGTGTTGAGATGAGATTCTCTTGGCATGTAAAGCGCGCCAAAATGCCAAAGAGCACTGAAACCAATGCAACGAGTTGACCAGTTCTCCTTGTTCCGAGGGGCCTCCCAGGCCTCTTCCAGTCTCCCGAGCATCAAAAGCCTTCAAAATCTCAAAAGCTCTTTTTCCTGCAAGGCTGCAAGGCGGCTTCAAGAGTCAAGAGCCGCTCATGTTCCGGTTTGGAGGCCTCCAGCGTTGAACTGAATTGCGTCAGCCAAAGAACAGGAAGAGGCCCGAGCAGCCTACACAGCCTTACCCTCATTCTGCTTGCTTGCTGCTCATACAGCCCAACTACCCTCATTCTGACTCATTCGGCTTGCTGGCTGCTGATAGGGCAGACAAAAGTTCGTCTGAGTCCGAAAGTGAAGGTGTTGGAGCAGGAGCGGTCCAGCTTGGTGCCACTGCCATTCGAGCCCTCACGGTGCGATGCCTTTTCTCTTCACACCTGACACTTTTGGAGTTTGGTGCCGGCTAGCGGCTAGGACGGCTAGGAGAAGCGTCGGCTTAAGCCATGGGCCAGGCTCCGCCGGCTCCGCTGCCACTGGCTCCGCCGGCTCCGCTGGGCAGCTCTGTCAGGTCGCGGGTTTTCTTGAGGATGGACAATTGCTCCCTCTTCAGCCGGGCGACAGCACTCCTAAGCTCGAGGTACCTTTCTTAATTTGAAGTAATTTGCATCCCCGATCATCTCCGAGCCGAAAGTGTGCCGCTCCTGCTGCGCGCACTTGACCTGCGAGGGAGGATCTACTCCCCCGTGCATTCCTCTCGAATGTAGAGAAATCCGTTGAAGGTTTCCGGGTGAAGCTGCCCCCGAATGGGGAGATGAATATACCCGAATGAATTTGTGAATGCCGTGGTCCTGGCTGTCCGGTCCTGGCTGCGACTCTGGCACCCACCTTCGCTGATGCGCCACCCTCTCGAACAGCAAAAGTGTTCACTCAGCGTTACAGTAGCTCAGCGTCTGCAGCTTTGACGTGTAACCTCTCCTTCCCGATAACCGATCGGTTCGAGCGCCTCTGAGTCTGGGCCTTAATCGGACCTCTGACAAGAGAGAGAGAGACTCTGTTCTTTGAAATCTCTCGGCTCTTAAAGCCATGACCACGGCCCAACTTCGCGCGGGCCCTCGACACAGCGTCCATCGCATCCATCGCATTTATCGCATCGGCCTCCAACGCCGCCCAGCTCTCAGAAACGCGAAGCCCGCGCAAAGCCCCGGAAGGCGTTTTAGACGCTCCTTCGCTTTGCATTTGGTTCCCCAAGCTTCCAAGCGAGTCCCAATAATTCAATCAATAATTCAATGAACACAAACTGCCATGACCTTTCAGGCGCTCGAACTGCAAGATCTTTGCAGCCGGAAAGCTTCCGTCTGAGTTTTCAGGTCTGTGAAGCCGTGAAAGCCGAAAGAACGCAAGCAGATGCATTTTCCGCACATGTCGCAAAATCGCCAGCCGGCCGTAAGTCGCCAGCGCTGGCCTGACTGCTGTGTCACTGTGTGCTGCACGAGACTCTATTAGATAAAGATGGGACTTCCTGAGGGTGGTCAGATCGCCGTGATTTCAACGGCAAGAAGTCTTGAGACCTCAGAAAGGCTTAACGCGCTTTCGATCGGCCAGGGAGAGATGTTGTAGACCGCTGCAGATGCGTGAGCACTTCCTATACGGAGCGCCCGGACTTTCAGACATTTCGGTCTTAGGTCTTCAGAGCACGCAGGTTTTAGATCCGCACACCTCATTCTTTTTCATGTCGGCAACTATGCAGAGGTGTCAGTTTCTAATCTGGGATATCGGTTTGACTGCTCCTTGGAAGCCCGTGCAATCCCTTGGACCTCCCTGAGCCCGACCTCACTGGAAGAGACTTCCGTGAGCAAACGCTCGTCACGCGGGTGGCAACAAAGAGCGTGTCACCGCCGTTTTTCACTGTCGGATGGTGAGTCACCATCAGGGTGAGTCGCCATGTGGGTGATATTGTGAGTCACCGCTTGTGTGTGGTTTCCGTGCCTAACTAATGCTCCGACGCTTCTGCCTTGCCGTGCTTGCAATGCTGGCACACTTCAAAGCGAAAAGTCGAGAGACCTCTGCTCACATCTGCAAGAACGCGGTGCGCCCTGTCAAGCTTTGCACTTGTTGTTTTCTCGCGGCGGCCAAACGAAGGTTCGTCCTTTCCCGCCGCAAATAAAGGAGTCCAGGACATTCTCAAGTGGATCCTCTTAACAGCGTGCCGCGCACAAGAGTGCCTTCCGGGGTTTGTAGAAAGCAACAATTGAAAGTACGGTCCGTGTGGTCCCTGCACCGGTCCTGGCAGTTTCGCACTGCCTTGCAGGAGTTGTTGGAACATGTTGGAGCATGGAAAAAATCTGCCACTCCATTGTTCAGCCTGTTCAGCCTGTTCAGCAGCCTCCCTCACTGAAGGCCTCCAGCCGCAACCGTCTTCCCGCCGCCCCTGTAACTCCGTGCCATCACATCACTTGTCAGTGAGAGGTGAGAGCAGTTGAGCGAGGATGGGAGAGGCAGCTGGGAGGATGTGAACTGGTGTTGTCCTGCAGCTTCTCCAGTTTGCCTCTGGTATGCCAGGGACAGCTTTGCCCGTGAGACGTCGTGGGACATTCTGGAACGCAAGGCACATCCTGGGACATTCTGAGACATTGATCCCGCGCGCGCCGTGCTCATGAACCAGGAGCACGTTTATGACTCCATTCGCCCCCTCGTCTTTCTCCATTTTAGAAGGTCCGTCTTTGTACATAGACTGGAAACACCAGAGACTGCATCAAATTTCTGGGATGTTTCCAAAGCTGTGGTTGTCCCCGGGATCACCCGGGAGCTCGTGCGTTGATGTGAGCGTCCTCAAGTGACTCGAGGGGACTCGAAGCATCTGACCGGCTTGACCGCTTGAAAGTGGAAACGTGGAGCAACAAAAAGAAGAGAGCGAGAGGCGCGGGAGCTTGGAGTTTGGAACATGTCAGTGGCAACGTGTGACCATGCATGCAGAGTGCAGCACACAATGCAGCGCATGCGTCGGTCTGTTTCGCCAGTCCTCGCCATCTTTGCACTCAGGGAGCAGTACACGCTCTGACATTGTCCTAAGTGTTATGCTTCGAAGCAGAAGCCAAACGCTGCGTACTCACACAGGCACAACATGTGAGCATCGCCTGAGACTCTCGCCGAAGAGAATATCTCGAGTACAAGGCCGTCTGAGGCATTGGCTCTCGAAAGGCGTGTCCCATACAGTCCGGTGAGATGTCCTGCAGAGCAGTCACTGTGACCAGACCGCAGTTAGGCCTCGGTTCTGCTGGACACTAAGGGGCGCTAAGACTGAGCGAGCAGGCCTCGGGCCTAGCGGCCTAGCGGCCTAGCGCAGGCTCGGCTTCCACCTCCACATCCCTAACACCTTAACAATGATGAAGACCCTCTCCGAGCACAAGAGAGCCAACAAAGACTGGAAAGCGTCGGCCTGGCAAGTCTCGCACAGCTTCTGCAACTAAAGGGAGGCTTGGGCTTGGGCCGCTAATGCCTCCTGCCTCCTGGCCCGTCCTCGTTAGCGATAGAGGGGTGAGACGCTCTGAGAAGCTCGGCCTCACCATGCAAAAGTCTCAGAGAGCCTCAAGCATCCCACTGAGTTCGACTGAGCTCCGACTGAGTTCCGACTTGATACTTGACGTTCCCGCACGTCCGTCCTTCGCGTCGCTCGCGTCCTTCATGTGCACTTCCTTCAGCAGCTCGAGCTTTGCAGGCCTAAGAGCAGGGAATGAGAAGAGTCCGACCATTGTCCGCGACGGTTGCGTCCATCCGAACACCTGAGGGCCAGATGTGAGAGTGGCACCAGTGGCAACGCGCTCACGCAGTCCGCCCCTCAAAACAGCATGTGTCCCCTTCTTAGGCGAGATGCACAGGATTGGCCTGCCTCTTCTCACTTCAAGCTCGAAGTGAGAAGAATGAGTGCAGACTGTGCAGACGTGTCCGTGAGACACATCCGCTGGGCCATCCGCTGAGTGTACACAGTGTACACGGTGTACCCCGCCCGCTCTCCGGGCTACTTTCTCTGCTCTGCGAACTCCATAAAAATTGCAGCCAGTTTGGCACCGCTTCAGTGCTTCATAATACCCGCCGTAGTACACCACCAGTTGCTGAAGAGTTGTGAGCACAGCTTTAGAGGTGCAAGGAGACCGGAGGGTAGCACAATGTGGAGATTGCAGCACAAGGCAACGGCACTCGGGTTAATAATCGGGTTTCGAAGGGTGCCTGAGCGGCTTCTGAGGGCTCCTTCTTAAGGGGATCTTCCCATTTTCCCTTCCGCTCTTTGAGGCAGCTTTAACTCACGACGATGCAGAAGTCACTTCCAATGTGCCACTGAAGTCGCGCGCATTGGCAGAAGTGTTGAGGTACTGCGGCTGCGATCGTAGCAACGGCAACGGCGACAGCCGTGCAAACCACGTTTTGGGGTGCGCGTGCGGAGTCGGCAGCGTGCTTGCTCTTTTTCCCGGGGGCTGCGTGTCACTCGGACTCCTCTCTGTACCCATCCTTATACGGCCCCCCAACAGTCGCAAGAGCCCCACACACACATGTCACAAGTCCCACAATGTGGGGTTGTTTTCTCTGAAGGCCTCTCGGAGTCTTGGCCCGGGCTGCCTAGAGCCTTATACTTGGCATGCCCATGTGCCCCAGTGAAAGAGACGAAAGAGACGGTGAGAAAAGGCTCACAAGGCTCACAAGGCTCACATTCCGGAGAGCAAAAGAGAGCAAAAGAGAGCAAAGAGGTTGCAGTCAGGGAGGTGCTCTCTCGCTCTCAGGGGCAGTGTTTTCAATTATACACTCGCAGAGCTCTTTGCCGGCTAAGCCCGTGGTGCAAACAAGTGCCCCGTCTCCGCTCTATTGGTGCCTGTCTATAAGGCACCACTTCAGACCGAAGGGTTAACGATAGCTCTGAGAAAATTCTCTTGAGGCGGGCTAGGCCTTTATAAAGGCCCTGGTAGGGCGCGTTCGGGCACTGGAGCAGCAGCCCATTGCTGCAGCCACTGTGCGCACAACACAACTCAAAGACAAGAGCCCGCGGCCTCATTTAATGCAAACTTTGCAAAGCGGCGGTGTCTTGCAACTGATGCCTTGAATCATTGAAGGAGGCGGAGCAAGTCTTGTAAAACCAGAATACAAAACCGGGATAAGTCGAAAGCGGCTTGGAAAGGGATTGCGGGGACACTGCTTTTTTCAGCCTCGGGCCTTCAGAGCTTCTTTGCGTCCTTGAAGGCCGCCCCTAGTCTTAGAAGGCGCAAACCGTTACCAGTTTAACAACCTTTGTGTAGATCTCCGACCATGAGAGCAGCGTGTGGTCTCACAGCGCGGCCAGCTGGCAGCTTGTGGCAGCTTGCGGAAGCTTGCGGAGCATGTGGCAAGCACATGATCCCCCACAGGGTGCCCGGTGAGCTGCAGACCGGTGCCGCTAAGGCCGCTAAGGTGTAAAACTCAGTAAAGTGCCTTAAAGTGCCCCCCCCAATTCAGCTAAGAACTCGAAAGTTCTGAGACCAAAACATCGCCTTCGCCCTGTGGCACGGAGTGAAAGGAACGCTGAGTTTCGAAGAGTTCCGCGAGCTTTCGCCATCCCAGCCTCAGACGGGCGCAGAAACCTGTGAACGTGAATCAACTTTTGAACGTGAACAAGGCGAGAACATTCCTCTTGGCTTGTGAATGTTTTGGAGGGCTGCCACCCGAGTCCTAGTGCCCCGGGCTGCGCGCACATTGCTGCCCCATTGCCTTCATTTGCGTTCCCGAGTGAGAAATAGTAAAGTTGCGAGGGTTCTGACCCGACGGTGACTCGAAGGCTGCGACCGCGAGATCTTGTGAGACACGTGAGACGTGGCACATCGTGACATTCGTGACGTTCGTGCCACCCAACACGAAACTGGCCCTCCCAAAGTGCACCTCTGGCATCTTCGAAGGCTTGCGAGGCTCCATCCTTTGACTCCTTAGACGGTCCTTGTAGGTCCTGTGCGTTCCGGAGACCGAGAGCAGCGCGTCGCATCCATAAAGTCCTTTTTGAAAGCTCCTGAGATGAGGCCACTGAGCCGCCACCGAGCCGCCGCTGAGCCGCCACCGAGCCGCTGAGCCGCCACTGCTGCTCTTCTCCACTGCTCCCCTGTTCCCCTGCAGCCACAATTGCTGGCAGCTACGCCACAGCTGCACCAGTTGGGACTCTCTGGGAGCTTATAAGAGCTCGCGGCATATAGCTTCGACATGTTCCACATTGAAGCGCTTCAAACAGGAGTTTGGATGTCAGCCCAGGCGTCGCGCAAAGCGCATGACGACGTGACTCACGTGATGCAGTGTTCAAGGCCCCGCCGGCGACATTCCAAAGTGAGCGCTCAGCAACCTTTGACTCGCTCCGGAGACTGGCGGAGCAGACGCCGAGAAGTCTTTAAAGGAACCACAGGGCAGTGGCCTTGCAGTGCAGGGCATATGAGTCGCCATCAGTCGCCTTTTTTCATGGTGACGCGCTACCCGAGGTGCCTCCCCAAGGTCTCGAACACTTAGGACTTAGGTGCCTCTGCCTAAGAACTTAGCGAAGCTTCTGCGCAGCTGGACTTGGACGTAAGCTGTGCTCAGCTGCATTCAGCTGCATTCAGCTGCTCTCAGCTGACTGACGATGCCTGACATGCTCTCAGAAGGTCTCAGGCTGTGCGAGAAGTGATACGCCGCTGTGCGGGGGGGGCGGGGGGGGAGGGGTGCCCTTCGGGACTCGTGTGAGCGTCGGTCCCTGTTCGTGCGCGGCCTCGCCTTTGCACGCCGCGCACGCTCTGCAGTCACTGCAGTGTCCCCGGCACGAAAGAGCGCGCGTCGCCGAGCAGAGCTCCCGCAGTTGATCAGCAGGTGTGTCCAAAGCATGAAAAGCAAGATAGTACATAACCGACATAGTCCCTTGCTCAGAGGCTCTTTAGGAAGGCTCGCGCTTCACGATTAGCGCATGTACATAGCGACAGCGATGGCGCCGTCACTCGGACGAAGGTCAGAGCGGCCAAGGAGGTCCAGCTTTGCGAAGCTGAAAGGTCCCCCGTGACCCCACCTATGGACCTCCATGCAGTAAAGTAAGTCTTTTCAAAAAGCTAAGCCTCCCAAACCATCTTTCGTTGAGAAGGGTCGGTCTCTTGACGGCGACGGCTCCGGCTCAGTCGTGCCCAATCCGCGCACCGGGGACCTTGGTGCCTTGCATTGCAGCGCGCGGTGCAGCCTGTATAGCCAGTCCCTTTCTACTTGTCTGAAGGCATTGAAAAGTTGAAAAGGCAATGAAGGCTTATCAGCTTGTAAACTTTGAAAGGTTTGGCACAACGGTGGGCGCAGCGGCACGTCCCCAAGATGCGCGCAAAGCAAGACTCGGCACAGAGGCAAAGGATCCTTCCGTGCCGAAGCTGACGATTGTATCCCTCGCACACACTTCTTGAGGAGAGTTTTTGCTCAAAATCTGCCATCTGCCACTCAAAATGGATGGTCTCTCTCCGACTATCTCTTCAGAAGTAAAGAGAGGAGCAGAGGCGAGACGCGTAGGCGACACATCAGATGCAAGCCTACAGCCAGGGCATAGCTTGCGACGCCACCCTTTGTTCCGTCACATGATCCCTTCATTAGAGGCGCTTCTGCTTTGCAAAAGAGTGTGCGACTGTGCGACTCCTCCTGTCTTGAGGGAGGTGACGAAGGGCGGAGCGAAGAGACTTGCCTACTTAAAGCTTGAAACAAACTTGAAGCAACCCGCGAAGCAGCGGCGACTCGTGCCGCAGAGTCCATATCAGCGGGACTTCGTCGCAGGTCACCAGGCACGACACACGTCTAAAGCAGACGTATCTGCCACATCGACCTTCGATGTTTGCCCGCATTTGGTGTGCAAGAGCCGCCAGCGAGTTTTGGGGGCAGAAAACGGCATCCCCAGGTCACCAAAGCAACAATCCAGGGAAGATTAGGGGGGCATTCAGGGTCGGGCGCCTGGCGGTTTTGGAGTTTTGAAGGGCTTGGAGGGATCAAGGTGCAACGCTGTGAAGGAATCTTGACATGCTGGCTCAAGAGCGGGGCCCCGGTGTAGCGCTAGATGTAATATGGCTCGGAGTTGTTACATCTCAATTTCTGCCGAGTGCTATACCGAGCTCTATACCGCGTTCTGTACCGCGTTCTATCAAGTTAGACCGAGATCTACTGTCTAAGGTCTGCATGCAGGCTGCCATGTCCCATCACCATAAACACACGTGTGCCGGCTTTCCATATGATTTCCCATCTCCGCTTTCAAGGGCAGGTTCACACTGTCACGGCCGGATGGATGACGCGTGGGCGAGGATACCAAGGCGAGACTAACATATCATAGAGGTTCATGCTGCAGTTACAGAAAATTGCAGTTTGTTGAACAAAAAACTAGTCTCGTATCAGCACTACGTACTACTTGCTAGAATTGTAAGTCACATGCACTCTTGAGAGTGCTTTTTTGGGGAGCCCTCCATTCACAGTCTCGCCGCCGTGGAGTCAGGAAGGTCCATCTCCAGCATCTGCGCCGCCGCTCGAGGCGAGGGCATAGAAGTATTTGAGGCCCGTTATTATGCGTGAAATATGAGGTGTCCTTTAAAGAGCGTGTTACGCAAAGAGCCTCTCAGAGCGAAGGAGTAAAGGAGAGAAAGGGAGAGAAAGGGAGAGAAAGGGAGAGAAAGGGAGAGAAAAAGAGACTTATCCGAGCTCTCTGAGTGAGGCTGAGAGGGCTTTTCTGAGTTTCTCAGACTCTTTCTTTTTCTTCTCTTTGTGCAAGGCGAAGAGGAGCCTGAAGAGCGCTGCTTGCCAGCGACCTTGCCGAGAAGCAGGCGCAGAGAGCTGGAAGCCCTCTATCCCCCGGCCCCCTCTTTCTCTTCTTTCTCTGACACAGTTACATGTTTTGAGTGTTCATATCTGGCAGACTCGCGCTGAGTGTCTTTGGGAATCTCGGCACGGGAATGATGGACTCTTCCCTTTCCGGAGGCTTGGCAGACTCGCTGCATTTCGGGCACCTTGTCTCAGCACGGAAGGTTGGTGAAGGGCCCAGGTTGACCCCCCGGAAAAGGGCAAGGGCCCACGGAGGCCAAGACTTCTCATTGTTGAGAGCTGGGGAGTCCAGAGGGAGGCGCTTCTCGCGGCTTCGGCTTCGCAATTTTGAAGCTTCCTCCGAGGCGCAGCGCCACTCCACGCCAGACCTGCAGGCCGTTCACACCCTTCACGAAGACACGAAGACGAAGGAGGCGAAGGAGGCGAAGGGGCGAGTTTTCGGTGTAGGCGGGAGTGTGTAGCCACATTTGCCCTTGCTAATGAGACGAGGCAAGTGAGAGACATGGGGTGTATGCGCTAAAAATCTTGCGAGGACCCGCGGCCACCCGCGTGGAACCCGAAGCTCAGCACAAGCTTGTGCACGCTGCGCATGGTGTTCCTTCCCTCTCAGCGAAAGTGCGACAGGAACATGATGGAACATTCCTGGAACATGTAATGTATGTAATGTAAGAAAGCAGAAAAATAGAGTATGCTTCGAGTATGCT
Organism: Symbiodinium natans; assembly: GCA_905221605.1. NCBI lineage: Eukaryota > Dinophyceae > Suessiales > Symbiodiniaceae > Symbiodinium > Symbiodinium natans. Next base: position 86,264 of record CAJNDS010000561.1, on the reverse strand, counting down.
TTTTAATTCTTTTTTGAATGCTTCTTACTCTTCAGACTCAGGATCCCCAAGTCCAAGCACACGAAGCCGGTGGCCGGGAGGCCCAAAACTGCACCAATCCCGAAGATGCCGAAGACGCCTGCGAAACTCCCCGCATTCTCTTATCACTTGGAGCTTCTCTGAGAGATTCTCTTCAAAGAGAGCTTCGTGGCGCGCGCGCGCCCTTGGTGTTGCTTTGCTTTGCGGGGGTACTTTGTGCTGAGGCCCGAAACTCCTTGCTGAAGCCCAAGTGGCTTGGAAAAGGAAGAGAGAGAAGTTGAGACCGTGACACCATCTGACAAGTTTTTGTCGTGGGTGAGGGTCTGAGAGACATAGAGGAGGTGGAGAATGGGGAGAGAAGCTGTAGTGGCTGTAGTGTTTGCGCTTAAAAAGGGGCGGGCCGGAGATCCAGCCATCCAAGCCCGCGCCTCTCCCGCCGGGGCCCCGAATTGCATCGCAGTAGCACCTTGCCATGTGGAAAGGCTGAAGCTAAGAGTCAGAAAGGGCTTTCCTTGCAATGAATTCAAGAACTTTGGTTCGGGGGAGCCTTTCTTTGTGATAGTTTTGGGTTTTGCTTTGTTGGCGAGAAGTGCGCTGTGGGGAGGCCCGACGTGCGCTCCCGCCGCGCAGTGGAGGAACGGGAGCGAGAGCGCCGCGAGCGGGAAGAGCTGGGGCCCCAAAGGATCGGAGCAAACGCAGTGAACACGAAAAAGCACACACGGAAAGCACCCATATCGACACCCCTCGATATTACACCCATTGAGCTCGAGCTCTCTCAGCGACGCACATTGAGAGCACTTTGCTCGTGCGCAGGTCAAGTGGTGGGCAGGCTCGGCACCTCTTCCGCCTGCATGTTGAAGTAGTCACTCTGGCAATTGCCAGGGGGCTCTCTGGTTGTGCACAATTTCCACTGTGAGCAAGCAACTTGCACCCTCGCGCAGGCTGCAGCGTACCGACCGGCCACACAGACGATCCTCGTCTGCAGTCAGAGCTGGGCCGAGAAACGCGCAAGGAAGTAGGCACATGATATCAATGAAAAACGTTAGCCTTGCTTCTAAAAACACTTGCTTTCATCAGGCCAGGGGCCGTCAACCGCTCAGCCCTTGCTCCGAGGTCGAAGCCTGTCTCCAGCCCGTGCCCTACACAGTGTGTAACTAACACAGCGTCTCGGAGCTCTCTCACTTGGAAGAATTGCCAACAGAAACACGCAGAGTTTGATTGACCCTTTTGGCGGCTGCAAGAAGATGGAGAACAAAATTGGAGGGGAAACGATGTAGGGCCTGCGGAGGGAACTTGCGACCTTTGAAAGGTAGAGAGACGCGCGCGTCTCCCAGGCAAACGCTTGCGTTGCAGGGCCCAGGTCTCCGCAAGTCACGGCATGGTCCAGGTTCCGTCCGAGGAAAACGTGGCTGACAAAGATACGTGTGCTCTGCTCTTTTGCCTCCCAGTGAAGTTCCAATGATGCCACTGGTTTCTGTCTTGCGTTTTCTCCCATCTCTTGACTCGCTCATGTTTTGTTTCCTGAAGACAGGCACTTTTCTTCGGCTGAAGGATGTGTTTCCGGTTGCGAACGAAGAAATGAGCCAAGTCGAGGGGGCGGTGGGCAAGAGGGGTTCGGGGGGGCAAGAGGGGAGTCTCGGGTTTTTCAAATGCCCAATGCTGTGGATTTTCGGAGGAATAAGCTGCAGCCCTCTCGACACTGTTTTGGTGTGCAATCAAGTACGTCTCCAGCCCTCTTCAATAGCAGTTTTCCACGAGGAGGTGAAGGACCTCGAGAACATCCAGGGTACCCCGGGCATCATTGGGGTCATCAGGTCGGCCGCGGCCGCGGCCGCGGAGGCCGTGGTGGCGGTGGCCGCGGAGGCCGCGGAGGTTGGGGTCCGGTTCGCGGTGGAGAGCGGCAACCCCACAAGGAACACCACAAGGAACACAAGGTGTGCAACTCAGAAGTGGAGAAAAAAACTGCGAAAGGGGAGCATCTCCCTCGTTGAGTCCTCCTTCAGGACTTTCCCATGGTTATCGTGGCCGCATACAAAGGGTACACCCGTGAGTTCGATTTTAATCGATAGCCCGGGTAGCCCTGTGTCGCAGCGCAAAGTTTAAAAAGACGGCGATCAAAGCTTCGGGTGACTCGTGTTTGTTTGTGCTTGCAGCCTTCGTTAGACTCATTCCATTGTCTCAGTGAGATGCACATGTTTGCTCAGAAGGTCCCGGATTCTTATGACTCGAGCTGACGGCTGGTGCTGCCCCAAAGCCTCGTGAGCTTGCCATGGCCAGGGCACCTGCAATGGCACCTGCAACACCGGCACCGGCAATGCCGGCAACACTGCAAGGGACGTTGCATGGTCCCAAGCACGGCTCTTGGCAGATGGCGAGCATAGTCAACCAGCACGCGCACAGGGCGCACGGGCATCCCACTGCACCCACGCACCGTGCTACGAGTGCTACGGCTGCAACGAGTGCTACGAGCACCATGCACCACGCCACGCATCCCTTGCACCCTCACCTGCACCGAGAGTTTCGCGAATGGGCTGCTCTGACCTCCCACGAACTCCAGGATGGCTGCGATACCTTTGACTACTACTGGGACGCAGCGTGGCCCTCCTCTGGCTCTTCAGGCTCCTCCATGTCCTTACCAGAGGAGCCACAGGAAATCCTGGTCGTGAATAGCATGCAGAGTAAGGCCTTCACCTCCCTCTGCTGGGACTTGACGATGGCAGAACTTGTGGCATTTGATGCAGAGTGGGTTCCGGACCTCGAGGATTCCGATCATCCCATCTCCGTCACTTGCAAATGTCTAGAAAAAATCTACAGTAAATCTACAGTGATCTACAAATGGATTCGAAGTATTCGAAGCCGCTCAAAGGGCCTTAAATGATGTTTTCCGTCCCCGTCTTCGGGCCCGAGGTCTTGCAGTTGGCATTCCCAAGGACGTGCAAGGCCATATCCTCCAGAACGTCTAGAAAGACAGAAAGCTTTACTCAAAGTTGCGTGAGGGCCGTGAGGGGATGCCTTAAAAGACGTTTTCCGAGGTCTACTTGCTCCAACTGCAGCAAATTGGAAGAACCCCCCTGCCTGTGCAGCAGATGCTTGTGAATCCATGGGTGACCAAGGACACTTGGCCCAGCATTTGCACCTGTCATGTTGTCATTCTCAGTCATTAAGTGGTGTCAGAGACTCTTTTTGCTTGCGCTTGCGCTTGCGTGTCTTGGTTCTTGTTGTTTTCAGAGGTTGGCTTTGGCGTGGATTGCAAAGATGCAGACAAATTCATGACCACCGGAATTCCCTTGTATAGAGACTCTGTGGTGGACATGTCGGGGCCCCCAGCGCAGTGTGTCTCGATGAGAACTCACATGAACGCCGCATAAACTGAAAAGCAGTGTTGCAGCAAAAGGGTTGTGGAGAGCGGGAAGTCACTGAGAGGCAGCCGCTGTGCTCCCAGCTCCTGGCGGGTCCCCACGTGTGTGTCGGCCTGCGGCGCACGGCCTTGCACCTGCTTAGTCTCTCGGCGCATGTCAAGAGGCACATCCCTGAGCCCCAAAACAACCATAACTCTGCGATCCCACACCTCAAATGGTCTCGGACTCAAGCAGGAGCTGCGGAGAAGAGAGAAGAGAAAGAGGCCAAGGTCTAAGGATAAGAGGGCTTTATGGGGGTCTCCCTTTGCTTGCCTCTGCAACCCTGTTAGCGTGGCCCTGCTGCCAACGAAGCAGTTTTGCCTGCGATCTCCGGAGATTTTGAAGAGACACTCAGAAGGACTTTTGAAAGAACAGCAAAAAAACGCCAAAGGCCGAAGAGACAATACTCAGTAGCTCAGTAGTTCTGCTTTCTCTGCCCTCTCTGCTTTTGCTGCTTTCTGTCTGACTGAGTCTCTGAGTAGCCGAGGCTATGTCCTAAGAAAGGACAGGAGCTGCAGCTGCTCGGATTGGTCGGTGGAGACGCTCGGACGTCCACTTAATCCGCTTTGAAGTCTCACTCCCCCCATTTCTCTTTTTTCTCCTCCAACCCGTCCCCCCGTCCCCCCCCCCCCACTCCCCCCACGCCCCCACTTCAAGGAGCTCTCCTCTCCGTTGCTCTCTGCCCCTTTGGCTCTGCCCCTTTGCTGCCCCTTTCCTCTCCAGCCGCATACTCAGCTTGTTCTTTGTTTTCGAGACACGGTGCCTTGCGCCTCACGCTCATGCGGAGACTGTCACCTAAGGACGCTCTCACCAGCACAGGCAAGGCAAGAGACCAAACAAAAAAGGGCGGGGGGGGGGGGGGAGGGGGGGGGAGGGGGGGGAGGGGGGGGAAAGAGGTGAAGAGCGTAATCCTCCGAATGCTCCGAAAGAGCATGCTCTGCATTGTTTTGAGAGTTACACTGTTACACGACTCCGACGTGTCATCCGATGAATGCTCTCCCGAAATATTCCCCAGATGTTTCGATCACCTACTTCGCCACAAGTTGTGTGTTGCTCCCTTTTTGTCCCTTCTGTTTTCCTTTTTTTTCTTCTGCCGCTCTTTGCGATGGACGTGTCAGCAGGTGCAGTATGCAGCCTTGGACGCCTGGGTCACGCTCCGTCTCTTTTACCGTGTTTGGACACCCTGGGAGTGAGAGCACTCCTTATCCTTTGTAAGCTGAACTGAAAGACGCACACTCACACCTTTTGTACAGCTGTACAGAGTCGAATCCGAGGACAGAATAGCTGCGAAAAGCAGCGATCAAAAGAAAATCCCCTGCCCACAACCCTCTGGCACCTGCAGGCGCCAGAGATTTTTTATATGTACGGATCTGCCATGATCTACAGTCTCCATGCCGGTCCATGCCTATTCTCTACTCTGGCTTATTTGCCGAGGTGTCATGAGAACATGTCATGTATCCAGGACGTGCTCACAGGCTTGTCCTCATGCAAATGATTTGGGTGGCCGCCGGGCCGTAGGGCACCAGAACAATCTGGGATTCGGAAAGGCTTCAAGGAAGGGTTTGGGTTCCCGTCGAGAAAGCAAGAAGAAGTTGCTCAACCCACTCTGCTTGCCATGCAAGTGGGCAAGAGCTCAAGCGAGATGGCCAAGCTGCCTCAATCGCCCCTGCCGCAGGCGGGGTGTGTGGGGTGCGCGGGCAACTTGCAGCTAAGGCGGCTATGGGTGCGTTTGTTTTTCCCCAGCTTTAAGCTTTCGATGGTCGTCTTGAAGACCTCGCCCAGTGTCACGAAGTGGCGTCAACGTTCAGCAACAAACCTTTGTCAACCATCTGGATCCTCGAGCGTTGGGTGGGATCAGGTCCACAACACACACACACACACACACACACCCACCCACGCCCGCACGCACGCACGCACGCACGCATCGCACGCGCGCGCGCGCGCCGCACGCACGCGCGCACGCGCACACGCACGCACGCGCACACGCACGCACGCGCACACGCACGCACACCCACGCACGCACCCGCGCACGCACCCGCGCACCCGCGCACGCACCCACGCACCCACGCACGCACCCTCCCACCCACCCACGCAGGCACGCACGCACACCAAAGAACTAGACGCCGATTATCCCGAAAGCAATCAGTTCAACGTCGGTGAAAACGCTCAAAAGCCCACAGCGAGAGCGTGCTTGGTGTGCTGTAGGGCACTTCACGGTGCCTTCGGGAAAAACAGAAAACAAACACTCAAGCTCACCTTCAACCCTGGAAGGCCAGGGCTATACCAGTGTCGGCCACGGGAAAGTGCCATCATTCCGGGAGAAATCCTAACAAAGGAGCGCCGGCTCAAACCCTGTGAGAGCAGCTTTTTCATAGACGAAGCCGTGACTAAGCCTAAGCCAAAGGACCTGATCCTAAGAGGATCAGCGAGGGGTCTACTTGCCACTACAACCCCCAGAAAAAGGCTGGAAAGGCGCTTGTCAAATGTAAACCGGATCGAAAAACCGAAAATGGGTGCCCCCTGAAACCCCTTGTGCAGACCTAAGGTACCCATTTGCAAAGCATTTTGAACCCTCAACAAGACCCATAAAGAGTGGGAAAGCCTAGGCCGTCGTGGGCTCTTGTGCGCGAGGCCGCGAAGCCGCGAAGCCGCGAAGCCGCGAAGCCGGTCCAGGGATTTTGCCCTTTTGGCTTTCAGTCGAAGACATCTGATGCGAATACTGTGTTTGCAAATCGGGGGGGGGGGGGTGTGCCGAGGGTTTTGAAGCCATGCAACCCCCCACCCCCCCTACCCCGCTTCTTTGCAAATGGCAAGCAGTCTGTCTCGCGCAGCTTGGTTTTCTGCGTGAGCCTCTCCCACGCCCTCCACGCCCCCCCACACCCCCACCCGCTCCTCCTTGGTTTTTTTGTTCCTGAATGCAATTTCTTGTTGATCTCTGTGGCTCAATGTTTTTAAGGATCCTTCTTCAATTTTTTGATCCGTCACCCGCAGACATGAGAGTGCTTCGCAGCGCTTCACAAGTGCTTCGCCAGTGCTTCGCAAGTGCTTCGCTGCAGGCTTTGGATGTCAGCCGGCTGCTCGCAGGCTTGCAGCGCAGCCTCGTGCCAGGCATGGCAAAGCACGGCAAAGCGCATGGCCGAACGCATGGCAAGCTTGCGCGTTCAGGCGCCGACAACAGCGTGGACTTCTTGTGCAACAAGCTGGTGGCTGAGCACATCCTATCAACTGAGCTTCAAGGTGCCAAAATTAGAACTCCCTCGCTTGTTTCACAAAACCGATGTCACTATCTTGAGGTTCTCCGACTTGATTGAAAGAATGAAGAGGGCGGAGGCACAGTTAGCTGTCGAAACTGGCCATATGACCAGGCTTAGCGCTTGGAGAAGGCCACAGTACATTCATCAGGGGCACGTCAGGTGTTGTCCTGCTTTCGCTCACGGCAATCTGGGATGAGTCCCAACTTTTCGTGACGAAGGGGTTCATGGAACCCCATACTGCAATCTAGCTCTGCCTGATTCTGCAGGCACCGGACTGCTTTGAGGGGATCTGTGTGCCTTACATGGGATAAGTCAGCAAATGCACGCCGTGGCAGTTAGCACCATGTTTGCACATGTTTGCACAGAGGGGGTCACAACATGTCCGCGCATGCCCCCAAGATTCCAGTTTCCCTTAAACCGGGTCTGCATGTTCAGGCTGGGGAGAAACATGAGGTGCAGAACTGCGAGGATCTGGAGGCCAGCGGCCAGGAAGAACATCGTGAAAGCCTCTTGTTTCTCCCATCGCTAGGAAAGCCTCCGATCAGAGGAGCGGACCTCCGATGCAGAGAGGACGCCCTCCGAACAAGAAAACATCCGCAGCTCACCGTGCTCTCCCCGCTGCTCTCCCCGCTGCTCTCCCCGCTGCTCTCCCCGCTACGTGTTTCCAATTTTCCTTTCTTGGTGTTTTAGGCGCTCGAGTAATTGTAAACGCTTTGCGCGCGCCGCCTCGGCAGCCGGGCCGGCCCACGGACAGGAAAGGAGGAAAGAGGGTTTGGGAAAGGCCTCAAAAAAAGGGGAGGGGGTCCCAGGAAGGGTCCCAGGGGTCCTAGGCGCCCCCTCTATAGGAGCCACCGACAAGCGGGACCCCCCACTGCACGGAAGCGTCCGTGGAAGGCTCGCCGAAGGTCTGTCTGTCGGCATTCTTGGAACCTAGATACAATGACGCCCGACATGCCTGCAACCATAAGAATCGCGCCCCATCGCTTGGCCAAGCTGTTTCGGAGAGCGGAGCTCCGCGGAAGGTTCGCGCGAAGGCTTGTGGCTATGGCAGGTTGCAATGACGATGTCTCAACGCACGCTTGCTTAGCAACATGTTCACCACGGAGTCAGACGAGGGACAGCAGCGCCCATGAACGGCAAAGCCGGGGAGCACGAGAAGGCCGCCAACGCTTCACGAAAACATCCTCAAGACGATCAACAGAGATCAACGACGCAAACGTGAGTCAGACAGTTAGGCCCTGTTACTGCCGGGTGCAGATTGAGTGGCAGCCTTATGGACCCCAATGACATCCGCACCCCTGCGAAAATCACGATGAGGAGCTTCAAAAGAACCAGGCCAGCTGGACACAAAAACGGGCCGCTGTGGCCCTCTCCGCTACGGAGAAGAAGAGAGGAAGACAGGAAGAGAGGAAGAAAGGAAGAGAAAGAGAGAGATCTGCCGGGAGAAGAATGGAGGAGCAAGAGAGACCGCGCGGGGGACCAATCATCGCAGAAAAGGAAGAAGAAATTGAGAGGCCCCGTCTCGGAGGTCCTGCAGGAATCCGGAGCCGACGCCGAACGGATGTCTCCTCGCACCCCTACCCAGACTCGCGGGGAAGGGTGTCCACGCTAGTGGTGGATAGGAAGAAGAAGCAGAAGAGGACAGAAAGAGAGAGAAAGAGAGGGAGAAGTCTGTAGCCATTTTGGCTCAAGTCTCGGGAACTGGGGGACCCGCCCCCCTGGGCCCCCCGGGGCTTGAGCCACACGCCGCTTCCGTTTCTCAGACGAGATGCCCCATTGCCCCCCCTTTCCAAATGCGTACTGTACGCTTTGAGGCCATGGGGGGCGCAGACGCACTGCGCGCACACTGACGGATACATGGGAATACAGTGAAACCCAGCACCCTTTCCTGACCAAAGTCGCCCCAAGTCGCTTCAGCTCAGCCTCGCTTCGGCTCAACTAACACACGGTGGAAGAGAGGGGGGCCTTTGCCTGAGGGAATTAGATGCTGCAGTTTTGTCACGGTGGGAAACCGCCGGGGGGCACACCCCAATTAGCCTTGACCTGGCCTTGGAGCAGTGTCGAGCACGGGCGCGCTCCCAAACTCACATGCCTGAACCTGCAGCCACCGCTGGAGGGGACGGCGCCATCATGATGGCGGCCCTGGGGCCACAGAATGGAGTCGAATGGATAAGGGGCTCACCGATCTAGGGGTTTCATGTGGGGTAGGGGTCGAGAGTCAACGGTCTTGTGCTCCCTCTCCTCCAACCGCCCCAACCGGAGGCCCCCCGAATACCGGGGCGGGCGAGGACGCCCGGGGGTTCGCCCCCATGCCCCCAAGAAAGAAAGAAAGAAAGAAAGAAAGAAAGAAAGAAAGGAAGAAGAAGACTTAAGAAGACTTCCTACGTCAAGGGGCTTCCGAGTCGCAGCTGCTCCAAGAGGGAAAGAAAGCGTGTGTGTCACCTGGACGGAATGGCGTGCCAGTCGCCCAGTGCAGGGGGAGGGGGGAACGCGTCCTTAGGCCCCGTAGAAGCAGAAGAAGAAGAAGAAGAGGAAGAGGAAGAGGAAGAAAAAAGAGGAAGAGGAAGAGCGTGCGTGTGTGTGTGTGTGTGTGTCTGCGTGTATGTCATGTAGGCCATGTGTGTCATGTATGTCATGTATGTCATGTATGTCATGTATGTCATGTATGTCATGTATGTCATGTATGTATGCTTGGCTGCAATGTGCATGTTTCTCGGGACGGCTCTCCTTATCGCGACCCTGTCTCCGAGAGGAGGCGCTTGGAAGTGGCGACGATCGCGGCACGGGAGGACGGACCTTAAATTTGGGGGTTATTGAGGCAACACAACAAGAGACGCACCTGTACTCAGAATGTGCGAGACTAACAGTTCTAACAGTTAGCAATAATTGGCGACCCTCTCTGACACGACGCGAAGACAGAAGGAAAAACGGGCCGTAGGCCGCAGGATCCGCAGGCGCGGCACCTTTGCCTTTCTTGTTTTTCTTTTTCCTGGCGGCCCATTTTCTTTGCCTCCGGAGACTGAAGGCAACTCACTTCGGAGGCCCGACAGTAAAAGCAGGAGAAAAAAATGGAAGCGGGCGGGTAGAGAGCACGACAAAGTCATGGATCACGTCTTGGCGTCTTGTGCTTGTTGCAAGGAGGGGCTGCATTCGATTGTATCTGGAGGGCGGGGGGGCTGGTGGGGAAGGGGAGGAGTCTTGTGACTCCTTCAAGGAGACTCGGAAGGTCGAGTCCAACGTGGCAGAGGCGGCGAAGAGAGAGAGAGAGAGAGAGGGAGAAAGAGTCAGAGACAGCACGGGAGAGCATCAGCCTCTGATCTTTTTTGAGCACGCAAAGATCAGAGACACAGCCCCTCCCTTTTCAGCGTCTTTTTCATTGCTGGTGTGCCCTCGTTTCCTGCTCCCTGCACACTTCAATTCAGCTTCTTCCGAGTCCCACGGCCGGCTGGGCGCCTCCCGAGAGCAGCTCGCGGCCATGCGCCACGAGGCGGAGGCCCCGAGATTCGAGGAGAGGATGTCAGACGCCAGATTTGAGGGAAGAATGAGGAGATTGAGGGAAGAATGAGGAGATTTTGTCTAAAGAACGACCTTCCTATCAACCTCAGGTACGATTCGGGAATTGGGGCGGGGGGGGGGTGTCAGGCCTTGGCTGAGAGGAAGAAGATGCTAGAGGACCTCTGCCGCTTCGCTTGACTTGGACCCGGCAAAAGACACAGAGCTAAAGTTTCACAACAGACTGGTCTTGTTTACAAACGAGCAGTTTACGTCCAATCGCATCCTGGAGCACAGACAAGATCGGAACCGCCGGAGAGCGCTGAAGAGCTCGGTACATGTGGGCCCACATGCGGGGCACATGCGGGGCATCGGCTGAGGTCGAAACGAGAGGGCGAAGGTGGCGGAGGCACATGGCCGGCTGCGCCGCCAGCAACTGCGTAATGCTTAGCTTGGTGGCATGGGTGAGATACTTGCTTAGCTGCAAATTTTTTGAGCTGCACTCAGAAACAATTTGCATTGAGATGACTTAAGGCTGCGACCGCAAGCTGCGGAAGATGCCCGCCGCCTCCAGGCGAAGTGTGAGATTTACTCTCTTTTCTCTCTTTTGGCACCGCCTGCACTGGACATGCCTGGACTGATTGGACATTCCTCCAGGGCCAACTGCAGTCACTCAACCTCCGCTGCGCCGCGGTCGCCGCAGAAATGGCGCCCCGCTGAGAGCAGAGTGAGGAATGAGAGCCAAAGGTAGGACCACGCAGGAGGAAGAGTGAGAGAGAGAGGAAGACTTTTTTTTTCTGCTCTGAGGAGGGCCTCCAGGCCCGGGCCTTCAAGGAGGAGGCGCAAACCGAGTGGTAGCGCCGAATTGTCGGGTGCAGGTAGACTTCGACAAGATTCGACAAGTACGTTGGGTTATATCTTACTAAGCGTGTACTTTCCGCCACATGCGTCGTCCCAAAGACGTTGCTGTCATTGCTGAGTCGTGGCAACACTCCTAGGGGCCAACGACAAGACTTCTTGCGTTTCTTGGGCCATTTGGGAGGCTGGTGAAGTGGTCTCCTACCCTTTACAGATGTTGCCGGATATTTTGTGTGTTGTTTGTTGTTCTCTTATAGAGTGGGAGGCGGGGGAGGCAGGCAGATTGCCATTGTGAGTCAGGGAAAACCCATTGCAAGAAAGCTGTTCTCCTGTCGCACCGATGGCGTCAGTGGCCATCAGCACCCTAAGTAGGCACTGCTGTCACTGCTGTCACTGCTCATGGCTTTTTGTTGCCGAGGAGAGCCATGCGAAGATGAAGTCAGAGCTGCTGAGCGAAGAAGAGGCCGAACTGATCAGTGACACAAACTAGTATTCCGAGTATTCCTCAAGCACTTTCCGGTTCAGGGTGGTGCATCTCGAGGCGCATGAAGTCGTGCTGGGGCAAGCGGCCATGCACCGAGAGGACCTGGATCAGGCCAGGCTTTCGAAGGGAGAGGGCGAAGGAGTGGCGTGAGTAGAGCTGAGAGTAGAGCCCGCGAGATTGCAATGATGGGCGTGACGAGGTGCGCGCGCGGGTGGCATCTTTGCAGGAGCAACTGGCAGAGCGACAGGCGCTGTCTCTCCTTAAACGGGAGGCCAATCCTCCTCAAAGTTGGGAGATTGCGGTGTAAAATCCGTTCTCAGCTCACATCTCTTGCGTTCCCCTTTTCTTACTTTGAGTGCCCAAGAGATCGGGGCTCGATCGACCCGCTCGGGCCCCCCGGCCCCCCTTTGCGAGAGAGGCTTTGCTGCAGCGCTGCGCTGGAGAAGCTCCCAGGCGCTCCCCTTTCGTACCCCCTCCATCTTCGTCAGTCTTCCTCCCTCCTTCCTCCCGAATCCTCCGCCTCATCCCTCCTTCCTCCCTCCTTCCTCCCTAAAATCCTCCGCCTCCTCTTTTCGATGTTCTGTTGCGTACCAATGTTTTTTCGATTAGGGAGCTGTCTTCGTTTGATTGTTGTTTGTGCATGTTGTTCTTTCTTGATTTTTGCGTGGTCCCTTGTGCTTTATTTGCTCCCCTCTTCTCGGAGAGGTACGCCGATCGCCGCGCGGCCGTGCAGGTGGAGATCGAGCGGCGGAGGAGAGCGGGGAAGTGCCTTTTTAGGCTTACACCGAGCTGACAAAGCTGAGTGATCTGGTTGAGAGGTCGAAGAGATCAGATGCGTGGGAAAAGAAGAGACAAGAGAAAGCGAAGAGAAAGCGCGGGAGGTCCTGGCTGGAGGCCGCTGAGGCGGAGCTCGGGGCCCTCTTCGACGCGGAGCGCGGCGCGGAGCGGGCCCGGGGGCCCCCACCCCCCTAATTACGCCCCTACCCCCTACCCCCACCAAAAAAAGCACATACACACACACACACAGACAAACAAAACAAACTGAAAAATAAAGTGGAGAGAGAAGGAGAAGGAGAGAAGGAGAGCATCTCAACTTCTTTCTTCTTTCAGATGTTGACTGTTGACACTGAAGTGAGAAGTGAGATCGCTTTCTTTCTCCTTTTTCAGAAGCATTCCCCACTTTGAGAGGTCCAGTCGGAGGCCCTCCAGCTCCACGCACAGCTGCGGGTTGCAGAGGAGTTCCGTTCTCCCTCCTCGAACATCCTTAAGCATGGACACTCGAGACCTTTCTGTGCTCCCCGCTTTTTGTTTTGGCTCCGCACATCTCGCAAATGCATCAGAATGTCATTGAGCTTCAGATGCGCCAGGTTTGTGTCATTTGCGTCTGGTATTGTGTGTGGCACGAAATGAAAAGTCGCTCTCTCATCTCGGCTTGAAGGAGGAGGCAAAGCATGCTGAGGCGCGGGCGGCCTCGAGGAAGGTGCGCATGCACGGTGCACAAAAACTGATCGAGAGGTGAGAAGAAGAGTTCCATTCGGAGTTCGGAGGGGGCGTTCCCTCATGAGCCGGCGCAGGCGGAGCTCTGCGACACCGATGACAAGCTTGTCAAGCAGACGGAGCGAATGCAACAGGCGGGGGACATCATGGGACAGCCGTGAGAGACTATCGTCACCCCCCCTGGCTTGGAAAGGGGCGGCAACACACTGCAAGCCCTTTTTCCATTGTGCGCAAGATTGAAAAGTTGCGGCAGCAGTCGAACATATATGGCAAGAGACTACGCTACAAAATTCCTGCAAACAGCGAGTGCTTCCATCATGCTGCTCGCTTCTCGTCTCGGATCACGGGATTGAGACATGCGTGACATGCTCGACACCTCTGAGTCAGGGTAGTGCCAATGCCCGCAGGTCGAACAGCACCGGGATCGAGTGCGTGCAGAAGCAGCTGGTGGCCCAGAATTGCTCTCGCAATTGCTCTCGCACTCTTTAAGTGAAGAGCAGAGCCACCGCACACTGGAGGCTGCAGCAGAGGAAGAGGAGGCAAGGGAGAGTTCAGATAGGAGCGGGCGCTGAGAGCTCGGCAGAGCTTTGCAGATCTTTGCAGCGAAAGCTCTCTTTTGCAGCTGTTCTTTTTCTCCGCATTTTTCGAGAGGCACAGGTGTCCAAACGTGTAGAGCAGCTTCGGCACGATCAAGTCCCGAGTCCCGGCGCACAATGAAACACCAGTGTCAATGCTGTGACTTTTGCAGATCAGCGAACGTCTCAAGCAAAATATGAGGCAGCTGGCGGCGGCATGCACGGACCTTGGAGATTGAAAGCAAAAAAAGAAAGCCACACAACTGCACGCAGCCCTCCGGCCTTTTTATGTAACGTTCATCCGAAAGGGCCCTCTCTCTCTCTCGCGGGGAGGGAAAAGAGCGTCGGGCATTTTCGGTTCTCTGCGCTCTGATGTTCGAGCGAGGCGCCGAAACCTGGAATCGGAGCTCCAGCTGCTGGGCGCCGAGGCGGCTCTGCAGAAAGGAGAGCAAGCAAGAACCAAAAAATGGCGGGGGGTGGAGGGGGGGGCCGCCCGGGGGTGGACAGAACCTGTCCATTTCCAAACCTCTTTTTCCCCAAAAGCACATGTCCACGCGGAGGCCGAGAAGCTGCGCCAGGCCGACGCCTCGGAGAGGATAAGAACAGGGCTTCAATGTAGAAAGGAAGGAACGTGCAAAAGAGAATCGGAGAGAATCGGAGAGAATTCACTGGTGAAAGAGGGAAAGAGGGAGAAGCGAGATGAAAAGTGAGAGTTCAGCATGGTATGGCCTCGAACTGCGTTTCCAGCGGGCTCTCCAAGCCCACGCATCCCCCGACTCTCAACGTCTCATTCCCTAAGCTACTTTTTTGGGTGAGACCAAAGAAGACAAAAGACTTCACACGCCCAGGAGCTGACGTTGCTGAACCAGGAGAAGCTCGACTCGTGCCGCTGGCTTTGGTGAAGCTGCTTTGTCATGCGACAGTTGAAGTGGACCATGGCGACAATAAGTAGTAGGAGTAGTAGTAGTAGTACTACTACTACTACTACTATTACTACTACTACTACTACTACTACTACTACTACTACTACTACTACTACTACTACTACTACTACTACTAGTAGCAGCAGCAGCAGTAGTAGCAGTAGTAGTAGTAGTAGTAGTAGTAGAACACGTTTGTTCCAAAGACGCGTTTTGAAGTAAAAATATAATTTCCCAAGCCAGGCAGCAGCGGCTCCATCTCGTTTCCCCCGCCATGCAGGAGGCATCAGGGGTAGGTTATTCTGTGGGACTTTGAATATCTTGAACCATACAGATCAGAGACCCCACTCCGGAGGCGCGCCGGCGCGTCAAGGACTTGGAAGGCCAGGTGCAGGCACGGAAACATGACGAAGCGGGGTAGAACAGGCCCACTTCAGCCAGACCACCAGACTTATGAGAACTCCAGTCCCCTTAGTCCCCTTCTTTGGCCACCTTCCCACTTTCCCCCCTTCCGTGCCATGCCATCCGCTTCAAAGGCGCGGTCTGCATTTTATTCCGGTTTGTGAGGCCCATCACCGGGGCATGAAGGCGAGGTTTGATTTTGTTTTTGCTTGGGGCTGTTTTGGTTTTTTGGGCTTCTTGCAGGTACTTGTTACTAGTTGCTGTACGTCGATGACTGCGGTGGTGGTGGTGGTAGTGGAAGTTGCGTAGTCATAGTAGTCGTAGTCGTAGTAGTCGTCGTAGTCGTCGTAGTCGTCGTAGTCGTCGTAGTCGTAGTCGTAGTAGTAGTAGTAGTAGTAGTAGTAGTAGTAGTAGTAGTAGTAGTAGTAGTCGTAGTAGTAGTAGTAGTAGTAGTTCACGTTTCACCATGGCCAAGGCCTTCCTAGACGACATTACAAGTCGGCATGAGTGCTTGCTGCCTACGGAACAGAACCACCCACCACACCACGTAGCAGATGCGCCTTTTGCATATTGCACACCGCTCCGAGCAAGTTGCCACTAAAGACTCTAAAGACTCTAACGGCTCGACTGCGCAGCTGCTCGCAGGCCTCAAGAGATGAGGCCTTGCACGAGAAGGCACCAGCAGTGGAGCAACGAAAAAGCGAAGAGAGAAGAGAAAGAGATCCAACAGGAGTTGTGAGAACACAATGGGGCCTCTTCAGAGTAAAAAGATCCAAAAGTCTGCGCAGTACTTCTCTTTGCAACTGTTTCTCTCTTCTGAGAAGGAGCTGACCCAGCGTCTGGAGCGTGAGGCTGACGTCTGCCAGGCGCAGAGACACAGAGAGAGAGAGAGAGCCTTGAAAGTGATACCGAAGGCCTAACAACCGATAGCGAACAGAGTGGTGAAATTGACCACTCCACTCGGTGCCGCTAAGACAGAGGTACCGATGTCTTTGAAGGGCTCTGTTGAAACCGACGGGGCCCCCAGTCAGCTGGACACAGACCCACTTGGCCGTCGCGGCCGGGTTCCTCCTCCGGGGGGGACTCCTAAGTGCTGAGAAGATGAGAAGAAGCCTTGAAAGGATGAATGCAAAAAGGGAAGCCTTGAACAAAAAGAAAGAAGAAGCAGAGAGGGACAGAGGGGAAGAGAGAGAGAGAGAGCCTTTCAGTCGATGCACATAGCACCTATGAGAATGAGGTCTGTGCTGTCTCTGTTGAAGCGCCATAGGACGCCGCATATGACACGTATGACAGGAGAAGCTCCGTGCTCTCCGAGACGAGAACGTCCGCTTGTCCGAGCAATGCACGGAGCTGGAGGCGGGCGCGCCCATGCCCGCATGCGTGCAGGGCACGCTAAACACCCGACAAAAGAAGAGCAGTCTGAACAAACAAGTCCTTCTCAGAAAAAGGTATGCTGAAGGCAGATCACCTTCCTCTTCACAAGCAGTGAAGTTTCGCAGGTTCAGTTGGCAGAGATGGCGAGGACTTGGAGCGTTTAGAATGGAAGTGGGGAGGCAGTGAGAGCGGGGCCTCTTTGAGGACGCCCGGAAGGGAGAAAGAGAAGGCTTTGGCGGCCTGTTTGTACGCCTTTCCCTGCGTTTCGTTCATCTCTCTTTCTCTCCCTCTCTCCCTCTCCCTCTCTCTCTCCCTCTCTCCCTCTCTCCCTCTCTCCCTCTCTCTCTGCCTTTCTCCCAGTTCACTTTCCGCAGGCGCCCCTGCCTCTGGGCTCCCGAGCCAGGTGCGAGAGAGAGCGAGCGAGAGAACCGTTATGAGAGAACCATGTGAGCAAACTGAGCTGCACAAGAGCTTCGATCTTTAGGAGAGGCTTAGAGCGTTTTTTTGCTAAGCATTGTGCATCGCTCGGTCAGGTCCTGCAGAGGCGAGGGGTTGCCAATGCGAGAGTGTCTTGTTTCTCTGCTTGCTCATACTATCGGATTGAGGGAATGACGCAGCCCGCCCCACCCCCCCCACCCCACCCCAGACCAGTCAAAAGATGATGTCAAGTTGATGGCAGACTGCAGATGACATTCTACTCCGTTAGCGAAACGCTGGAACATGTTAAAGCATGTCTGTGTCATAAGACGGAGAAGCGGAGAATCTTGTGCTGATGCGGCCTCCAAGAGTGGCAGAAGCGAAAAACCCGAAGCTATAACGGCTATGTGCCATGGACCTTTAGGTATAATGTGAGGTCTTGTCCTTCTTTCCCCATTAAAACCATTGAATGCTCTATGCCTGAAGCATGTCAGAGTTGGGTTTATGGCTTAGCAAACTCACTCATCCTTGGAAACAAGTCGGAGGGGGCCTTTCTCTTTTTCAAGAAAAATCAAATAACTATGAAGTAACACAATAGCGAGTCACCCCCCTCCTCGTGGCCTCTCGTCGCTTTCTCACAAGTCCAAGTTATGGAAGGAACCGCCGGAAAGATGAAAAGAATAGGAAGGGAGAGATAAGAGAAAGAGGGTTCCGCCCCCCTCTCCAAAACCTTCTTCATTCCTCTCCTCTCTTCGTCTCTTCTCTTTGCTTCTTCTTTTCTGACAACAGTGGGCAAGGGAAGGAATGAAAGAGCAGAAGGAAGGCAGGCGCAAATGGGCCTCCTTTTGTGCGCCCGTCCTCCTCGCCTTTTTGTCTGCCTCGATGTGGCAAAGCTGAGCAAGGGAGGGGGGGAACGACAGGCTCTCCGTTCCCTTGTCTTGTCGTGTATTCCCGGAGAGTTGCGGGAAGACTGCGGGGGCCTTTTTCCCGCTTCTCCTTTCCTTTCCTTTCCTTTCCTTTCCTGCGCTCTCATAGAAACAGGAAGAACAAGGAAAAAAGACAAAGCAGAAACAAAAAAGAGGTCATGCCCCCGCCTATGGGCCTATGTCTACTTTCTCCTCTCTTGCTTTCTGCTCTTCAGTTTCTGGACTCTGATACGTAAGAAATGTCCGCGACGGGGGGTGGCACGGGGAGCGTTCCTTTCCCAGGCTTTCTTCCCTGTCTCCTTATCAATGAGAAAAACTCATGAGGGGGAGGAAGGAGAAGTGGAGAGTGAGAGCGAAGGACAAGGAGATGGAGAGAGGAAGAAAGAGAATGAGAGAATGAGAGTGAAAGAGAGAGGAAAGACAGAGAGAGAGAGAGAGAGAGAGAGAGAGAGAGAGAGAGAGAGGGTGTAGGTAGATAGATAGATAGATAATGAAGAGGAAAGGCGAGCAGCCGCAAGGCGTGGCAACTTTCTGTTGTTTTCCTTTCCACTTCAGTCTGTTCTTCCTCACCATTTCTTCCTGTATTATTCGCGAGAAAAGGAGGAGAGAAGAGGAAGAAGAAAGGAGGACAGCAAGGAAGAGGGCAGATGGAGTGACAAGTTATCTGGTCCCTCTTCATACCTTATCATCTGCGTACATTACTCCTCTGTTCTCTTCTGTCTCCTGTTCTTTTGAAGTAAAGGTTCCCCTGTCTTGTCGTGTTTTCCCAGAGAGTTGTGGGAAGACTGAGGGGGCCTTTTTACCCACCTCTCCTTTCCTTTTCTTTCCTGCGCTCTCATAGAAAAAGGAAGAAGAAGGATAAAAGACAAAGCAGAAACAAAGAAGAGGTCATGCCCCCGCCTATGGGCCTATGTCTACTTTCTCCTCTCTTGCTTTCTGCTCTTCAGTTTCTGGACTCTGATACGTAAGAAATGTCTGCGACGGGGGGTGGCAGGGGGAGCGTTCCTTTCCCAGTCTTTCTTCCCTGTCTCCTTATCAATGAGAAAACGCATGAGGGGGAGGAAGGAGAAGTGGAGAGTGAGAGCGAGGGACAGGGAGAGGGAGAGAAGAAGAGAGAGAGAATGAGAGAATGAAAGTGAAAGAGGGAGGAACGATAGGAAGGGAGAGATAAGGGAAGGAGAGGGTTCCGCCCCCTTCTCCAAATCCTTCTTCGTTCCTCTCCTCTCTTCGTCTCTTCTCTTTGCTGCTTCTTCTCTGACAACAGTGGGAAAGGGAAGGAATGAAAGAGCAGAAGGAAGGCAGGCGCAAATGGGCCTCCTTTTGCGCGCCCGTCCTCCTTGCCTTTTTGTCTGCCTCGATGTGCAAAGCTGAGCAAGGGAGGGGGGGAACGACAGGCTCTCCGTTCCCTTGTCTTGTCGTGTATTCCCGGAGAGTTGCGGGAAGACTGCGGGGGCCTTTTTCCCGCTTCTCCTTTCCTTTCCTTTCCTGCGCTCTCATAGAAACAGGAAGAACAAGAAAAAAGACAAAGCAGAAACAAAAAAGAGGTCATGCCCCCGCCTATGGGCCTATGTCTACTTTCTCCTCTCTTGCTTTCTGCTCTTCAGTTTCTGGACTCTGATACGTAAGAAATGTCCGCGACGGGGGGTGGCAGGGGGAGCGTTCCTTTCCCAGTCTTTCTTCCCTGTCTCCTTATCAATGAGAAAACGCATGAGGGGGAGGAAGGAGAAGTGGAGAGTGAGAGCGAGGGACAGGGAGAGGGAGAGAAGAAGAGAGAGAATGAGAGAATGAAAGTGAAAGAGGGAGGAACGATAGGAAGGGAGAGATAAGGGAAGGAGAGGGTTCCGCCCCCTTCTCCAAATCCTTCTTCGTTCCTCTCCTCTCTTCGTCTCTTCTCTTTGCTGCTTCTTCTCTGACAACAGTGGGAAAGGGAAGGAATGAAAGAGCAGAAGGAAGGCAGGCGCAAATGGGCCTCCTTTTGCGCGCCCGTCCTCCTTGCCTTTTTGTCTGCCTCGATGTGCAAAGCTGAGCAAGGGAGGGGGGGAACGACAGGCTCTCCGTTCCCTTGTCTTGTCGTGTATTCCCGGAGAGTTGCGGGAAGACTGCGGGGGCCTTTTTCCCGCTTCTCCTTTCCTTTCCTTTCCTTTCCTTTCCTGCGCTCTCATAGAAACAGGAAGAACAAGAAAAAGACAAAGCAGAAACAAAAAAGAGGTCATGCCCCCGCCTATGGGCCTATGTCTACTTTCTCCTCTCTTGCTTTCTGCTCTTCAGTTTCTGGACTCTGATACGTAAGAAATGTCTGCGACGGGGGGTGGCAGGGGGGGCGTTCCTTTCCCAGTCTTTCTTCCCTTGTCTCCTTATCAATGAGAAAATGCATGAGGGGGAGGAAGGAGAAGTGGAGAGTGAGAGCGAGGGACAAGGAGAGGGAGAGAGGAAGAAAGAGAATGAGAGAATGAGAGTGAAAGAGAGAGGAAAGAGAGAGGAAAGAAAGAGAGAGAGAGAGAGAGAGAGAGAGAGGGTGTAGGTAGATAGATAGATAGATAATGAAGAGGAAAGGCGAGCAGCCGCAAGGCGTGGCAACTTTCTGTTGTTTTCCTTTCCACTTCAGTCTGTTCTTCCTCACCATTTCTTCCTATATATCTCATTCGCGAGAAAAGGAGGAGAGAAGAGGAAGAAGAAAAGAGGACAGCAAGGAAAAGGGCAGATGGAGTGACAAGTTATCCTGGTCCCTCTTCATACCTTATCATCTGCGTACATTACTCCTCTGTTCTCTGCGTCTCCTGTTCTTTTGAAGTAAAGGTTCCCTTGTCTTGTCGTGTTTTCCCAGAGAGTTGCGGGAAGACTGAGAGGGCCTTTTACCCACCTCTCCTTTCATTTTCTTTCCTGCGCTCTCATAGACAAAGGAAGAAGAAGGATAAAAGATAAAGCAGCCACAAAAAAGAGGTCATGCCCCCGCCTATGGGCCTATGTCTACTTTCTCCTCTCTTGCTTTCTGCTCTTCAGTTTCTGGACTCTGATACGTAAGAAATGTCTGCGACGGGGGGTGGCACGGGGAGCGTTCCTTTCCCAGTCTTTCTTCCCTGTCTCCTTATCAATGAGAAAACGCAGAGAGAGAATGAGAGTGAAAGAGAGAGGAAAGAGAGAGGAAAGAGAGAGGAAAGAGAGAGGAAAGAGAGAGAGCGAGAGCGAGAGCGAGAGCGAGAGCAAGAGCGAGAGCGAGAGCGAGAGAGAGAGAGAGAGAGAGAGAGAGAGAGAGAGAGAGAAGAGAGAGAGAGAGAGAGAGAGAGAGAGAGAGAGAGAGAGAGAGAGAGAGAGAGAGAGAGAGAGAGAGAGAGAGAGAGAGAGAGACAGACAGAGAGAGAGGGATAGGTAGAGAGGTAGTTTTCCTCTCCACTTCAGTCTGTTCTTCCTCACCATTTCTTCCTATATATCTCATTCGCGAGAAAAGGAGGAGAGGAAGGAAGAGGGGAGATGGAGTGACAAGTTATCCTGGTCCCTTTTCTTACCTTATCATCTGCGTACATTACTCCTCTGATCTCTCTGTTTCCGGTTCTTTTGAAGTAAAGGTTTACAGAGGTTTATCCCCTGTCCCTTCCGCTTCCATGGCATTTGTTGTACAAAGCCATAATGGATTAGCAAAGTGCTGCTCTTTCGCGCCTGGGAGTGCGGAGAACTTGTACAACGACAAGGAAGGGTCCGAAAGAGCAACGTTTTCATCATGGCCGCTCTGCTAGGACAGTCACTTAGTTGTTTTTTCAAAAATTAAATAAGTTAACAAGACTGCTTTTACCTATACGAATAACCAAACTAAAGTTGAAATTCATATGAGTATTAATCAGGGTTTAGGGTCTAGGGGCGCCTAGGGCTTTGCTTGGTGGGCATACTTCTAATTTGCGGGGCATCCCATAACAAGACTTCCCCTAAATGTTGAAAAAGACATGCATGGTTAAGTTCATTCCTGTGGACCCTTCAATCTTTTTCAACAGAAACTTGCCTCAGACATCCTCCCAATTGTTTTGCTTAATGGGGCGTCCCATAACATGACTCCTCCTAATTGGCTTGAATCCCTCGACTTGCGTTGCTTGTTGTTGAAACAGAAGGATATAACCCGTTCCGTTGGACCCTTCAAAGACTTGAGACTTGAAGCAGACACATGTATGGCTAACAAGTTCGTTCCGGTGGACCTTTCAACCGCTTTGTACAAAAATGTCCCCCCAGACATCCTCCTGATTGATTTGCGTGTTGGGGCGTCCGTAACATGCCTTCTCCTAGTCCTAGTTGTCTCGAACTCCTCCAACTGTTGTACATGTTGAGACCGGAGAGAATATGGCTACACAAAACCATCCCTGCGAATCCCTTCGAACACCTTAAACAGAAATGCCCCCCAGACATCATCCTAGTTGGTTTCCTTGTTGGTGCGTCCCATAACATGACTCCTTCGAATTGTGTTGGACTCCTCCAATGTTGTTTTGCCTTTCGAAACACACGGAACTACGGTTAACAAATCCATTCCTTTGGACCCTTTCAAGCGCTTGAAACAGACATGTATGGTTATTGCATCCATTCCTGCCTGTGGACCCTCTAGAACATGTTAATCAGACGTGTCCCCCAGACCCTCCTTTTCCATTTGAGTTATTTAAATTTTTCTTGTATAAATTCGGTGAAGTTTAAAAATTCAAAGAATTTAAATGTCCACGGGCCCCCCGACATTTAAATTATTTAATTATATAAACTCGGTGAATTTAAATAATTCAAATAATTTAAACGTCGAGCCCCCCCCCCCCCCCGACATTTAAATTATTTAAATTATATAAATTTGGTGAATTTAAATAATTTAATAATTTAAATTATTTGAATAATTTGAATAATTTAAATAATTTAGGGGCCCTGGGGGCAGCTGCCCGGGCCTCCCCCCAATTCTGAATTACGAGCCCGGGCCTCCCCAATTCTAAATCACGAGCCCGGGCCTCCCCCCAATACTAAATTACGAGCCCGTGCCTCCCCCAATACTAAATCACGAGCCCGGGCCTCCCCCCAATACTGAATTACGAGCCGGGCCTCCCCCGGAAGCGGGCCAGCCCCCCCGCCTTTCCAGTTAAATTATTTACAATATTTCAATTATTTGAATTATTGAAATTATTTAAATTATGTAAATTATAAAAACTCTAAGAATTTAAAAAACTTAACCCATTTAGATGTCCAGGGCCCCCCCGACGTGTAAATTATTTGAATTATATAAATTCCCGGGAAGTTTCCCAAACCTTTTGCGACCTTTGAAATGTTTGAAATGTTTGAAATCTTTGAAATCTTTGAAATCTTTGAAATTTAAAATCGGGTGATTTGAGAATTCAAAATAGAAAATCCCCCGATTTTAGATTTCAAAATAGAAAATCCACCGATTTTAGATTTCAAAACAGAAAATCCCCCGATTTTAGATTTCAAAAAAGAAAACCCCCCGATTTTGCATTCCAAAAAAGAAAATCCCCCGATTTTAGATTTCAAAATAGAAAATCCCCCGATTTTAGATTTCAAAATAGAAAATCCCCCGGTTTTAGATTTCAAAATAGAAAATCCCCCGATTTTAGATTTCAAAGATTTCAAAGATTTCAAAGGTTGCAAAAGGCGGGGGAAACTCCCGGGAAGTTTCCCAAACCTTTTGCCACCTTTGAAATCTTTGAAATCTTTGAAATAAAAATTCCCCCCGGGCTTCCCCAATACTAAACCACGAGCCCTGGCTTCCCCCCAATACTAAATCACGAGCCCGGGCTTCCCCCAATACGAAATCACGAGCCCGGGCTTCACCCCTAATACTAAATCACGAGCCCGGCCCTCCCCCCAATACTAAATCACGAGCCCGGGCCTCCCCCCAATACTAAATCACGAGCCCGGCCCTCCCCCAAATACTAAATCACGAGCCCGGGCCTCCCCCCAATACTAAATCACGAGCCCGGGCTCGTAATTTAGTATTGGGGGAATTTCTATTTCAAAGACTTCAAAGATTTCAAAAGTTGCAGAAGGTGGGGGAAACTCCCGGGAAGTTTCCCAAACCTTTTGCAACCTTTGAAATCTTTGAAATCTTTGAAATAGAAATTCCCGCCGGGCTTCCCCAATACTAAACCACGAGCCCGGGCTTCCCCCCAATACTAAATCACGAGCCCGGGCTTCCCCCCAATACTAAATCACGAGCCCGGGCTTCACCCCTAATACTAAATCACGAGCCCGGCCCTCCCCCCAATACTAAATCACGAGCCCGGGCCTCCCCCCAATACTAAATCACGAGCCCGGCCCTCCCCCCAATACTCAATCACGAGCCCGGGCTTCCCCCAATACTAAATCACGAGCCCGGGCTCGTAATTTAGTATTGGGTGAATTTCTATTTCAAAGATTTCAAAGGTTGCAAAAGGCGGGGGAAACTCCCGGGAAGTTTCCCAAACCTTTTGCAACCTTTGAAATCTTTGAAATCTTTGAAATCTTTGAAATAGAAATTCCCCCCGGGCTTCCCCAATACTAAACCACGAGCCCGGGCTTACTAAATCACGAGCCCGGGCTTCCCCCCAATACTAAATCACGAGAGCCCGGGCTCGTAATTTAGTATTGGGGGAATTTTTCTATTTCAAAGATTTCAAAGATTTCAAAGATTTCAAAGGTTGCAAAAGGCGGGGGAAACTCCCGGGAAGTTTCCCAAACCTTTTGCAACCTTTGAAATCTTTGAAATCTTTGAAATCTTTGAAATAAATAAATTCCCCCCGGGCTTCCCCAATACTAAACCACGAGCCCGGGCTTCCCCCCAATACTAAATCACGAGCCCGGGCTTCCCCCCAATACGAAATCACGAGCCCGGGCTTCACCCCTAATACTAAATCACGAGCCCGGCCCTCCCCCCAATACTAAATCACGAGCCCGGGCCTCCCCCCAATACTAAATCACGAGCCCGGCCCTCCCCCAAATACTAAATCACGAGCCCGGGCCTCCCCCCAATACTAAATCACGAGCCCGGGCTCGTAATTTAGTATTGGTGGAATTTCTATTTCAAAGATTTCAAAGGTTGCAAAAGGCGGGGGAAACTCCCGGGAAGTTTCCCTAGCCTTTTGCAACCTGTGAAATCTTTGAAATCTTTGAAATCTTTGAAATCTTTGAAATAGAAATTCCTGCCGGGCTTCCCCAATACTAAACCACGAGCCCGGGCTTCCCCCCAATACTAAATCACGAGCCCGTGCTTCCCCCCAATACTAAATCACGAGCCCGGGCTTCACCCCTAATACTGAATCACGAGCCCGGCCCTCCCCCCAATACTAAATCACGAGCCCGGGCCTCTCCCCAATACTAAATCACGAGCCCGGCCCTCCCCCCAATATGAAATCACGAGCCCGGGCTTCCCCCCAATACTAAATCACGAGCCCGGGCTCGTAATTTAGTATTGGGGGAATTTCTATTTCAAAGATTTCAAAGATTTCAAAGATTTCAAAGATTTCAAAGGTTGCAAAAGGCGGGGGAAACTCCCGGGAAGTTTCCCAAACCTTTTGCAACCTTTGAAATCTTTGAAATAGAATTTCCCCCAATACTAAATTACGAGCCCGGGCTCGTGATTTAGTTTGGGGGGAAGCCCGGGCTCGTGATTTAGTATTGGGGGGAAGGGCCGGGCTCGTGATTTAGTATTGGGGGGAAGCCCGGGCTCGTAATTTAGTATTGGGTGGAAGCCCGGGCTCGTAATTTAGTATTGGGGGAATTTCTATTTCAAAGATTTCAAAGGTTGCAAAAGGCGGGGGAAACTCCCGGGAAGTTTCCCAAACCTTTTGCAACCTTTGAAGTCTTTGAAATCTTTGAAATAGAAATTCCCCCAATACTAAATAACGAGCCCGGGCTCGTGATTTAGTATTGGGGGGAGGGCCGGGCTCGTGATTTAGTATTGGGGGGAAGCCCGGGCTCGTAATTTAGTATTGGGTGGAAGCCCGGGCTCGTAATTTAGTATTGGGGGAATTTCTATTTCAAAGATTTCAAAGGTTGCAAAAGGCGGGGGAAACTCCCGGGAAGTTTCCCAAACCTTTTGCAACCTTTGAAATCCTTGAAATCTTTGAAATAGAAATTCCCCCAATACTAAATTACGAGCCCGGGCTCGTGATTTAGTATTGGGGGGAAGCCCGGGCTCGTGATTTAGTCTTGGGGGGAAGCCCGGGCTCGTGATTTAGTATTGGGGGGAAGCCCGGGCTCGTGATTTAGTATTGGGGGGAAGCCCGGGCTCGTAATTTAGTATTGGGGAAATTTCTATTTCAAAGATTTCAAAGATTTCAAAGGTTGCAAAAAGCGGGGAAACTCCCGGGAATTTCCCCCGCCTTTTGCAACCTTTGAAATCTTTGAAATAGAAATTCCCCCAATACTAAATTACGAGCCCGGGCTCGTGATTTAGTATTGGGGGGAAGACCGGGCTCGTGATTTAGTATTGGGGGGAAGGTTGCAAAAGGTTTGGGAAACTTCCCGGGAGTTTCTCCCGCCTTTTGCAACCTTTGAAATCTTTGAAATGATTGAAATCTTTGAAATAGAAATTCCCCCCGGGCCTCCCCAATATTAAATCACGAGCCCGGCCCTCCCCCCAATACTAAATCACGAGCCCGCGCTTCCCCCCAATACTAAATCACGAGCCCGGCCCTTCCCCCCAATACTAAATCACGAGCCCGGGCTTCCCCCCAATACTAAATCACGAGCCCGGGCTCGTAATTTAGTGTTGGGGGAATTTCTATTTCAAAGATTTCAAAGGTTGCAAAAGGCGGGGGAAATTCCCGGGAGTTTCCCCCGCCTTTTGCAACCTTTGAAAGCTTTGAAATCTTTGAAATCTTTGAAATAGAAATTTCCCCAATACTAAATTACGAGCCCGGGCTTCCCCCCAATACTAAATCACGAGCCCGGGCTTCCCCCCAATACTAAATCACGAGCCCGGGCTTCCCCCCAATACTAAATCACGAGCCCGGGCTTCCCCCCAATACTAAATCACGAGCCCGGGCTCGTAATTTAGTATTGGGGGAATTTCTATTTCAAACATTTCAAAGATTTCAAAGCTTGCAAAAGGCGGGGGAAACTCCCGGGAAGTTTCCCAAACCTTTTGCAACCTTTGAAATCCTTGAAATCTTTGAAATCTTTGAAATAGAAATTCCCCCAATACTAAATTACGAGCCCGGGCTCGTGATTTAGTATTGGGGGGAAGCCCGGGCTCGTGATTTAATATTGGGGGGAGGGCCGGGCTCGTGATTTAGTACTGGGGAGAGGCCCGGGCTCGTGATTTAGTATTGGGGGGAGGGCCGGGCTCGTGATTTAGTATTAGGGGTGAAGCCCGGGCTCGTGATTTAGTATTGGGGGGAAGCACGGGCTCGTGATTTAGTATTGGGGGGAAGCCCGGGCTCGTGGTTTAGTATTGGGGAAGCCCGGCAGGAATTTCTATTTCAAAGATTTCAAAGATTTCAAAGATTTCACAGGTTGCAAAAGGCTTGGGAAACTTCCCGGGAGTTTCCCCCGCCTTTTGCAACCTTTGAAATCTTTGAAATCTTTGAAATAGAAATTCCACCAATACTAAATTACGAGCCCGGGCTCGTGATTTAGTATTGGGGGGAGGCCCGGGCTCGTGATTTAGTATTTGGGGGAGGGCCGGGCTCGTGATTTAGCATTGGGGGGAGGCCCGGGCTCGTGATTTAGTATTGGGGGGAGGGCCGGGCTCGTGATTTAGTATTAGGGGTGAAGCCCGGGCTCGTGATTTCGTATTGGGGGGAAGCCCGGGCTCGTGATTTAGTATGGGGGGAAGCCCGGGCTCGTGATTTAGTATTGGGGAAATTTCTATTTCAAAGATTTCAATCATTTCAAAGATTTCAAAGGTTGCAAAAGGCGGGAGAAACTCCCGGGAAGTTTCCCAAACCTTTTGCAACCTTTGAAATCTTTGAAATCTTTGAAATCTTTGAAATCTTTGAAATAGAAATTCCCCCAATACTAAATTACAAGCCCGGGCTCGTGATTTAGTATTGGGGGGAAGCCCGGGCTCGTGATTTAGTATTGGGGGGAAGCCCGGGCTCGTGATTTAGTATTGGGGAGAGGCCCGGGCTCGTGATTTAGTATTGGGGGGAAGGCCGGGCTCGTGATTTAGTATTAGGGGTGAATCCCGGGCTCGTGATTTAGTATTGGGGGGAAGCCCGGGCTCGTGATTTAGTATTGGGGGGAAGCCCGGGGGGAATTTCTATTTCAAAGATTTCAAAGATTTCAAAGGTTGCAAAAGGTTTGGGAAACTTCCCGGGAGTTTCCCCCGCCTTTTGCAACCTTTGAAATCTTTGAAATCTTTGAAATCTTTGAAATAGAAATTCCCCCAATACTAAATTGCGAGCCCGGGCTCGTGATTTAGTATTGGGGGGAAGCCCGGGCTCGTGATTTAGTATTGGGGAGAGGGCCGGGCTCGTGATTTAGTATTGGGGGGAGGCCCGGGCTCGTGATTTAGTATTAGGGGGAAGCCCGGGCTCGTGATTTAGTATTGGGGGGAAGCCCGGGCTCGTGATTTAGTATTGGGGGGAAGCCCGGGCTCGTAATTCCTTTCAAAGATTTCAAAGGTTGCAAAAGGCAGGGAAACTCCCGGGAATTTCCCCCGCCTTTTGCAACCTTTGAAATCTTTGAAATCTTTGAAATAGAAATTCCCCCAATGCTAAATTACGAGCCCGGGCTCGTGATCTAGTATTGGGGGGAAGCCCGGGCTCGTGATTTAGTATTGGGGGGAAGGGCCGGGCTCGTGATTTAGTATTGGGGGGAAGCGCGGGCTCGTGATTTAGTATTGGGGGGAGGGCCGGGCTCGTGATTTAATATTGGGGAGGCCCGGGGGGAATTTCTATTTCAAAGATTTCAATCATTTCAAAGATTTCAAAGGTTGCAAAAGGCGGGGGAAACTCCCGGGAAGTTTCCCAAACCTTTTGCAACCTTTGAAATCTTTCAAATCTTTGAAATAGAAATCCCCCCAATACTAAATCACGAGCCCGGGCTCGTGATTTAGTATTGGGGGGAAGCCCGGGCTCGTGATTTAGTATTGGGGGGAGGGCCGGGCTCGTGATTTAGTATTGGGGAGAGGCCCGGGCTCGTGATTTAGTATTGGGGGGAGGGCCGGGCTCGTGATTTAGTATTAGGGGTGAAGCCCGGGCACGTCGTGATTTAGTATTGGGGGGAAGCCCGGGCTCGTGATTTAGTATTGGGGGGAAGCCCGGGCTCGTAATTTAGTATTGGGGGAATTTCTATTTCAAAGATTTCAAAGATTTCAAAGGTTGCAAAAGGTTTGGGAAACTTCCCGGGAGTTTCCCCCGCCTTTTGCAACCTTTGAAATCTTTGAAATCTTTGAAATAGAAATTCCCCCAATACTAAATTACGAGCCCGGGCTCGTGATTTAGTATTGGGGGGAGGCCCGGGCTCGTGATTTAGTATTTGGGGGAGGGCCGGGCTCGTGATTTAGTATTGGGGGGAGGCCCGGGCTCGTGATTTAGTATTGGGGGGAGGGCCGGGCTCGTGATTTAGTATTAGGGGTGAAGCCCGGGCTCGTGATTTCGTATTGGGGGGAAGCCCGGGCTCGTGATTTAGTATTGGGGGGAAGCCCGGGCTCGTGGTTTAGTATTGGGGAAGCCCGGGGGGAATTTCTATTTCAAAGATTTCAAAGATTTCAAAGGTTGCAAAAGGTTTGGGAAACTTCCCGGGAGTTTCCCCCGCCTTTTGCAACCTTTGAAATCTTTGAAATCTTTGAAATCTTTGAAATAGAAATTCCCCCAATACTAAATTACGAGCCCGGGCTCGTGATTTAGTATTGGGGGGAAGCCCGGGCTCGTGATTTAGTATTGGGGGGAGCCCGGGCTCGTGATTTAGTATTGGGGGGAGGCCCGGGCTCGTGATTTAGTATTGGGGGGA
Source organism: Symbiodinium natans (assembly GCA_905221605.1). Classification (NCBI taxonomy): domain Eukaryota; class Dinophyceae; order Suessiales; family Symbiodiniaceae; genus Symbiodinium; species Symbiodinium natans. Next base: position 56,745 of record CAJNDS010000561.1, on the reverse strand, counting down.
GGGCCGGGCTCGTGATTTAGTATTAAGGGTGAAGCCCGGGCTCGTGATTTAGTATTGGGGGGAGGCCCGGGCTCGTGATTTAGTATTGGGGGAAGCCCGGGCTCGTGATTTAGTATTGGGGAAGCCCGGGGGAATTTCTATTTCAAAGATTTCAAAGATTTCAAAGGTTGCAAAAGGTTTGGGAAACTTCCCGGGAGTTTCCCCCGCCTTTTGCAACCTTTGAAATCTTTGAAATCTTTGAAATCTTTGAAATCTTTGAAATAGAAATTCCCCCAATACTAAAAAATTACGAGCCCGGGCTCGTGATTTAGTATTGGGGGGAAGCCCGGGCTCGTGATTTAGTATTGGGGGGAAGCGCGGGCTCGTGATTTAGTATTGGGGGGAGGGCCGGGCTCGTGATTTAGTATTGGGGGGAGGCCCGGGCTCGTGATGCAGTATTGGGGGGAAGCCCGGGAGGCTACCTCACATTATACCTAAAGGTCCTTCGTACATAACGGCTATACCCATCCGGAACGGGCCAGACGCAGCTCTCTACGGAGTCCGTTTGTTTGATGCGCCCCGAGTTTTGAGAGGGTTCTGAGACGTGCGAGATTGTACAAAGATCACATACGGCAGTGCGCCGACTCGTACCCGTCAGAATCTTGTATGCCATTGCCCATTGCATGCATTTCATCTCGCACTTTTGCAGTTTTAGCTCCTCGCTGCTCGAATTGTGCTCCACGTTAAGCGGCCTCCCGGAGAGCAGTCACATCACTGTGTTTTCACTGTGTTTTCACTGTGTTTTCTGTTTTCACTGTGGTAAGCATCGGCCAGCACCCGCAGCACCAGCAGCACCCGAAGCAGCACCCGAAGGCGCCAGGACCAGCCCTCTCGAAGAGCCAGCACTCAGCACTCAGCACTCTCTTTCTATCTCTCTCTTGCTCGTTTTTGATTCTTTCCCTTGTCAAGTGGTAGGTGGCGCTGCTCTGTCACACAGCCCGCTTCCCTCCAAGCTGCAGTGGCTTGGCTGCGTTGCATTTTTCAGCGAGCCCCGCTTACATGGTGGAGAAGCTGTTGCACTCCTGGCATTTCTCAGCACCTTTTGGTCTTGAGGCAAATCACCGAGTGGATTCGCAATGAAGAGGAGCGACTGTCCAACAGCTCTCGCCTCAACGCCCTTCAGAGGCCTTCGTTGGGCTGAGAGCCTCCTTTGAGCCTCTTTTGACAATTTCAGGTGGGCTGCCAGGATCTGCCTGAGGACACAAAGTCTGGTCCCTGGGAGTGGCTGTCGAATGTCCGAGCAGGACGCAAAAGAGAGAGCAGCTGAGAAGTCGTTCGAAGTTTACTTGAGAAGTTCAAAATTAAGAAGCTGCACGCTTGCGAGCCGATGCCTTCACTTGAAGTCTGCGTTGGCCTACGTGGGCCCTCTGAGGGTGCAAGGGTCACGTTGGGGCCACCGCGGCACAACACTTCAAACTCGAACCTTCAATTCACGGAAAAACCCTGAGGGGAGCGACAGAGAGATTGAGAGATTGAGCCAAGCCGTGAGTCCTTCAAGGCGGCAACACACACAAAACACAGAGTAGCATGATTCGGTGGGGTTTTGGTTGCACGAAGAGGAAAGGCGTTTGAACTTGCTTGCTTTGCGAAAGGCCCCGAGATGCACACAAAATAGGAAACCTCGAAGAGGAAAGGCGTTTGCATTTGCTTGCTCTGCGAAAGGCCCCAAGATGCACACAAAACAGGAAACCTCGAAAAGAAAGTCGTTTGAATTTGCTTGCTTTTGCGAAAGGCCCCAAGATGCACACAAGATAGGAAACCTTGGAGAGTGAAGAAGATTGAATTTGCTTGCTTTGCGAAAGGCCCCAAGATGCAGACACAAACCTCGAAGCCCAAGATGCACACAAAATAGGAAAGCTCCAAGAGGAAAGGCGTTAGAATTTGCTTGCTCTGCGAAAGACCCCAAGATGCACACAAAATAGGAAACCTCGAAGAGGAAAGGCGTTCTATTTGCTTCCTCTGGGCCTCAAGATGCATACAAAATAGGAAAGTTCGAAGAGGAAAGGCGCTTGAATTTGTTTGCTTTGCAAAAGGCCCCAAGATGCACACAAAACAGGGAAACGCCCCAAGATGCACACAAGATAGGAAACCTCGAAAAGGAAAGGCGTTTGAAGCAGATTGCTCTGCGAAAGGCCCCAAACAAAACACAGTAAACCTCGAAGGGGAAGGCGTTTGCATTTGCTTGCTTTGCGAAATGCCCCAAGAAACACACAGAATAGGAAACCTCGAAGAGGGACTGGCGTTGGAATTTGCTTGCTCTGCGAAAGGCCCCAAGATGCAGACACAATAGGAAACGTCAAAGAGAAAAGGCGCTTGATTTGGCTTGCTCTGCGAAAGGCCCCAAGATGCACACAAAACAGGAATCCTCGAAAAGGCAATGCGTTTGAATTTGCTTATGCACACAACATAGGAAACCTCGAAGACGATTGAATCTGCTTGCTCTGCGAAAGGCCGCAAGATGCGCACAAAGTAGGAAACTTCAAAGAGGAAAGGCACTTGATTTTGCTTGCTCTGCTAGACACCCCAAGATGCACACAAAATAGGAAACCTCGAAGAGGAAAGGCGTTCTATTTGCTTCCTCTGGGCCTCAAGATGCATACAAAATAGGAAAGTTCGAAGAGGAAAGGCGCTTGAATTTGTTTGCTTTGCAAAAGGCCCCAAGATGCACACAAAACAGGGAAACGCCCCAAGATGCACACAAGATAGGAAACCTCGAAAAGGAAAGGCGTTTGAAGCAGATTGCTCTGCGAAAGGCCCCAAACAAAACACAGTAAACCTCGAAGGGGAAGGCGTTTGCATTTGCTTGCTTTGCGAAATGCCCCAAGAAACACACAGAATAGGAAACCTCGAAGAGGGACTGGCGTTGGAATTTGCTTGCTCTGCGAAAGGCCCCAAGATGCAGACACAATAGGAAACGTCAAAGAGAAAAGGCGCTTGATTTGGCTTGCTCTGCGAAAGGCCCCAAGATGCACACAAAACAGGAATCCTCGAAAAGGCAATGCGTTTGAATTTGCTTATGCACACAACATAGATACCTCGAAGACGATTGAATCTGCTTGCTCTGCGAAAGGCCGCAAGATGCGCACAAAGTAGGAAACTTCAAAGAGGAAAGGCACTTGATTTTGCTTGCTCTGCTAGACGCCCCAAGATGCACACAAAATAGGTAACCTCGAAGAGGAAAGGCGTTTGAATTTGCTTGCTTTTGCGAAAGGCCCCAAGATGCACATAAGCTAGGCAACCTCGAAGAAGAAAGGCGTTTGAATTCGTTTGCTCTGCGAAAAGCCCCAACATGCACACAAATAGGAAACCTCGAAAAGGAAAGGCGTTTGAATCCCAAGATGCACACAAGTAGGAAACCTTCAAGAAGAAAGATGTTTGAATTTGCTTGCTCTGCGAAAGGCCCCAAGATGCACACAAAATAGGAAGCCTCGAGGAGGAAAGGCGTTTGAATTTGCTTGCTCTGCGAAATGCCCCAAGATGCATGCAATATAGGAAACCTTGAAGAGGAAAGGCGAATGAATTTGTTTACTTTCGAAAGGCGCCTAGATGCACACAAAGCAGGAAACCTCGAAGAGCAAAGAAGATTGAATTTGCTTGCTTTGCGAAAGGCCCCAACATGCACACAAGATAGGAAACTTCGAAAAGGACAGGCATTTGATTTTGCTTGCTCTGCAAAAGGCCCCAAAATGTACACAAAACATGAAACCTCGAAGAAGAAAGGCGTTTGAATTTGCTTGCTCTGCGCAAGGCCCCCAGATGCACACAAGACACAAGATAGGTGGCCTCGAAGAGGGCGTTTGAATTTGCTTGCTCTGCGAAAGGCCCAAGCTGCACACACGAAAGAAACCTCGATGAGGAAGGGCATTTCTTTTTGTTTGCTTTGCGAAAGGCCCCAAGCTGCACACAATTGGGAACCTTGAAAGGGAAAGTTGTTGGAATTTGCTTGCTCTGCGAAAGGCGATGCAGACACAATAGAAAACCTCGAAGAGCAAAGGCGCTTGAATTTGCTTGTTTTGCGAAAGACACCAAGATGCACACAAAATAGGAAACCTCGATGTGCTTGCTCTGTGACAGGCCTCAAAATGAACATAAAATACGAAACCGCGAAGAAGAAAGGCGTTTGAATTTCTTTTCTCGCCGACTCGCCTCAAGATCCACGCAAAATAAAAAGCCTCGAAAAGGAAAGATTTTTGCTCTGCGACAGGCCTCAAGATGCACACAAAATAGGTAACCTCGAAGAGGATTGGCGTTTGAATTTGCGTGTCGCAGCCCTGGCTCCGAGGTGAAGTGCATGCTGCGTGTCCGTTGCGTACGCACACTTACCCTCTGGAGCTGGATATCTCTCGTTTCCTGGCGAGCGCTTGAAAAATGCTGGCCTGCGTCACCCTTCGGGTCAAGCATTCGCCTGAAATCTTTGGCGTACTCCGGTCCAGCTTTCTTTCTCTGCCCGGCACCTTTGGTGCTTGCCGTTTCTACCGATCGGATTCTACTTTCTGCCAATGTGAAAAAGCAGCGTGCGGTGCTTTCTCCGCATTCTAAGCATAGGGTGCATTCGGAACGGACTCGTGTGAACTTGCTCTGCGACAGCCCTCAAGATGCACGCGAAATAGGAAACCTCGAAGAGGAAAGTGGCTTGAATGTGTTTGCTTTGCGACGGCCCTCAAGATGCACACATGATAGGGAACCTCGCAGAGGGAAGGCGTTTGATTTTGTTTGCTCTGCGACAGGCCTCAAGATGCACACAAAATAGGGAACCTCGAAGAGTAAAGGCGTTTGAATTTGTTTGCTTCGCGACAAGAGACGCTCATTTTAAGGAACCGCGAAGAAGATCTGCAATCCGGCAGCTGGCCCTTGCCGTAGCTCACAAGGTGCGAGTAGAAACCTGCAAGTCCTGTGCCCAGGTTAAATGAGGCATTTTTCGAGGGGTTGGCCCAGCGAAGCATGAAAATGCCGGGCCACCCTCGCATGGACGAAGCACAAAAAAGGCCGTTTTGGTGCTTGGCACATTGGCTTGTTTGACTCCAGGCGCCCCCAGCTTCAGACGTGCACATGGCAAGGTTTTACCTAAGCTTGCAACCTCACATCTCATGCCCCCTGCGACACTCGGCGGCTGCTTTTCTCCAGGTTAGTGTGATCAGAGTCACGCTCTTCATCAGAACCATCGCCACACGCTGCCAGCTATCATTCTCGCAATTTGGGAGGGCTTATGAACTTAGTTTCGCGAGTGGCCTTAAACCGGCGTTCATAGCAGGTGACCAGAGAGGAAACATGGCATCCTGGTCCCTGCAGCCTTTCTGTCGAAGAGGCACCTTGATGCATCGGCAGCTTTGACCGAAGAAATTTGGCGTTGCCGAATGCGCCTTGAAGTGCGACGCCCGAACGTGTGAAATTCCATGGAATGGTGCTAAATGTTGAGGTTGTGCAGCGCATCTTTATGTCCTGCAAACCTTGCTGCCACGAGGTGTCTACTCCGCCAAAACGGGATCCCAAGGAAGCAGTTCCCACATTGCCTTTTTCTACTCGCGGCAGTCTAAGTGTGCTGACATGCTGCCAGGACTCCCGGAAAGCCTGCAATTACAACGCCCAGTACCCTTTAGAGAATCTGCCTTCAACATTTTCCGGTTCTTCTTCGGTTCATCATCTTTAAACGAGGGCATCTTCATGAACATTCCACATTTTGGGCCTAGCGGCATGGGCCGGCCCACCGGCCCAAAGAAAACACCGCAGCCTGGGCTCAAGTCTGTGTATGCGGGCAAAACTGTTGGGTTTTGGTTCGAGGGCTTGAGATTTTTAAGCATTCGGATTTCAGGCTGCTGGAGGGGCTTAGGGTAAGGCTCGGGGCCATTCGGCACTAAACAACAAGCACATCGAGAAATAACGGCCAAAGCAATCATTTTGTGTAGAGAAGCTTGCTGCGGTAAACCATAATGAATATTTGCATTAGGCAAATATATTGGAGATAAAGCAATGAATAGAATTTACCACCACACAGGTTCTGGCCGTAAATTGTTAGCGCTTGCACGCGCCTCGGCAGCCGGGCCGGCCCTTCTGCGGGGCCACAGGCAGAGTTCGAAGGTAGTGTTGTGTCACCCCAAAACAGGACTCAGAACGTTCAACGAAAGTCTGTGGGGTCCTAGGAAAAGGTCGTCCCCGATGTAGACAAACATATGCACACATGTATATATATATATATGTATATATATATATATATATATATATATACATCCGTATACATAGATATATATGTGTGTGTGGCAAGGACCTTTACGTATTGTTTGACGGGTCTTAAACAACCGTTGTAGGGTTTCGGCTTACAGTCATTGTGTAGTGGGGTTTGGGTCCCAGTCACGTTTTGAAAAAAAAAAAACCTTTAGCGAAACTTGAGAAACGCAAGTCTTGAACGAAACATACATATATCAAAAACACATATTCGCTCAATAATGTTTAGGGGAGCCCTCACGTTCCCTGCCAGGGGCCCCCTGGGGCCGTTTTCGGGTCCTTTGCCCCTGCTTCCCGGAGATTTCGGAGGCTTTGACTAGACAAATAGCTTTGCAAAGTCAAAATGACAGGCCGTCAAATGTTTAAATAGCTTGACCATTTGGCCTCCGGGACCTGTCAGATCAATTTACTTCTGCTCTGTTTTTGGAGCCTCTTTTTTTTGGGGGGCGGTGCGGGGTGCCAGCTTGCCTAGACCAAAACTTGAGAGTTCATCTCACCCTTCTCGACTTCGTGGTCTCCAAGTGCCGGCGACCATGCTGCCCAAAGCCAACTTACAGGCCGCATCCGCGATTTGTTAGCACTTGGGGAAGCCTGGTGCGCTGTTCGGAGTCCCACCAGAACTAGGCGACCTCCGGGGGGGGGAAGGCTTCTTTGGGAGACATTTTGGTGTCTTTGAGACTCTGGGATGCTCAAGCCCTTGCTTGCTCTAGGAGCCCTAGGAGCCCGTAGTCTCTTGCCATGAGTGAGACACGAGGCGTGCCAGGTGCTCCAAGTGCTCCAAGCGCCCCGCTCGTTGCTGCTCAGGATGGGGGCCAGGTTGCGGGCCACATGGGCTGGAAGGAGGCCGGCATCACCGTCTTTACATTCGCAGCACCCTCCGCTGTGATGGCTGTCCCTTTCGCAATTGCCAATGCCGGCTATGTGGGGGGCATCGCTTTGTGCTTGATCCTCACCTGGGCCTCGGTTGCTGGAGCCAACATGCTCCTGGAGATGAAGATCCAGTACCCGCACTGCGAAACTTTCGGAGATCTCGGCTTCGAGGTGGGTGGCCGACAGGCGCAGGTGTGGGGCAACGTATTGCAGCTCGGTAATTTCTGCCTTTACATGCCATGTGCTCTTACCTTCTGTGCGATTTCCTTGTATTCAATGGTTGAAATTGGCGGGCTGGGCGACTGTATGGACTACTACGTGTGGCTGGTTGCAGCGGTCTGCTTACTCACGACGCAAGTTAGGACCTTTACCAACGCGAAGACTTTCACAGAGATCTCCTTCCTTTGCGTCATCGGCATGGTGATTTGCATGGTGCTTGCGGCCTTCCAGTACGAGCATGTTCCCAGAATCCCTGCTCAGTGGATTGGGAACCCAGAGCCTAAGTTGGGCTTGAGGCTTGTGAGGCTTGCCAGTGGCTTCACCATCGGTGCTTGGGCATTCATTCCCGCGTTCCTCACTGTGGAACTAAGCACTTGTATGCGGAAGCCTGCCGACTTCAAGAAGTCGCTGTGGATGGCCGGAATCCTCAACGTGGCGCTCTTCGTGGTCGTTGGCACCCTTGTTGTGGCTCGTTGGGGGTACAACGTGGGGGAGGTCATCGCCGCCACGACGGGTGTGGGTGTTTTTGCCCGTGGGAACTTGATCAACACCTTCTTCAACATCTTCCAAATGATGGGGAACTTTGTGTGTTACATGCTCGACTCGGTCCCGCTGGGAAGGTTTTGCCAGAAGTGCTGGGCCCCAGACTTCAAGGACACGTGGAGGTTGCCTGACATCCTCAAGTACCTGGGCTACTCCTTGCCCACCTTCTTGTCGGCCTTGTTTCTAAGCACCTTTGTCCCAAGCATCGACACCTTGGTGGACTTTGTGACAGCTCTCACCATTCCCTGGGTGACCCAGATCTACCCAGCAGTCCTCTACTGGAAGTTCCTCAAGACTCGGCCCGCCACAGACAACATTGAGTCACCTCACTGTGGACTGGAGGACCCAATAAAGCGCTCAGAGAAGATCACGGTTGCCTTGGTGTTCACGGTCGGATGGATCAGCTTCTGCGCTTGTGCGCTGAAGGCCGTCGGATACCTTGCCTTCGACGACCTCCGTCCTTCTTTCCAGATTGGATGCAGCAACTGGCTGATCTGGAAGTGGTCGGGCAAGGATTGAAAGCAGTGGACACACAAAACTCTGCTTCCGTGCAGCTTGCACCTGTGCGACAAGCTCTGGGGATCCTGGAGGTCGATCTTAGCAGAGGCTTATCAGGCACGCGAGGCTTCTGCCCCTTTACTGTCGCCTCTCAGCCGTTGTGCTTGGCAATGCCGAGAGTGCACTGGCCTAAGGCCTAAGGCCTCGAGTCCCGGACTATAGCCTTCGAAAGAACATTCTTCAAGCCGTGTGCCGAAATAGGGCTGCGCTGCGGAGATGGATTGTGACAAGCCTGCCCTAGTCTTGCTTCATATTGTTCCTTAGCGGTAGGTGTAGTGCAATCGTAATCAAACCCTTTTACTATGTTTTCAGGTGCCGTAATTTCCCTTGTCTCGCGCCTCAACGTCCGTACCCCCCCCCGGACCCAGACCCGGACCCGGACCCACCCGGACCTGGACTCACCCGGACATGGGCCGGACCCATACATAGTATGCACATTCTATCATTTTTAAAAATATAAGTATCATATGTCTGCTTGAATATTACGAGGGTTATTACATACCAGCACAGGCCGGGTGTACGTATAGGTCGGCCTTTATGTAGGTCGACCGTATAGTTCGTTTAGGTTCTTCTTTAGCTATACAACACGTTTACAAAACGGGGAAAACACGCATGCTCAATTAACTTATATATGCGTGCGAAGCGGGAAACTTCAAATACTATGCGGTTGAGGGTTCCGGTTTATATAGGGCATGCATGCATGTGAGTGCGGCCATCTTCATTTTTCACGCGCGCGGGTTGGAGAAGCCTCCTGTCCATCGCATAGCCGCCATGACAGCATAATGCTCCAGAGCTCGCACACTCATTGTCTTCGGGTGAGTGTGTTCAACGATCTTCCTTGCACATGTGGGTGGATGGACAGGGCTGCACGCACGTATGTATGCATGTATCCAGGCCACTCAATTGCAGGCTAGGTACTTCATTTTGGCTATCAGATCCTCGTCCAGGAAGCAGCTGTAGTATCTTGGGTTGCCAATGTCCGGGATAAAGTCCAGGATCCTTATAGTGAAAGAAGAAAACAAATAGGACACGCATGTGTGTGAGCCTATATAAATCGATCTGCTACTTTTTCAACAATATATATATATATACATATAATATATATATATATATATATATATTAATATTTATATTTATATTTATATTTATATTTATATGCACGTATATATCTATAAATACATACATATATATATATATATACTTATACATATATATAGTATATATATATATTATCAAGCATGCATGCACGGATGATCTTCATCGCAAGGCGGGCTGCACATGTTCCAGTATGTGAATTTTTGGTCTGAGCTGGTATCTGAGGAGGTTCTGGCTCAGTGCCCACTGGACCATCTGGTTGTAGTGGAACCGATAGGACAAGTACGCATGCTGTGCGAGAAGTTCCGGATGGTCGTCGCTGCAGGCATCGACATTGAAGTAGCGCCTATAGATCTTATTGCATGGGCATGTCACACAGTGGAGGCTAGGAAGCATTATACCCCATACAGCCAAAAACCCTACAGCCCAAATCCGAAACCAGGTATTGTATATGTGTGCTGCAGAACGTGTTTTGCATGCATGCATGCATGCTTTTTCAGGCAGGCTTCCCATGCTCAGCAAACAATGTCAGCAGCGAGGCCAAAGCGGAAAAGAGATGGGCTCGGCAGGCATCGAGGCGGTCACCAGTCTTCCGGTGCATCTCGCGAGAGAACTCCATCAAAAAGTAAATCACGAATCTCGAAGCAGCACCTTTCAAGAACTTCTGGGACACCCTTGGGTAGGTCCCAGGTCCATCTGCCAGCATCGTTTTGATAAGGAACAGCTTGGGGCTCGCTTTGACAGTGACTCCTGCACATTTGCATCCATGCATGCGTGTGAAATCGACTGGATTGCGCTCGCATGCTAGGCAGTACGAACAGCCAATGATCCTTCGGAGGCACACCAAGTGAAGTACTTCTGGGCGATGACATCCAGGCGGGCGTCCCTTGATCTGCCATCCAAAACCCCCTTGTCCGAGAAGTCCAAGAGAGCGCTTGTAATGCAGTCTGGGCTGATCTGCAGATCCAGCACATGCAGGATGTCTGGGAAAATTCCTGTTTCAGCGCTCGGCTCATAAGATGCACATGCATGCTAGTCGACTACAGAAAACAGACAAACATGGAAAGAGCTCGGATAAAGTATTAATGAACTTTGGACAGAAAACTCCGAGGTGAGAAGCCAACCATGCCAGTGATGACATTCTGCCCATGCACGGCCACCCAGTCTTCTCTGGTCTGCAGCACCCTAGGGCATTGGCACGTGTCAAGGGGAATGCACCCACGCACGCATGAACTTGTCAGCCGCGCACTTCTACGTGGCAAGGCGCGTCTCTCTGTGCGCTGCATCTGGACCGTACTCTGTGTACAGCATGCGAGCGTCGCCGCCTGGTTTCAGGATCTGGGTGGCCTGCATGCGTGCAGATTGAAATCGACAAATTTAAAATTCTCTATATATATATATATAACAATTGGCCGCTCCGTCTGTATTCATGCATGCGCCTCACAGTAGTGGCAGCATTCGACACGCTTGGAGTGCCATGATCCTCAGCAGCATGCATGCGTATATCTTACTATATATAGGGTTTATAGGGTTTATAGGGTTTATAGGGTTTAGGGTTTAGGGTTTAAGGTATAGGGTTTAGGGTTGAGGGTTTATAGTTTACGGTTTATAGGGTTTAGGGTTTATAAGGTTTAGGGTTTAGGGTTTGTAGGGTTTCAATCACTAGTAGCATGCATGCACACACATATACGCGCGGAGATTCTTTTGAAGTTCAGAATCTTGTGTAGGAAGTCCTGGTCGCCCTGTAATCCACCGAACACCGCACGCCAGGGTCCGGCGAGCTTCTTGCCAGCATTTAACGACCTGACAGAACCTTTGGGCCACGGAGATCCGAAAGGATCTGTCTGAGGCCAGCGGCCATCTCCTCAGCAAGCGTGCTTCGGTACACATGAGTGCATGTGCATTCGACTGCATGGATATAAAATCGTACATGCATGTCATTGCACCGCACGGCGCCTAAACATCGAAATGACCATGCGATAATCTCCAAAAGTAATTTGCGGCAGTCCTGCAAGGCGAAAATATAACGCACTATATATATATAGCTGCATAGGCTGCATATACATGCATGCGCATGATCGATTGTACCGGACTGTCCTCGCCGGAGGTGGTGGTGCTTCGAATTGCTATCCTTGGAATGCATGCATGTACAAAAACGGAAGCCTCAATCACATGATGCATGCATGCATGAATGCATATTATATATATATATATACAATTTAAGTGCAGAAGCGGAATTCGTGTGTCCAACGTGTTGGTGCGCCCTGGCACCACCGAAACGAGGCTTAGGAGTTCGAAGTTGGAGCTGCCTGCACGTGTCAAATTAATCCATCGATGCAATCTAGATCATGCACGCATGCATGGCTGCATGAGCATGGCACCGAAAACTTCAGCGCCGTCCCCGTAGAGGCGCCAGGGGATCGTGTTTGCCAAAAGTACCTTCTCAGCAGCATGCGTGCAATATATGTTTTCTAAGATATATATATATATATTGTAAGAAATATATATATATATAGATATATTTGCAGTTGAGATACGTCCGAACCGAACGCTTCTTTGACTTGGTCCGATAGATCGCCATTGTTCGCCCAGAAGCGTCTCAGCTCCTATAGATATAGATAATATATATATATATATATACATATACCATATATGGTATACCCTAAACCCTAAACCCTAAACCTTATAAACCCTAAACCTTATAAACCCTAAACCCTCAAGGCCAGGATAAATAGTAATGGTATGTGATTCATTACGAGTAGCTCGTACAATAATCCTGCAGTTCACAATCGCAATGCAAGGAACCAAAAGGATTCAAGCTGCAGCCCCTTTCAGCCTGCACCCGGTTTGGGAGGTCCAAACCGGGAAGCTCCAAGTCCCTCCAGCCTCTCCAGCCCAAGCCCCCCCTCCAGCCCTCCAGCCCCTGCCCCCTCTAGCTCCCAAGCCCTGCAGCCCCCTCCAGCCCGTGAATTTGCTCGATTTTGCACCCCCCTTCCAGCCCCAGCCCTCCAGGTCTGCACCCCTCCAGCCCTCCCTTCCAGCCCTTAGCCCTCCAGCCCCTCCAGCCCCTCCAGCCCCTCCAGCCCCTCCACCCCCCGGCCTCCCCTCCAGATAACAAAAACGAGGTAAAAACAAAACCCGGCAAAACCCGGCAGAACCCGGCAAAAACCCATTCAATGGTCAAATTCTAATACATGCAAGACACGTCAGGGGTGCCGCTCAAGAGGCTGTGGAAAAGTTCATGGTTGCCGTACGTGTACAGCTGCGCAAAGATCTCATGCGGCAACAGGACGCCGATCCGCACAGTCTTCTGTCTAGACCCAGGAGGCAAGGGCACCTGACGAAAAAAAATAGTGGCATGGCGGGTTGTTAGCTGCAATGTATTCTGAGTGCCCTGCTCGCGGCACCTGCAGCCTTTAAGCTTGCAAGTTCGATATTACGAAAACTGGCCAATCTGACTTGCAAGTGGGTGCGTGACCAACATGACATGCGATCAGGCAACTCGTACGGCTCGGGCAGGCAAGACCGCCAGCTTAATGTCAAACTCCACGCAGCGAACTCTCGCTCCAAGCCCCAGCCCTGCTTGGTTTCGAATCGGTCGGCTAATCTCAGAATATCATTCCTTGCCAGGGCCCGCCACAGGCACCCGCATGTATACACAAGCTCGCGTACTTGCATGGACTCACACGGCACAGCGCATGCATGGGAATAAATATCAGATAGAGCACGGAACCAAATAATGGGGAAGCTCTTTGATGGCCGCCAAGGTCTTTGCCAGCCGCGTCATAGATGCCTGCAGCGATAAACCCTAAACCCTATAATCCTCAAACCCTAAACCCTTTGAACCCTATAAACCCTAAAACCCTAAAACCCTAAAACCCTAAAACCCTAAACCCTAAACCCTAAACCCTATATTAAACCCTAGCATATATATATATATATACACATGTTAATTTGCACTTGCGTGTGTGTCCATATATATTATAAGGCCTCCCCCTTCAGGAGCATGTCCAGGAAGCTCTGCACGAGCTTAGTGACGGCACCCTGCTGGCCAGAATCTGCTGCACCTGCGCACGCGGATGAACATATATGCTGCATGCGTGCGTGCCACGCATGTACGGCCTGAGAAATTTTCCGCTTGGCACAATCGCACCCGTGGGCCATGGACGCACATGGTCTACCAGAGGTGAAATGATTCATGCCACGCTTCCGGCGCAGCTATAGGTGCTGCATCGGGCCCAATCTCTGCACGCATGCCCTAAGACACATGTGCACTGCCGGCCTCAGCCATGAGCTGTGGTCGTCTCTTTGGTATAAATTAAGTGCTACAATACGCATGCCCATAAACCCTAAACCCTAAACCCTAAACCCTAAACCCTATTAGTCAAACCCCTACAAAACCCCGCGCCTCATAGAATTGTTGTAGGGTTTGCACGGACTAGCTTTCTGGGGTTAGGTGCGTTTCAGAATTGCCTGCAGTGCTTGTGTCTGTGCACGCATGCATATAACCCATGATTGTAAAATCATTCGCGCGGCTCGATCAGGTTTTCAGATACTCTTCCCATGCTTCGTTCGTCCAGTCTGGCTGCTTGTCCGCCGGCTCGGCCGTGGCAGTTTCCTTTTCCTTTTCCTTTTGCTTTCGCTTCTCACCTGAGCTAAAGGAATTATAATAGCCCAAACCTAGGCCTGCACATGTACACAC
>CAJNDS010000561.1:0-37500 GCA_905221605.1 Symbiodinium natans | reverse complement strand
TGGCTTCTCTTCCTCCTGCTCGTCGTCCTCCTCCTCCACCTCGTCCTCCTCTTCCTCTGCCGGCCGCTTTGGCTTCCTGCTCTTTGCTTTGCTTGCAGGTGTCGCTTCTTCTTTCTCCTCTGCTGCCGGCTTTGGCTTGCCACCCCCTCTGCCTTTGCCCTTTGCTTTGCTTGCAGGTGTCGCTTCTTCTTCTTCCTCCTGTCCTTGCTCTGCTGCCCGCTTTGGCTTGCCACCCCCTTGGCCTTTGGACTTCGGCTTTGCTTTGCTTGGCCTCTCTTCCTCGTTGTCCTCCGTCTCGTCCTCCTCGGCTGGCCGCTTTGGCTTCCCACCCCCTTTGCCTTTGCCCTTTGCTTTGCCCTTTGCTTTGCCTGGTGTCGCTTCTTCTTGCTCCTGGTCCTGCTCTGCTGCCCGGTTTGGCTTGCCACCCCCCTTGCCTTTAGACTTCGCCTTTGCTTTGTTTGGCCTCTCTTCCTCGTCGTCCTCCTTGTCCTCCTCTGCTGGCCGCTTCAGCTTCCCACCCCCTTTGCCTGTATTGCCCTTTGCTTTAACCGGCGTTGCTTCTTCTTCCTCCTGGTCCTGCTCAACTGCTCGCTTTGGCTTGGCATTGGTCTTTGCTGCTTTGCGCGGTGCATCGTCCTCCTCCTTTTCCTCGCCCGACTGCTTTCCCTTGTCTTTGCGCTTGTGGGCTTTGTTTTCCTCCTCTTCATCTTTCTGCGCTGCCTTCCCTTTGCCTGCGGGCTTTGCCTGTTCGACAGGGTATATCCGCATCGCCCTCACAGGCTGCTCGACTGTCTTGTGCTTGGTTTCGCTGGCCTTGGCCGCTTTGTTTGGTGTTTCTTCGTCTGTTTCTGCAGGCTGTTTTCCCTTCTTGCGCTTTGCCACTCTGCCCGGCAGCTGTTTTTCCTGCTCTGCTTCATTTGCTTCGTCCTCCTCCTCTGCTTCCTCTTCTTCATCCTCTTCCTCTTCTTCGTCTTCCTCCTCAGCTTCGTGTTCGTCCTCCTCTGGGCCTTCCTCTGCCACCTGCAGCGCACGACACGCACACACACAGACACGCGCACACACACACACACACACACACACACACACACACACACACACACACACGCACACGCGCGCACACACACACACACACACACACACACACACACACACACACACACACACACACACACACACACACACAACACACACACACACACACACACACACACACACACCACACACACACACGCACACACACACACACACACACACACACACACACACACACCACACACACCACACACACACACACACACACACACACACACACACACACCCACACACTGACGCACACGCACGCACACACACATGAAGACCACCACGCACACGCACACACACATACGCACACGCACACACACACACAGACAACGACACACACACAAACACACACACACACACAGAGATGCACGCACAGAGACACTATATGCAGGTCGACTGCGTGCGACCTTTGCCGCGGGCCGCTTGCAGGCACGCTGTCCCGGGTCCTGGATCGACATGCCCTTAACCCCTTAACCCTAATAAGCAGTAAACCCTGTATACACCCTAAACTATATATAAGCCCTAAGCCCTATAAGCCCTAAACCCGGAACCCTAAACCCTAAACCCTAGAAACCCTCAACCCTAAGCATGCATGCATGCCCTAAACCCCTAAACCCTATATAAGCCCTAAACCCTACACCCTACACCCTAAACCCTAAACGAATCCTATAGCCTTATAAGCCCTATAAGCCCTATAAGCCCTAAACCCTAAACCCTATAGCCGTATAGCCCGAAGCCCTAAACCCGAAACCCTAAACCCTATAATCCTGCTGCTCTTTGCTGGGGCTGACAGGCTTTAAGGGAGGGTTCTGCTGCTCTTTGCTGGGGCTGACAGGCTTTAAGGGAGAGGGTTCTGCTGCTCTTTGCTGGGGCTGACAGGCTTTAAGGGAGAGGGTTCTGCTGCTCTTTGCTGGGGCTGACAGGCTTTAAGGGAGAGGGTTCTGCTGCTCTTTGCTGGGGCTGACAGGCTTTAAGGGAAAGTATTCTGCTGCTCTTTGCTGGGGCTGACAGGCTTTAAGGGAGAGGGTTCTGCTGCTCTTTGCTGGGGCTGACAGGCTTTAAGGGAGAGGGTTCTGCTGCTCTTTGCTGGGGCTGACAGGCTTTAAGGGGGAGGGTTCTGCTGCTCTTTGCTGGGGCTGACAGGCTTTAAGGGAGAGGGTTCTGCTGCTCTTTGCTGGGGCTGACAGGCTTTAAGGGAGAGGGTTCTGCTGCTCTTTGCTGGGGCTGACAGGCTTTAAGGGAAAGTATTCTGCTTGTTAGACCACAACAAACAGGGTCTATTGTATGTATTTTCAGTGTCATGGTGAATGGCTGTGCAGCAAGCAAAGCTGCATGGCGGTGTGCATGGCCACTGCAGCAAAGATGACACACACAACTCGCAGCCCTTTGCGAAGCAAGAAAAGGAGCGAATTTACATGGTAGCGGAGCCACAGTGCTCCTAGGGCCCTTGGGTAGGCCCTCGCTCCGTGTGGCCGTGGCCACTGCGTAGGCGAACTTTGCTGCGTTGCCTGGGCTGCTTGCGGTGGCTGCTGACGCTGGCTGCTTAGCGGCGGTGGTGGCGAGGCCCGAGATTTTCCACTACAACCAGGACCTGGACTCTTGAAGAGCGTGTTCGTTGGGACGGTTAGTGCTGCAAGCGCCAGGCCAGGGCAGTTGCCCCGCCCGCGCCGAGTAGCTGAAACTGTGGAGCCATGGCGCAGGCTCGAGCTGTGTCTGATGCGGCGCAGGCCGCGGCTCAGGCCACACAGGCTGCTGAAGCTGTGATGGCAAGCGCCAGTGAGGCGCGAAGGATCGACGCCTTGTCCCGCTTCATTCAGAAGCCAGACATGTATCGTCCGGACACGCGGGAGCAAGAGATCGACCAATGGACGGATTGGCGACACATCATGCGGAACTATCTGGGCGTGATCGATGTCAACTACCTGACCGAGATCGACGCCGTGGAGGCCGCGACAAACGTGGAAGCTACCTTGGACGCCGCTCAGTACCCTGAGACGGCGCGGAGGTCTCGGGAGCTCTATGCCATCTTGGGCTCGTTCATTCGAGGACGGCCGCTGAAGCTGCTACGCAACGTCCCCTCTTCGAACGGCTACGAGGCCTGGCGGCAGCTCATGCTGGAAATGCAGCCTCAAACCCGGCAGCGGCAGCTGGCCCTCATGACCCAGCTCAATTCGATGACGTTCGACATGAAGAAGTCCCTCAACGAGCAGCTGGGAAAGTATGACGAGGTGGTCCGCGAGTACGAAAGGATAAGTGGCAGCATTTACCCTGAGGATCTCAAGGTGAGCACCCTGGTGAACGCAGCCCCTCCGGCCCTTCAAGTCCAACTCCACATGTCTTTGACTGCGACGACCACCTACAATGAGCTGAAGGAGAAGGTCCTCGCTTACGAGCGCTCGACCACCAAGTGGCAGGCCGCTTCTGGACTTCAGTTCCCAGCTGCGGTGGCCAACGACACCTCGACGCCCATGGAGGTCGATGCGGTGATTTGGGGTGGCAAAGACAAGGGTCGAGGACGCGGCGGCAAGGACAAGGACAAGACCAAGGGCAAAGGCAAGGACGCCTCAAAGGGCAAGGCAAAGGGAAAAGACAAGCCGAAGGGTGGCAAGCCTTCTTCCAAGACGGGAGGACGCACCAAAGCAGCTTGCCACACCTGCGGGAAAACTGGGCATTTTGCCCGCGATTGCTGGCACAACAAGGGCGGCGGCAAGGGGGTCAACCAAGTCCAGGAGGAGCATGCTTCCCCGACTTCAACAACGAGCGCTTCTTCGCAACAACCAGTTACAGCCGCAGCTGCTAAGGCAGCTGTGCGGCGCGTTCGGATGACAACGCCCCCAATGGCCGCCAGGACCGAGATCTTCGATATTTCCGAGGACACGATCATGGACTTTGCCCTCGAGCCCTACCATATCTTCATGATCTCGGCCGCGCCTGCCGCCACAGAGGAGCCCGAGCTCATCATCTTGGACTTGGCGCTGACGCAAGCATGGTGCCTTATGCCTTCGCAGACCGTGGCACGCCAGTGGGAGGAACCCCGCCGGCCCTTCAGGATGCCCAAGGAAACCGCATTGATACCGGCACGCACAAGAAGTTCGATTTTTGGTTCAAAGGCCTGGATGGCCGCTCTTTTGCTGTGAGAGAGCAGTGCGTGGTCGGGAATGTGCAGGTGCCCCTCCTGGCCATCGGCAAGCTTCTTCGTCGAGGGTGGCAGCTTATCAACGACGGCGAGGTAAAGCTCCAGGAGCCCTTCGGCCGAACCACGCCGGTGGGATTTCGGCACAACAGCTTGGCGTTGCGTGGGCACATTCGAGCGGTCCTTCTGGAAGAAGGGTCAGTGAATGCTTTGACAGAAGCCCCTCGCAGCCTTCCGCCGAGCCCGCCAATCATCGAGCTCCCCCTGGAGCTCAAGAGCATCCTAGGACAGGAGGGCATGCATGGGCTGGCTGGGGGCGTGAAGGCTCACTTCAAGGATTCCGCCAACAGGCTCATGGATGGCCGTGACTGGTGTGAAGGGCAATTGGGTTCAAGTCGAGAATTCGGCGGATTACTCCTATGAGGCGAACCCGTTCAGCGTGATCAGCAACACGGGTGTGCCAAGGCTGACGTTGTTTTCGATGGACAGTTTTGGCGAGGGCTACTTCGATGGGAAAGGCATGGCGCCCAAGCCCAGCACGAGGTTCGTCGTGGACCCCGAGGAGGAGAAGTTAAGCTTCTTGGCTGAGGCCGCGGAGCCCCTGCTCTCATGCCGAGTGGTGGCTCGCAGGCCAACGTTGAGATTGAGATGGACGATGAGACCGAGAATGCTTACTTGGAAGAGTTGGCGTCGGGCCACGCTGTGGAGGAGAGCCAAAAGGCTCTCGCGCGAAGGCCTGTTCCAGTGGCTGAACCACCCGCAGTGCCAAGCGAGGCCGAGGTGAAGCAGCACCGGCTGACACATATTCCATTCGCAGCGTGGTGCTCCGCCTGCGTGAAGACACGGTCCCGTGGAGACAAGCATGGCACTCGCAAGGAGGTGGATCGCACCCCCGTGGTACAAGTTGACTTCTTCTTCACCAGCGTGGACCCTGACGGACGCCCCAAGGACACCGAAGCCGAGGAGCATACTTGCAGCATGGTAGGCATCGACGTTGACACCCGCATGATCTTGGCAGTGCCTGGTCCGAACAAGGGTGGAGGAGCCCTCAAGCGCTATGTGGAGGAGCTGGTTCGCTTCACTATCTCCTTGCACAACGAGGCCGCAATCATCATTCAATCGGACGGGGAGCCAGCAATAAAGGCTGTGGTCCGCGCCACCACGGATGCAAGGGCCCGGCTTGGGAAGCGCACTACACAGCGCACCACACCGGTGGGAGACCACCAGGCGAATGGCGCGGCGGAGCGCGCAGTGCAGACCGTGCGGCGCTTGGGTAACACCTTGGTGGAGGCCGTGGAGGAGATCCATGGGAAGCTGCCTGTTGGGGCAGACCTGCGAGTGTGGGCGCAGGCCCACGCCGCCTTCCTTTACAATCGGTTCCATGTGTGCCCACACATGCAGCTCACCCCGTTTGAGGCCGCCTTTGGTGGCAAGCCCTTCGACGGCAAGTTGTGCATTTTTGGAGAGACCGTGTATGGCAAGGCGATCACTCCGTACAAGGGTGGAGCGCAATGGATTTTGGGCATTTGGGTGGGTGCAAACACATCGAATGGCAGCCACCACATCCTCACAGAGAAGGGCGCTGTCGAGGCAGCAGCGGTGCGCCGGTCCTCTGAACAACATCCGCCGACAAAGTTTGGAGGCCTTCCTTGGATGTCCTTGAGCGCTGTGGTGAGGCCCCGGAAAGTCAAGAAGCTTGGGCCAGAGCCAATCGCATTTCCTGTTGTGGACTCAGCGCCGGCTGAACCGACGGCGCCAATGCCCAGAGAGGCGCTGGCGCCACCAAGGGACGAGGAGGCCGAGGCAGTGGAGCAGGCAGCCAAGCAGCTCGAGGCCACGTCGCAGCGATCCGATTCGAGTGATGAACTTATTGCGGGAGAGATGGCACCTTCACCAGCCTCCAGGCGGATGAGACCTGGACCTTCGAGCCCTGCGGCTGCGGCAGCATCCGCCGAGCTTGGGGCAAGCCACAAGCGCAAGGCCGAGGACGAGCCAAACAACGCTCCAGCACAAGAAAGCGAGTCCAGCCACGCCACCGGCACCAAGCGCACGCAGGAGGAGGCAGACCTGGACGCCGAGCCCATGACGATCAGGATAGTGGAAACAGTGGACGCCGAGTGGTTCGCGGCTGATGGCGAGGATGAGGATGAAGTGCAGGAGGACCGCTCCAACCACGAGGAGCCTTACGCTACAACGAGCAAGCGCCTCGAGACCGGGAACGCCGACACTCCGCCAGACATCGATGCGCAGACGCTCCAGGACATGGACGAATTGGCCGAGATCGAGGAGATTGAGCGCCTAGTCAAGATGGGCGTTCTTTTGGAGCCAGTCAACGGCGAGGATGCGGACTTGCTGACGACCACATTCGCCACAGCTTGGAAGAGCGATAAAAGCACCTGGTGGCGAAGGGCGAGGCTTGTGGCCCGGCAATACCGCTGGGCCAACGACATGGACCCCGAGGACACATTTAGCCCGGCATCGATGGGATCACTGCTCAGGCACGTGCCCGTTTTGTCGCAAGCTTGGGGGACGCCGCTGTGGATATGCGACGTGAAGGACGCGTACCTGAATGTCCCCCAACCGGAAGACGAACCCGTGGTCGTTGACGCGCCCCTGTCCTACGTGAAGAGGTATGGGCCGAAGCGCTGGAAGCTTGGGCGGATTTTGCCTGGGCAGCGTCGTGGGGCGCAGGAATGGTTTCTCCATTTGAATGTGGATTTGGAGGCGCAGAAAATGGAGTCGATGGTTGAAGTGCCGACGCTTTACAGAGCAATGGCCCCTGAGGAGCGCAAGGCCATCCAAGTGCATGTGGATGACGCGATGCTGACCGGCGACGCCCACCTGGTGGACCCCCTCCTGGAGGAGCTTGGCAAGAGGTACACCATCAAGGTCAGCGGGCCTTTCGGCCCTGGCGACGAATTCGAGTTCCTCAAGCGGCGTTTCCGCATCGAGGCCGATGGCAGCATCACAGTGCGGGCAGCCGCCCACTTCTACATCGACATCCACAACCTCCTTGGACAGCCTCGACTTCGACAGACTCCTGGACCCGCTGGGGAGCTCTTCGTGGCTGACGAGTCGGCCCCTTTGTCAGCAAACCAGGCCACCCTCTACAGGAGGGTGGTGGGAAAGCTTTTATACATCGCTGGCGAGCGTCCGGACATCCAAGTGGTAATTCAGTATCTGGCGTCAAAGGCCTCAGCCCCAACTGAGGGGGCAATGCGGGTGCTCAAGCACTTGGCTGGCTTCATGAAGCAGACCGAGGGTCATGGAGTCAACTTGAAGATGGCCAAAGGGGCCACGATCATGGAGTTCGAACCTCATGAGCCGCGCTCAAGCCATTTGGTGGAGGCCGTTTCCGACTCCAACTTTGCTAATGACCGGACGACCCGCAAGAGCCTCTCGAGTGGCCACATCTACATCAACAAGTGCCTGGTGTTCTCCTTCGTGCGCAGCCAGAAGGTGGTCACGCTCAGCTCTGGAGAGGCTGAGTTGGTTGCCTTGACACAGACAGTTGGCGAGAGCATCCTTATGCACAAGGCGTGGGAGTTCCTGGTCCGTGAGCAGACCTTGCACCTGGCTCGAAGCGACTCTTCAGTCGCGCGGGCCATCGCAAGCCGGCTGGGCGTGGGGCGCGTTAAGCACTTGCAAACATCGTGCCTATGGGTCCAACAGTGGGTCCACCAAAAGACCTTGAAGGTGACATCGATAAGCACGAGCCGAAACCCCACTGACATGGGCACCAAAATCCTCAGTGCAGGGCGACTTCGGATGCTTTGTGGCATCACCGGAATGGTGAACGATTCGGGCGAGAGGGTTGGCATCGATGAGCTGCAGGTCGAGCTTGGAAAGCCGAAAGGATGGACGCCGAAGATGGCCAGGATGATCCAGCTTCTCATGGCTGGGGCGCTTTCGGGAACACTGCAAGGATGCAGCCTGGATGATGAGGACTACGCGACAAAGGTTGGTGGCTACGTGCTCTTCTTCGTGAACCTCGTGGACACCCTCTACACCGAGTCCTTCTTGGCGATGGTCATCGTCTTCTTCCTCATGGCGGCGATTCTGGTCTACGTGTTCGGCATTACATGGACAGTGGAGGTCCGTTGTGGCCGAGGTCGAAGCTTCACATCAAGAGGGCTTGGGCCTGGCTACGAAACCCAGACCGAGGCAACAGAGATCGAGAGTGAGCCGACAGAGACCGTGACCGAGCAGGCAGCAACTAAGCCACTACAGAGCCCCAGTTCGAGTGACTTGCCGCATGGGGGACAACTTCGTGCAGTCCCTGACCAGCTACCTGGACGTGACAGCGGAGAGCAAGGTGACCGAGCAAGGCCTACTACGACGCGTGTGGTGGAGACGCCCGTGCCGCTGTCCTTCCGCTACGGCCATGTGAGCCCGAACAAGTTGGTGTACATAGCTCCAGCCTGGGGCTATTCGTACCACACGAGGTGGTGCCAGAGCAGCAGAAACTCCTCAAAGCAGCGAATCGAGATCACCGTGTGCCAGGCTATCCAGAGAGGCCTGTTTCCATGCCAGCAGTGCAGCGGTGATGACTTCATGGAGCTCAAGGAGGTGAACCCCGACTATTTCGATAAGCTGCCCAAGAAGAAGCGTCGTTGAGGTGAGCTTGGAGCTTCCCGGTTTGGACCTCCCAAACCGGGAGTTTGAGGAAAGTGCTATGCCCGATGTTTTTTTTTGTACAGAGGGAAATAAGCAAGTTTTCAGCCTGTGGGTCAAAGATCCAAAGTCTGAGGGGGCATGTTAGACCACAACAAACAGGGTCTATTGTATGTATTTTCAGTGTCATGGTGAATGGCTGTGCAGCAAGCAAAGCTGCATGGCGGTGTGCATGGCCACTGCAGCAAAGATGACACACACAACTCGCAGCCCTTTGCGAAGCAAGAAAAGGAGCGAATTTACACTGCTGCTCTTTGCTGGGGCTGACAGGCTTTAAGGGAGAGGGTTCTGCTGCTCTTTGCTGGGGCTGACAGGCTTTAAGGGAGAGGGTTCTGCTGCTCTTTGCTGGGGCTGAGAGGCTTTAAGGGAGAGGGTTCTGCTGCTCTGTGCTGGGGCTGACAGGCTTTAAGGGAAAGTATTCTGCTGCTCTTTGCTGGGGCTGACAGGCTTTAAGGAAGAGGGTTCTGCTGCTCTTTGCTGGGGCTGACAGGCTTTAAGGGAGAGCTATAAACCCTAAACCCTATAATCCCTAAAGCCCTGAACCCTACACCCTAAACCCTCAACCCTAAAGCCGTATAGCCCTAAACCCAAAACCCTAAGCTATAATCCTATAAGCCCTCAACCCTAAACCCTAAACATGCATGTATATGCCCTAAACCCCTAAACCCTATAAGCCCTAAACCCTGCACCCTAAACCCTAAACCCTATAGCCTAAGCCCGGTAAGCCCTGCAAGCCCTATAAGCCCTATAAGCCCTATAAGCCCTAAACCCTAAATCCTAAACCCGAAACCCTAAACCCTATAAACCCTAAACCCTATACCCTTAAACATGCATGCATGCATGCATGGCTGTATATATAATAAACGGGTGGATTAAAATTTATAAGGCATCGATAGAATTCACATATTTATAGGTTGCAGTGTCGACACAGATCGACGCATGCATGGTGTGCCTCTGCGAGAGCTCCAAGAGCTAGGTTGTTCTGGGCGTTCTTGGGATGCGCAGCCTTCACAGGCCCCTTGCCACCACCTGCAAAGGGTGAATACATGTATATAGGGGAGGGATCGAGGCGAAGGGAGAGAAAGCAGCAACCCCAGATTTCCCCGAGCCTTTCATCATGTCGAAGATCAATTTCAGATCCTCTTTGCTTTTTCCTTTCCCCATGTTGGCAAGGGCACGCGATCTATCTCGATCTATCGATCATGCATGGTTTTACACGCGAATTCTGTATCAACCGATCGATGCCCCCGAATCACTGCATGTATACAGCATGCATGCGTGCCTCATGTGTGCGAGCCACACTCTTTTCGGTCACAAGTGCATGGTCACAGTCCTCATGCATACAACTATGCACGATACCGATGCATAAGATGCTTGCACGCAGTGCAGATCGTGTCTGCTTTTGGCCGCTCGCAAAAGCAAGCGCGACGCTGCAGATCCTCGATCCATCGATCGATATATAACCTCGATCATGCAGGCGCAAAATGTTCACTCACGCCCAAAATAGAGGCTGGGTTCAGGCAAAATAGGGTTTAGAAAGTTAGAGGGGTGCACAGCTTGTGACCCTAAACCCTAAACCCCAAACCCTAAACCCCAAACCCTAAACCCGAAACCCTAAACCCTCAAGCCTCAAGCCTATAAAGCCTAAAGCCTAAAGCCTGTAAATCTCACCAATGGGCCTTATTTTTTTGTTCTTTCCGGCCTCTAGGCCTTTTCACGCTTTGTCACGGTGGACAGTGCCTTAAGTCTGACCTATAAGGTCGTTGTCACGCTTTGTCACGCTTTTTCACGCTCCACATCTCGGCCCTGCAAAGCTCGGTTTCTGGTGTTCGGGCATGCATGCTTGCAGCTTCTGGTTTTTCACGTGACGGAGCTGTTTTTTCACGTGAAGAAGCGTGAAAAAACATTAATGCACCGTGAAAAAGCATGAAAAAACGTGAAAAAGCGTGAAGATGCGTGTAAATGCACGTGAAAAACCGTGACAAAGCGTGAAAAAGCGTGATACGTCATGAGCACCACCGTGTAGTGATTGCACGCATGCGTGCAAGTAAAGAGGAAGGAGACAGGGAAAGGGAAGGGAGATCAGAGTGGAAGAGAAGGGAATAGGGGGAGAGGCAAGGGAATGGAATGGAAGGGAGGGGCTTATAAGGGCAAGACAATAAGTAAGAGCAAGGGGGCAAGGGAAGGAAATGGAAGAGAAGGGAGGGGAAAAGGCATGGAAATTGGAAGCGGAGGAGGAGGATGGGGCTTGGGGGGGGGGGGGTTGAGGGGGGTGGGGGGGGGGGTTGGGGGTGGGGCACGCGTGCGCTTGCATCCCGGGCCCCCACGTTGAAGACGTCGAGGCGCACCATGACGCCTGTAAGGGATATATATTTGTAAAAATAAAATAAATAAAAATATATATATACATATATATATATATATCTATCAATATATATTCAGGGTTTTAACGGTAAAAAGGGTTGAGGGTTAACAGAAAGGAAACACATAATACATCACACATGCATACATACATATATATATATATATGGCATATATAGTTGAGGGGTTAAGGGTATAGGGTTAGGGTTGAGGGTTACAGGGTTTGGGGTTTATCGGGTTTATCGGGTTTATAGAGTTTATATTTGGGGTTTATAGGGTTTAGGGTTTATAGGGTTTATGTAGGGTTTGGGGTTTGGGGTTTATAGGGTTTATCGGGTTTGGGGTTTATAAGGTTTAGGGTTTCTAGGGTTTATATATAGGGTTTAGGGTTTGGGGTTTATAGGGTTTAGGGTTTATAAGAATTATAATTAAAGGGTTTCGAGGGCTTTGGGTATTAACTAATACCATGCATGCCTGGACGCGCCTTCATCCAGATCTTTTCGTAGAACTGGAACCTCGGCACAGAGGCGCATTTGTGAATGTCCGATTCGGGATCGCACGCATGCAGTTGACACGGTGCAGGCATGCATGCACGCTCTTATGCGCAGCTTTTCTCACTTTCTGGGGGCGGGCGGCGGTGGTGGAACCGGTTCCCAGCTAACCCAGGGGCCGGGTGCTGGTGGAGGCGGCACCAGCACCCGCCGCCCGGTCGAGCTCACGAATGGTCGCGCAGGTCTCGGCTTGGACCGCACGGGGGCCTGGCAATTAATTATTATATAGCCGGGTTGATAGGGTTCATGCATGCTTGCGTGCGTGCATATATTTGTAAACCTATTCGGATCGTGCCTCGCTCTGTCGGGAGCTGGATGCCTTCTCCTGGCAGTATACATATAGATATACATATATCGAAAAATGACGGATTGTAATAGTGCATGCGTGCAAAACCTCCCAGGGCGGATCGTGCCTTGCTCTGTCCGGAGCTGGAGTCTTTCTCCTGGCAGAGCATATAAACCAACATGTTAAAAAAACACATTAACTACCCTGAACCCTAAACCATTCAAAACTCTTATGAACCCTATAAACAACCCTAAACCCTAGACCCTAATCTATAGGGTTTAGGGTTTATAGGGTTTAGGGTTTAGGGTTTAGGGTTTAGGGTTTAGGGTTTAGGGTTTAGGTATAGGGTTTAGGGTTTAGGGTTTAGGGTTTAGGGTTTATATAGGTTTAGGGTTTAGGGTTTAGGGTTTAGGGTTTGGTTTAGGGTTTAGGGTTTAGGGTTTAGGGTGTGTGTATAAAGGCATTCATGCGTGGAGCGTCCTGCCAGCCAGGAGGTGGGCCTGGCGGTGGCGCTGGCCGCTTCTTAGGAGGCGGCACCGCCTGAGCAGCATGCATGATCCCAATTGGGCACGTTTAACACGCATGCGTGATAAGCCAGGTGCTCTCGGTCGGCGATTGGAAGAGATCGCCTTGAGGCTCGATGCATGCGTGCATGCATGCATGTCTCCGTCCCTCGATCATGCAAATAGAACTTAAGAGCATGCAGATCGAGGTCGAGGCAGCAGCATCACCAGGATAACCGCGGTACTGCCGATGGCATGCATGGCATGCGTGCGATATATATCAAAACCTGTATACCCTATAAATCCTAACCTATAATACATTATAATATACATGGGTTTAGGATTTATAGGGTATACAGGTTGATAGGGAGTAGTTAAGCGCCTTGTCCGGAATGATCACCTGCCAGCCGCACTCAGCGCAACGGCCACCGGGCGTCACGCGGACCATGGTGCCGCAGACGTACCGACCTCACATGGCTGCATTGCGTAAAATTGCAGGGCCTAGGTAGGGTTTAAAAGGATTGGGGTTTAAAGGGTTTGTGGGGTTTATAGGGGTATATATATATATATCTTCTACATTAGAATATTAAGGGTTTAGGGTGTTGGGTTCAGGGTCTGGGCATCAACATGCAGGGTTGACGGTTTCGGAATTGGGCCGGGTGTATACTATATATAATGCATAAAATTGGAAAAAAGTATACATATATACACCGAAAACCCTAAACCCTAAACCCTAAACCCTAAACCCTAAACCCTCAACCCTATATATATATACATAAAAATATATACATATATATATATATATATACCTACATATTTACATATATATATATATATATATGTATATATACATATTTACATATATATATCTATACATATATATATATATATGTAAATGTGTGTATATATATAGAGATAAATTGCCATTTATTCTTTCAAAACTATTTGGGCTTCTAAGGGGAGCAGCGATCATGTAGTTGGAATCCAAGAGGCAGTGCACCAGGTCTTCTGAGCTATCGTCATCCTGGTCATCCTCCTGTGGCTTTTGTGCCTGGCAAGGCCACGTTGGTTACTTGTATACACTATACAGTGCCATGACACATACGAGACATCGTGCGCGCAAGCCTGATACTTGCATGTGGCTGCCAGCACCTTGAACTTCTGATTTGGCCGCCGCGAAGTCTCCACCTGCACAGGACATGTGTGATTATATGCACAGAGAAGCCACGCATGAATGCAGAAGGCAAAGGAAACCTCCTCGGGAGGCATGCCAGGTGATGAAGCCTCGTAATACAGAATGAGAGGGAGATCATATGGCATGCGTGAACAAGAACCATATATAAATACATGCATGCGTGGGCGTGTGGATCGTGCGTGTCTAAAACTCTGTGCAGTCGCCACTCAAATTAAGGAGGCCTTCTATTGATATTTATCTATTTATAGAGTTTAAGGCCTTAAGGGTTTGTAGGGTATCTTTGTATATAGGCTATAGAGTATATATCGATCTTTGAGAGTCTTTGAGAGTACCACTAAACCCTAAACCCTAAAGCCTAGGCCTTAAACTTTAAACCCTATATACCCTAAACCCGAAACCCACAAGACAACATACATACATATATGACCGACAAAGACCCGGGATTCACCTAGAAAAGCATTGCATGTGTGCATGATCGTGTCTAAAATGGCCCACGAAACTAGAAATGCCTGCAAGCATCCATGCGTGTGCCTCCTCCTTTGCGGTAACAAGTTCTGCGAGACCAGGGTCTGCGCCACGAGTCTCCACCTAGCAATGTGTGCTTAAGGTCCACGCATCACAATTATAAACGCATGCATGCATCCATGTGGATCCTTCACGGTGTCCAGTTCCGCGACACCAGTGTCTGCGCCAGGAGTCTCCACCTACAAGGCCATACGTGTGCAACGGTCCACGCTTCACAATGTTGAAGGCATATCATGTGCCTCCTCCTTCACGGTGTCCAGTTCTGCGACACCAGGAGTCTCCGCCTAGAAGGGCGCGCAAGAGTCCACACATCTGTACAATATACATGTTCACAATGTTGAACGCACATGCATCATGTGCCTCCTCCTTGAGGGTGTCCGGTTCTGCGACACCAGCGCCAGGAGTCTCCACCTCGAAGGGTGTGCAACAGTCCACGCATGACAATTTTGAATCTTCACAAATGTTGAACGCATGCATCATGTGCCTCCTCCTTGAGGGTGTCCGGTTCTGCGACACCAGCGCCAGGAGTCTCCACCTAGAAGGGCGCGCAAGAGTCCACACATCTGTACAATATACATGTTCACAATGTTGAACGCACATGCATCATGTGCCTCCTCCTTGAGGGTGTCCGGTTCTGCGACACCAGCGCCAGGAGTCTCCACCTAGAAGGGTGTGCAACAGTCCACGCATGACAATTTTGAATCTTCACAAATGTTGAACGCATGCATCATGTGCCTCCTCCTTCAGGGTGTCCGGTTCTGCGACACAAGCGCCAGGTGTCTCCACCTAGAAGGGTGTGCAAGAGTACACGCATCACAACTTAACATTAAAATTTGCATGCATGCATCCATGTGCCTCCTCCTTCGCGGTGCCCAGTTCTGCAGCAGTTGTCGCGCCACCGGTCTCCACCTACAAATCATGCATGATCACGCGTGTCTAGGAGGGCCTTTCGGGCTTGCAAGGCCGAAAAGCAAAGGAACGCGTCTTCACGAGCGCGTGCGCACAAAACTCTTTGCTGCAAACCCTAAACCCTAAACCCTAAACCCCAAACCCCAAACCCCAAACCCCAAACCCCAAACCCCAAACCCTGGAAACCCTAAACCCTATAACCCCAAACCCTATAACCCATAATTAATATTTATATTTGGAAAAAGTCGGTATAGCTACTTGCGTACTGAAACACGCGACTAGATCAATATATATATATATATATATATATATATATATAACGGCGATGAGTTATAATATATCTTCCAAAAAAGCGAGTCTCCGTGCCTGGTTGGCCGTTTCAATCACCTCGATGAGGCGTCGAAGCACGTCGAGGTCCTGAATTCAGGATGTGAATCAAAATCATGAATACAGTGCAGGCGTCGTGTCACATGTAATCGAGACGTCGGCCTGGGCCTGCTCCATTGCAATTTAAAGGCCAAAAACCAGGAATGCAGTGTAAAGCTAGGTTGTCGGTTTGTTGTGTTTAGACGTTTGGGGCTGCAGCTGGTGTTTTATATAGGCCGGGTTTAGGGTATATATATATATATAGCAGTACACACATGCACATGCAGACACGTTCCTGGAGCCACTTTTCGAAAGACGTCCATGCGTTCAGTGCGTGCGTGCAATCCATGATCCATGGTGGCGATTATAAATTCGCATGTGTGCAACCTTTGAGCGCCGGACTGACACAGGTCGATCCCGAGGAGCGTTTTTTGCCTGCATGCATGCCAGCACGTTGCGTGCAGAGTATATACGTATAGAGCACCATGAGCCTACCACACGTGCGACATTCCGGGTGGTAAATGTTTGTGACGGACCTGGCGTGAATCGCACGGTTGGAACAAACGTGGTTGGATGGAGTCTACATGCAGATCCTGCCTTTGTCACAGAGCAAGTCTTCCAACGCCGAATCCGAAGAGTCGGACTCGCTGTCCTCAAAAAGGAGGCCTTCGTCTGAGACGTGCTCTTTCGTTGCCCCCGCATCAAAGGAAGACTTCAACAGCTCGCCAACCTTGCACGCACGCGTGTCTGAGGGTCTCTCGTTTCTCGTTTTTCCTTATAAGGCCTCTCTTTCATTCTCTGTGTCTCTCTGTCTCTCTGTCTCTCTGTCTCTCTGTCTCTCTGTCTCTCTGTCTCTCTGTCCCTCTCTCCCTCTCCCTCTCTCTCTCTCTCTCTCTCTCTCTCTCTCTCTCTCTCTCTCTCTCTCTCTCTCTCTCTCTCTCTCTCTCTCTCTCTCTCTCTCTCTCTCTCTCTCTCTCCCTCGCCCTCCCTCCCTCCGCTCTCCTTCTCTCGTATCATCTCTGTCTGCGCACAGCAAGGATAATACAAATCATAGTGTCTATTTAGATTCAAAAAAAATATATCCATGCATGCATGCCTGCAGCCCCAGGCCAACAGGGTACGTCTGAGTCTTCCGCAAATCTTTGCCTCCTGCCTGGGCATTAGCACATATCAATGCAGGCAATTCTACATCGCGCAAGCCCCGAGGCCAGCACAACTCGATCTCTTCCGGCTGCATCTCGGGAACGTCGATAGACTTGGATCTTCAGGAAAGACCTGATGCGTCGAAGGTGGCGCCTGTCAGACGACATGCGTGCACGTGTGCCGGGTTGAAACTCTTATTGCGTGGGTGGATCCAAAGCAGCACCTGCGATCTTGATCCAGGCGACTGCCCATCTGCTGCAGGAAAGGTGCTGTGGTCCAAATGACGATTCTTTTCCTCAGTGTGCATGCATGCATGCATGCACGTCTAGACAGTATACATATATATATATATATAGAATTTAGGGTTAAGGGTTTGTAAAGGGATTAGGTTTAGGATATATATATATATATATGTATATATATATTTTTTTTAATAGATATAAACCCTAGACCCTAAACCCTATAATCCCTATAAACCCTCAACCCTAAACCCTAAACCCACAGGCCAGGATAAATAGAAATTGTACGTGATTCATTACACTGCATTTCACAATGCAAAGGAAACAAGAATTTTGCCCACGCTGCATGTCATTGCTGTTTGAGAATGCGCGGACACAACACACCAATCTGCGCGTCCAGCCCTCCAGCCCCTGCAGCCCTCTGCAGCCCCTCCAGGCCCTCCAACCTGTTGGCCCCCAGCCCAGGGTCTGCAGAAGCCCTCTCCAGTTTTAGCTTCTCCGGCCCCTCCAGCTTCTCCGGCCCCTACAGCCCTCCAAGCCCCCCTCCGCCGCCCTTTCCCCCACCCCCCGCCCCCTTCCCCCCTGAAACGGTTTTCCCTTTTTTGCTCACCAAGCCAAAAACGATTTTGCAGCCCTCCAGACCCCTGCAGGCCCCGTAAAAAAAAACAAAAACGAGGTAGCAAAAGTTAACAAACAAAACCCGGCAAAACCCGGCAAAACTCCGAACACAAACCCTATTAATGTCTAGAAACCCTAAACCCTAAACCCTAAACCCTCAACCCTAAACCCTAAAAACCCTAAACCCTATAAACCCTAAAAACCTTTAGTCCCTTATAAACCCTATAAGCCCTAAACCCTAAACCTGAAACCCTATATATGTATTTGTATATATATATATGTGTGCATGCATGAAAGGCCGAGAGGCTCACTCAAGGCTCCATAGGCGCCCAGGGGCAGGGAAACGCAAACAGCGCCAATTCGTTTGAACAGACGCTTCAAGGGGCCGTAGGATGGCATGAGCGAGCTGAGTGGCTGCTCAAGTGCCACGTGGATGCCCTTTGCCCAAGCATATTTGATGACATAACAGACTCGGCGGCAAAACCTGTTTGCATCGAGTACCTTCTGGTGACGTCGGGAACCACGGATACGTACATAGGATCTCCCGGTCGAGGATCGACTCAAGAATACCCACGTGCTACACGGGGGAGCTACCCAATAAAGGGCTCCTGCGAAGCGCACACATAAACATCGATCGATCTATATATATATATATATATATATATCAGATACACATTTTTTATTATATGGATACGTGCGTGCAGTCAGTAGAAATCCAACGGTCCAGCCGGCCTCTGTGCAAGCGTCTGACCTCAAGTGCAAACGCACAGAATTGAAACTGCAGTTGAACATTTATATACTGGACAGGAGCCATGAATGAGTGCCCAGCCCCTTCGATGCAGACGAGAAAGCCTATGGCACTCAAGAGGTCGTACCCTCGGTTGTAAATGACCTCGGACTTTTCTTAGAAGCAAGGTCAGGGTATTAAGTTGTATAGATGTTTTTTAAAAATATTATACTATTTACATGTATAATTACACGCATATATACGTGTATAGTATACTATATGTTACTCACAAACGTTGGATGCATGAAAGGCTCGTCTCTTGCGCTAGCCTTGAGGCCCCACGCGGACACGCCGAGGGAGAGACGCCCTTCTCCTGCAAGCATGCATGGTGTAGAAAAATGTATAACGGCTTATAAGGGTTTAGGGTTTATAGGCTTATACAGGGTTTCATGCTTAGGGTTTAGGTTTAGGGTTTATTGTTATAGGGTTTAGAGGGTTTGTAGGGTTTATAGGGTCTATAGGGTTTATAGGGTCTATAGGGTTTATGGGGTTTATAGGGTTTATAGGGTTTATAGGGTTTATAGGGTTTATAGGGTTTATAGGGTTTATAGGGTTTATAGGGTTTATAGGGTTTATAGGGTTTATAGGGTTTATAGGGTTTAGGGTTTAGGGTTCGGGGTTTAGGGGTTTAGGGGTTTAGGGTAAACCCTATATCCTAGGTACCCCCTTTGTAAACCCTAGAAGCCCTATGATGCCCAATGAAAACCTGCAGGCATGCATACGTGGCCTGCGCAGTCTTCTTGGAAGGAGGCCAGGTCTTGCAAGTTCGAGATTTCACCGAAGGAGTTCAGCAAAATGGTGATCACTGCAGCGAGGCGGGAGTAGCGCATTGCCTTTACACGTATTTAAAACATGAGGCCATATATGGCTGCACGCAGGAGCGAAAAGTTAAGTTTGCACGCGTTTATATGGGCATGCATGTATGGCTGGCACAATCATGCATGCATGCATGCGGCTTGCAATCAACCAAGTCCAGTTTTGCACACTGCGGATGAAGGCGTGCGCACTCTCGATCCATCGATCTATACAGATCCCAGCTAGTGTAGACTGCCTGCAGCGCGCAGGTCATCTATGCATAAATGGCCTTGGAAGAAACCGGCCCGATTGAATTTGAATTGCTTCGCCCTTTAAGGAAAAGGCAAGCAAAGCCAAAACAGCACCTGCAGGTCTGTGCACACAATGACCCCGGATCTACAGTGTCAGCCGGCGCTTCGATCGTTCACCTGTACTCATGTTGCTCACTGCTTCCCAGCGCTCGACGCTAGCCTCCCACGCATCCTTCAAGGCTTTGTTCCGCTGGCCCTCTCCGTTCCAGCGCCACCTAAGCTTCAGTAAAACGCTCGTGTCTTGCATGTATATACGTATAGGAACGCAATTTATACAGCACGCGCGTCTGCAATCATGAGTCGTGCTTTCGAACTTCTTCTTGGCCTCGCCGTAGGCACTTGTCCCTTTAAAATTGGCCTTCTCCTTTGCATTTGTGGGCTTCCCTGCGCCATCTCTTGTTGCCTTAATGCCCTTCTTTGTAGCTGCTTTGGCCTTTGGTTTGGCCTTTGCTTTGCCCTTTGCTGCTGCTTTTGCAGTCTTTGCCTTGGCCTTGGGCGATTTCTTGCTCTGCTCTTCCAGATCCTGTCCTTGCTTGTCCTGAAAAAAAGGAGTCTTCATGAATATATATTATATATATAATAATTAATATTAATATGTTCATAGACCCAAAACCCTATAAGCCCAAAACCCTTCAAGCCACGAACCCTTTACACCTTGTAGACCCTAGACCCTAAACCCAAAAGCCGGGGTTAGGGTTTAGGGTTTATAGGGGTTTAGGGTTTAGGGTTTATAGGGTTAGGGTTTATAAGGGTTTAGGGTTTATAGGGTTTAGGGTTTAAGGCTTATAGGGTTTAGGGCCCTAAACCCTATAGACCCTATCAACCCCAACTCTAAAAACACACATAGGATTTAAATATATAGCAGTCAGAAGCGTGCATGCTTTGAACTGCAGGAATCAGTCATGCGCGTTCCCCTCCTCCTGCAAACTCTTGCGAGCCAGGCGGAGCTGTGTCTGCGCCATTGGCGTGACACGCACTTCGGCCGCCAGTGCCCTTGCAGGATCCTCCTCCGTGAACCTGGCAAGACAATTTATAGTGGGCGAGTGTATATTGTAGGGTTTATGGTTTATATAAAGCCATTGGCTTATAGGGTATATCTATATATAGCGTTGCAGGTGGATTCATATACACATTATGGTCATGAATGCAATGGATCCTGAGGCTGGAGCAGCAGCTTTCGAGCAAGTGGGGCTTCCTTGCACGCGTCAGGGGCAGGCTCCTTAGCGATGAAGTTTGCATGCACCGACAAACCATGCATGCCCCGGAACCAAAATATCTGTGGATTGGGCAGCATCGTAGTACTTCGTGGCATCCCCGTCGGGTGGTTCCATCATATCTTGCGCAGACATCGATCATGTAAATCGCATGTCTTGCAAGGCTGCGTGGTCAGAAATGCGTACCAGCCTTGGCCATCTTGTGATTGTCCCGCATTGGCCTGCTCAGATATTTATACTTGCATGCATGCATGCAGAAAAATATTTATTTTTCAGGACGTCACCTCCCAGGGCATGGAGGGATGATCATGGTCCTGCTAGCGAAGCAATGGCGTGAATCACACATGGCGTGTGTATAGGTGTCTAAGGCAAAAGCCCATAGATCCCACGCTGTCGCGGGCTCGTCTTTCCAGGACCAGTCCTCATCGCCCAAAAAGATTGAGAGATATCTTCTTTATGCATCTAGAGGCTGAAGTAGGGCAGTGAAGCACACATGAAGCCACGGCACGAACATCCAGGTCACATCGCTAACCTCGTTGCGCAGTGACAAATTACTATACGCATGCTTGCGCGCACATGCTCCAATCACCTGGTCAGCACTTCGTTGCACCCATTCGGCCCATGTCTTTGGCCTGCGAAGGTCCTCCAGCCAGCATGCGCATTTTGTACGGGTTTAGGGTTTAGGGTAGCTTAGGGTTTAGGGTTTAGGGTTTATAGGGTTTATAGGGTTTAGGGTTTAGGGTTTATAAGGTTTAGGGTTTAGGGGTTTAGGCTTGCATGTATGCTTCAATCCTGCCAACAAAGCCACCAGTCTGCGTCCCCAGTCGACCACTTCAGAGTATCCTTAGAAACATGCAGGGAAAGATGATTCGAAACTATAATGAATGCAACGTCCCACGCGTGTTCTCAGGCAATCACAACCAGATAGCCTTTCCAGTCCTCGCGACTCCAGAAGGTGACATCCTCCTGGCTATAGGGTTTCGGGTCATAGGGTATGTGAGGTTTAGGGGTTTTAGGGTTTAGGGGGTTTAGGGGGTTTAGGGGTTGCAAGAAAATGAAAACTCCAGTCCTCCGTTGTCGCTTGCTTCTCGTCGCTAAAGGCATGGCCTTCCTGATCACGCAATATATAATATATAGCGTATACGACAGTCATATATGCATGACACTCATTGCCGCAAAAAATGAGGAGATCACCAACCAGGATGCCTTGCTACTGAAGCCATGCGCTTGCAGCTGGCAGTCAGGCGTTGGCGGCTCGTCCTCACGCACGCGTGCAAGTTTACAATTCCACGTGCTATACACTATATCCTAAACCCCTAAACCCTAAACTCTAAACCCTATAAACCCTATAAACCCTATAAACCCTATAAACCCTATAAACCCTATAAACCCTATAAACCCTATAAACCCTATAAACCCTATAAACCCTAAACCCTATAAACCCCTAAACCCTAAACTCTAAACCCTAAACCCTATAAACCCTATAAACCCTATAAACCCTATAAACCCTATAAACCCTGTAAACCCTATAAACCCTTTGAACCCTATAAACCCTATAAACCCTAAACCCTATAAACCCTAAACCGTGGTATATAATGTATGTGTGTGTATATATGGAGTAGCACTGTGCACGCACATGCACGTGTGTCCTTGGCTGCTGCCTTCCACGTATCCTGCCGACACATGCATGGTGAACTGGGCTGGCTGGGGGGGGGGGGGGGCAACAGCAATGTCAACATGCATGACTTATAATATTGACCTCGTGTTCATAAACCCACCTATTAAGTTCCAAAACATCCGGGAACTGATCATATGAATATAAACTATAACGACAGCCCAACCCCCAATAGGATCCATAGGTGTAGACATGGCTTTCTAAGCAAGGCCTGCGATCGACTGCAGTATATCTGTGCATGAGAATGAAGCGCAGTGCGTATGTGTTTCCAGAAACAGTGCAAGCCCAGGCGCAGCGATGGCATCCAGCTCTTCGCTCGGCACCAGCTGCGTCTCCAGGCCGGAGTCCATGGCGTGAACTTCACAGGAGCTAGGTTCCTCTGGAAACACATACGTACTGCGCTTCATTCTCATGCACAAATACTGCAGTCGCTGGCCCTGCTTAGAAAGCCATGTCTGCAAAGACACTGACGGATCCCTGGCTGGAGACAGCAGCAACTCTGAGTAAAGCTTCCTCACAACCAGCCTGCACAGCCTGGCAGTGAAGAAACGTCCTGCACATCGGGAGTCATGCACAAAGGCGAAAAAGCGCCTCATCACTAATTTCTGCAAGCTACCTCGTGGAAACATCTCGCCAGTGCGATTCACATCTCGGATAAGCTCGTCGTTGTAGGAGGTCTTCAACCGCTTCACAACATAAGCAGCATTGCATTGTCGAGACTGCTTCAAACGAGTGTGCCGCCCTACTTTTCGAGGCGGGACACACATCGAAACCCTACACAGCGCCGAGCAAGTTGTGTTAGTAAGTGTGCTTAAACTGTAAGCATGCGTGCGTATATAGGGTATATGGTTCAGGGTTTAGGGTTTATAGGGTTTAGGGTTTAGGGTTTAGGGTTGATAAGGTGTAGGGTGTAGGCCCTATAGGTTTTAGGCCCTATACAGGCGAATTGTCATGAGTGCTGACATGCATGCGTGCAAGGTCCTGCGCTACAGAGCCGTCGTGGGCATGGGGGAGGGCGAACCTTCTGTCATTCTCCTCGTGACGTAGCCCGTCCGCATGTTTTTGGATCCACCTGATCAGCGACCAAGCAACCGGCGTCATTCACACACATGTCCTGCATTATAAGGCTCTGGCGACACGAATGTCAGGAAGATCGGCATCACCATCGCGAATCCACCATGCATGATAATATATCTATATATATATATATATATCATGCATACATATACACACATATACGTATATATATATATATATATATATATATGTCTGAGCCTGTGTGGCTGAGGCGAATTTCGGGCGCGTCCCGCCCCCTCCCCCCCCCCCCCCCCCCCCCCTGCGCTTGTTGCACAAGAGGCTGTCGCTGCCTCCGCGTGAAGTCGTTGACACAACAGCACAGCTTAGAACCCATATACCCAGAAAAAGTTTAAAGTTTGGGCACTCGACCTCTAAGATATATAAACATGCATGAGACTCGATGATACAATATATATATATATATATATATACACATATATGTATATATATATATATAATATCTACATGTATGTACAGAATATATTTTAATATACATATATATGTATATAAGTATGTATAGAAAGGAAAAATTACAGAAATCTATTCCTTGTATATATATATATATGTATATAAACAATAATTTCTAACTATACAAATACATATGACAGCATTATTTACATCGGTGATCTATGACGTGAATGGTGGTGAACCACAGGGGTTTCGGGTTGTCTATGCATGTATATAGGTTGTGTCTATAGGGTATATTGCATTATCGAGGATACGTAAGGGTTTAGGGTTTTGGGGGGTGCTGCATAGCAACAATGAGCTTGCAAGTTGCCACAAG
Source organism: Symbiodinium natans (assembly GCA_905221605.1). Taxonomy (NCBI): domain Eukaryota; class Dinophyceae; order Suessiales; family Symbiodiniaceae; genus Symbiodinium; species Symbiodinium natans. The sequence goes on along the minus strand of CAJNDS010000561.1, from coordinate 13,274 downwards.
TACTCCCTGCTCCCATCGAAAGTGCATGCCTTCCTCCGTGTCGGACAATGAGGCTTTGCAAAAAAACACGGCAATGCATGCATGCGTAGAAATATGTCCAAAAAAGGCGAACTATAAGGTCGACTTATGGGTGCGACTAAAACATACGAATGGCCTGTGCTGGTATTGTTTGGCGTTTCGAGTAAAAATAATTGTAAACGCTTGCGCGCGCCGCCTCGGCAGCCGGGCCGCCCCAGGACAGGAAAGGAGGAAAGAGGGTTTCGCAAAAAAAGGGAGGAAGGGCAGAGCGGGTGGGGGGGGGGGGGGGGGGGGGGGGGGGGGGGGGGGGGTGGGGGGGGGGGGGGGGGGGGGAGGGTTTTTGGGGGGAGGGTTTTTGGCACTCCCCCTGTAGGAGCCACCTACAAGCAAGCAAGCGGGACCCTCCACGGCATCGGTTTGCAGCCTCCAAGGGATTGGGGGGGGTCCCCCGAAAGGTGGCGTCAGAAAATTTGGCATGGGGGAAGGGTTGGGTTAGGGGGAAGGAGGCCCGATCCGGGTCTGCTTGTTCCAGATGCTTCTCGGCAGGAAGCCGAGGCGAATTTTAACGCTACGCGACCCGCCTCGGCCCGGCCCAGCGCATCCGCGTGAGCATGGTGATTCCGCAGCGCCCAAGTCGCTGGACCCCAAGCAATAAGGGTTGGGTTTAGGGTTTAGGGTTTAGGGTTTGTGGTTTATGGTTCAGCATCTCAAGTCCAAGCATTTCACTAGTAGAGCTCCTTACTCCGGTATCGAATATCGACCCACCCACCCAGTGGATCCCATAACATTATGAAAATATTTTACTTTATGTTTTAATCTTAAAATTTTTGGTTCAGTCGGCTGCCGGGTGGGCCCTAAACCCAAAAGGCAGCCCAGAGCAAAGCCTAACCTCAATAAAACCAGCCCCGCGTAGGCCCTAAACCCTAAAGCCAGCCCAGAGTAGGCCCTAAACCCTAAAGCCAGCCCAGAAGCTAGCCCACACTAGGCCCTAAACCCTAAGCCAGCCCAGAGTAGGCCCTAAACCCTAAAGCCAGTACCGAGTAGGCCCTAAACCCTAAAGCCTGCCCAGAGTAGGCCCTAAACCCTAAAGCCAGCCCAGAGTAGGCCCCCCGAGCAACCGGCAAATTTTGGTGGAAAACCGGGAAATTTCGGTGGAAAACCGGGAATTTTTAGTGGAAAAACCGGGAATTTTTAGTGGAAAAACCGGGACTTTTTAGTGGAAAACCGGGAATTTTTGGTGGAAAACCGGTGTTTTTTAGTGGAAAAACCGGGAATTTTTTGGTGGAAAAACCGGGAATTTTTAGTGGAAAACCGGGAATTTTTAGTGGAAAACCGGGAATTTTTAGTGGAAAACCGGGAATTTTTAGTGGAAAACCGGGAATTTTTTAGTGGAAAACCGGGAATTTTTAGTGGAAAAACCGGGAATTTTTGGTGGAAAAACCGGGAAGTTTTAGTGGAAAAACCGGTAATTTTTAGTGGAAAAACCGGGAATTTTTAGTGGAAAAACCGGGAGTTTTTGGTAGAAAAACCGGCAAGTTTTAGTGGAAAAACCGGGAATTTAGAGTGGAAAACCGGGAATTTTTAGTGGAAAACCGGGATTGTGGAAAACCGGGAATTTTTAGTGGAAAACCGGGAATTTTTAGTGGAAAACCGGGAATTTTTAGTGGAAAACCGGGAATTTTTAGTGGAAAACCGGTAATTTTTAGTGGAAAACCGGGAATATTTAGTGGAAAAACCGGGAATTTTTGGTGGAAAAACCGGGAAGTTTTAGTGGAAAAACCGGTAATTTTTAGTGGAAAACCGGGAAGTTTTGGTGGAAAACCGGGATTTGTGGAAAACCGGTAATTTTTAGTGGAAAACCGGGAATTTTTAGTGGAAAACCGGGAATTTTTGGTGGAAAACCGGGAATTTTTAGTGGAAAACCGGGAATTTTTAGTGGAAAAACCGGGAAGCCATTAGCCATTAAATATACATATGATAGAGAGTGTTTAGTTTAGGATTGAGGGCTTAGGGCTCAAGGTTCACGCTTTGGGGTTTAGGGTTTTTTTGGGAGTAGGGTTCAAGACGGTTCGGCTTGGATTGATCGTAGGGTTGAGCCAGGCCCCTCAGGGGCGTAGGGGGAGTGGGGGGGGAAGGGGGGCGGAGGGGGGTGTGGGGGGGGGGGGGGGGGGGGGGGGGGGGGGGGGGGGGGGGGGGGGGGGGGGGGGGGGGGGGGGGGGGTGGGTGGGGTGGGGTGGGGGCGGTGGGGTCCCGAAAAGTGGCTTTGGGTGTGGGGGGAGGATTTGGAGGGGGGTGCCTGTTCTGACCTCCGGCCCGAGGCCTCGGCGGATTGTATATTCTGACTTGATAGAGAAATATTGCCCATTATATGACGTGATAGGGAATGATATGGCCGACCTCAATGACGATAAGAAGTATATAGAGATTTTTTTACTAGCCTTGAGTTTCTAAGAGCCTTGGAGTTCTGATTATGAATTGGTGGTCCGTGTTGGTGGGCCGTGCTGGTGGTCTCGTGGTGTTGGTCTTGTGGGGGTGGTCCATGGTGGTGGGGCCGTGCTGGTGGTCTCACGTGGGGTCTGTGGTCCCGTTTGGTATCTCGTGAAGGTGGTCTTATGGTGTGGTGCCGTGGTGCTGCTCGTGGCGGTGGTGGCACAAGGAACCCGTCCATGCCACCCGGTTTGCGACAAATAGGGGTGGGCACCATGAGAATGTCTACGATCGACGTAGGGTCTTTCGGCAACAATTCGGTTGGGTCGCGATTTCCACCGAATCCTCCATCTCTCTCTTAAGTGGGAGTGTCCCCGCACCCCTACATTACAGCTGAGAGGATCGGAGTTTGAAGTTTCGAGTATACAGTCCCACAACGAAACTGGATTATATTCCAGTTTCGACCCTCTCAGTAGCTCATCTGTGCCCCGATTTCCCGCCCCGAAATTTGCTCGTATTCGGAATCGCATCACAGTGCAGTTCTGGGCTGCGGACCGCCACAAGGGGAACAGGGAAGAGAAAAAAAAACCCAGCCTACCCCCAGCCCCAAAAAAAACCCAGCCCCACCCCAGCCCCAAGCCCAGCCCCAGCCCCAAAAAAAACCCAGCCCCACCCCAGCCCCAAGCCCACCCCAGCCCCAGCCCCAAAAAAAACCAGCCCCACCCCAGCCCCAAGCCCACCCCAGCCCCAGCCCCAAAAAAACCCAGCCCCACCCCAGCCCCAAGCCCACCCCAGCCCCAAAAAAACCCAGCCCCAGCCCCAGCCCCAAGCCCAGCCCCAGCCCCAAGCCCACCCCAACCCCAGCCCCAAAAAAACCCAGCCCCAGCCCCAAGCCCACCCAGCCCCAAAAAACCCAGCCCTCAGCCGCCAGCCCCAAGGCAAGCCAGAGAAGCAGGGCAGAAAAGAAAGCCAACCCCAGCCCCCAGCCCCAAGCCAAGGGGAGCCAAGGGGAGAAGAAGGGGTGGCACTCCACAGGTCCGCAGCCCAGAACTGCACTGTGATGCGATTCCTCCTACTCCGCAAATTTCGGGGCGGGAAATCGGGGCACAGATGAGCTACTGAGAGGGTCGAAACTGGAATATAATCCAGTTTCATTGTGGGACTGTATACTCGAAACTTCAAACTCCGATCCTCTCAGCTGTAATGTAGGGGTGCGGGGACACTCCCACTTAAGAGAGAGGTGGTTTCGCAAGCCACGTTCCGCGTCCACGTTCCGCGTCTACACTTTGCCGGTTGGGCACCCCCGAGGTTCAGCAGCAGCAGCGACCTGAGACACTGAGACACTAGTGTTGCCTCAGCTCGGTTGTGTTGTCTCAGGTGTCTCGGCGTCCCACCACGGCAGAGGAGACAGAGCAGGAGCACAGCGGGAAATTTTCTACCGAAACTGTCCCCCCGGAGGACAGTACCTCTTCCCCGCCGGTTGGGTACCCCCGAGGTTCAGCAGGAGCAGCGACCTTAGCGTTGTCTCAGCTCGGTTGCTCCCCCCCACCCGCGAGGTTCAGGAAGTGTTGTCTCAGCTCGGTTGTTTCTCGGCGTCCCACCACGGCAGCTCCCCCGCCCAGTTGGGCACCCCTGAGTTTCCACTAGTGTTGTCTCAGCTCGGTTGTGTTGTCTCAGTCTCGGCGTCCACGGAAGCTCCCCGCACCCCCGAGGTTCAGCAGCATGGTATTGCCTCAGGTTGTGTTGTCGTCCACGGCAGCTCCCCCGAGGTTCAGCAGCACGGTGTTGCCTCAGCTCGGTTGTTCTCGGCGTCCACGGCAGCTCCCCCGCCCGGTTGGGCACCCCCGAGTTTCCACTAGTGTTGTCTCAGCTCGGTTGTGTTAGTCGTCCCACCACGGGGTGGCAGGTCCTCGGGCAGCTTGTCTCGTCTCACGGGAGTCCCCAGCACCACCCAACAGCGAGGAGCACCTGAGAGCCCATCCCGGGGAATCCTCGGGATGCAGCACACCGAAAGTTTCGGGACAAATCACCGAAATTTTCGGCCACGATGGATGATGCCGTTTGGCATTATCCGATTGGGACCCCGGTTGAGAGCCTGGATGCCGTCGTTTGGGCAGCCCGGTCCATCCCGGGGATTCCTCGGCATTGCACAGGGCTGTCAGCACCACCACCCCCGAGTTCAGCAGGAGCAGCGAGTCCCCAGCGGCAGCTCCCCCGCCCGGGCACTCTTGGTGTTGTCTCAGGTTGTGTTAGTCGTCCCACCGGTGGCAGGTCCTCGGGGGGCAGCTAGTCCCCCCCACCAGCGAGGCTTGAGAGCCCATCCCGGGGAATCCTCGGGATGCAGCACACAGTTTCGGGACAAATCACCTTGCGGCCACGATGGGTGTTATCGTTTGATCACACCCGATTGGGCACCCGTTTGCGAGCCTGGATGCCGTCGTTTGGGCAGCTCGGCCCATCCCGGAGAATCCTCGGGATGGGGGGCAGCGAGGGGGGGGGTATGAGACATGCGTGTGGAGATGTCCGAAGTGGATACGCGCTGTATCTACTTCGGACAAAGCGTTTTTGCAGCGTTTGGACCAGAACAGGGCAGCGAGAAAGCATAAGTGTCACTTATGTTTCATCAGCGGTGTCGAAAATGCCGTTGTTTAGGCAGCCCGGTCCATCCCGGGGAATCCTCGGGATGCAGCACAGCGAGGTGTTTCGGCTGTCTTGGAAAATAAAGCAAAAATGCCAAAAAATGGACCCACGACCGAAGTCGGAATTCCGACCTCGCTTCTGTTTGCCGAATGTCGTTGTTTGGGCACCCCATCCCGGGGAATCCTCGGGATGGCTGGGCCCCTCAGACAAAGACCTGCGCAGGGCGCTTGAGAAATTTCCCGATCTGTCAGTCAAGTTGACTGACAGATCCAGCACCGAAAGTTACGGGACAAATCACCGAAATTTGCGGCCACGATTGGTGTTATCGTTAGATCACACGCGATTGGGCACCCGATTGAGGGCCTGGATGCATACTATTGGGCAGCCTGGTCCATCCCGGGGAATCCTCGGGATGCAGCGAGGAGCAGCTAGCGTTGTCTCAACTCGGTTGTGTTGTCTTGTCTCGCCCCAGCACCACGAGTCCGATGCAGCGCAGCGAGACACTAGCACCCGTTTGCGAGCCTTTGGGCAGCCCGGTCCATCCCGGGGAATCCTCGGGATTGCACAGCGAGGATTGAAGACAGGTGACACTTGTGTTGAAACGCGTTGGGCAGCCCCGGGGATTCCTCGGGATTGCACAGGGCAGCGAGCCGCCACCCTCAAGCGACGGCGGCGGGGTGCAATTAAGCAGCTTGAGAAATTTTCAGATTTGTCAACTTGACAAATCCAGCACCGAAAATATCGGGACAAATCACCGAAATTTACGGCCACGATGGTTGTCGTCGTATGACGACAACCGGTTGGGCACCCCGAGCGGTGCTACCGAGGCCTCGGTTCGGGACTCTTAGGGGGTGGTGTGCGTGTACCACACCACCCTCAAGCGAGGGCAGTGGGGTGCTAAGCACCATTTCGGGGACTCCGGGGGGTGGTATGCGACACATACCACCCTCAAGGGCAGCCGGGCGCAATTAAGCACCATTTCGGGGACTTCTGGGGGTGGTGCGTGTCGCGCACCACCCTCAAGGGCAGCGGGGTGCAAGTCCTCACAGCACGCTCAGGAGCTCCGCGCTCGTGGCCCGCGACGCGCCGCTTGACTGAAAAATGCGGGTTGTCGGCGTCGCAGAGCCACACTCTCCCCCGCAGCGTGAGGCCCTGGCACGAGGCGTAGGTAATCGCGTGGCAGAGGCGCGTGTGTCGCAGCAGCTCCGCGGGCGTGAAGCTCTGCCCGTCGTCCAGCGAGATCCGCTCCTCCGCCACCTCCCGCACCGTCGCGAAGCAGCCCTTGGGCACCCTGCCCCCCGCGCCCACGAGCCTCAGCCCTGGCCACACTCTCATGGTCTGCGGCTGGTTTGTGCCCGCCTGCTGAGGCGCCCGGTGCTCCACGACCAGCGCGCCCTCCGACGGGGCCAGCCTCTTGTTCTCTCGCTCGTTGATGGCCATCCTGTGGGCGTGGGAGATGACGAGGCAGGTGTCGGGGTGGCCCCGCCGCGGGAACCGCTCCCGGGCCGCCTGCACGGCCTCCCGCAGCGGCGCCTGCTCGGGCTCGTCCACGCGCAGCCACTGCAGGAAGCGGAAGATCGTCTCGTCGCTGCGCCGGTTCTCCGTGAGCTCGTGCACGCAGCCGCCCGCCAGGTCGTGCAGCAGCTGCGACTCCTTCAGCAGCGAGCGCAGCACCTGCGAGCCCCCGAAGGCGTCCTGCACCGCGGGCAGCTGCCGGAAGTCGCCCAGCAGCAGGAAGCGCACCCGTCGGTTCGTCGAGAGCTCAGCGATGTCGGCCCACAGCCCCACGTCGAGCTGCGTGACCTCCTCCACCACGAGCCAGTCCAGCGCGCAGCGGCCAGCGCGGATGGTGCGCCGCACCCAGAGGTCCGCCGTCTGCGCCCCCAGGCCCACGTTCTGCACACTGCAGTGTGTCTTCGAGATGAGCGTCACGTCCTCGCCCTGCGCCGAGAGCTGCGCCACGATCTGCCTCGCCAAATGCGTCTTCCCCGTGCCCGGCATGCCGGAGAGCAGCAGGCTCTCCCCGTCGAGACAGTGCGCCACGGGGTCCTCCACGTGCCTCCAGGGCTCCTGCCTCGGCGGCGGCTCCGTCTCCAGCCGCGGCTCTCGGTAGTCTCCCTCCAACCGCTTTACCTCTTCAAAACGGAACTTCGGCGTGCCGTCCCGATGCCGCTGCCGCGTGAGCGCCTCCACGGCGGGGAGGAACTTTTTCGGCAGGTTCTGGTACACGAGGCAGTCGGTCTTCAGCGCCACCAGGTAGCGGGGTGGTACATCCCGCAGCGCGCGGTGGATCCTCGCCATTGCCACGTACTCGGAGGCCATCACGAAGTCGTGCGCCGGGCGCGTGGAGCGGTTCGTGAAGAGCTCCGTGGCGTAGACGTGGTCGTAGTGGCAGGCGCCCGCGGTGTCGAAGAAGACCTGCAGGAACTGGGAGCCCCAGGCGTCCGCCTCGTGGCTGCTCGTTCTCATGGAGTAGTAGACGTCCTTGGAGCGCGCCCACAGCCCGATGAGCGCGTTCACGCTCAGCTTCGCGAAGTGCTCCTCCCCCTCCGACCAGGCAGTCTCCATGATCTCCAGCGCCCGCGAGGCCCGCGTCGAGCATGTAGGCCACCGCCGGCTTCCCGTACCAGCCCGGGCCGACGTAGGGCAGCCGCGCCATGAAGCCCTCGCGCTTGTCCTCCCGCTTCCGCACGAAGGTGAGGTCCGCCAGCTGCCCCTCCTCCGCCGGCCGGATGCTGTCCAGGGGGCAGAAGACGGGCAGCGGGAAGGGGGCGTTGGCCAGCGCGTTCTTCCGGCAGCGCACCACGTCCACGCCCTGGCACACCTTCTCGGGGTTGCACTTCGACAACCCGCACACCAGGGGAGGCAGTCGGGGAGAGCAGGCGTAGCTCTCGTAGACGTGGCGGCAGAAGCGGCTCTCCAGGCTCGTGGCGTGGGAGCACTCCAGGAACGTCTTCGCGCGGTGGCACTCCAACCACACGGCCTGCAGCCGCTGCCGCTGCCCGAAGAAGGACTGGTGCACCGGCACCACGTGGTCCGCCTCGCAGCTGCCCGCGTCGATGGGCGCGGCGCAGAGCGCGCAGGCTCCTCGCTGCTCCCCAGAGAGCCCAATGTTGCTTAATTAACTTTCGTGCTTATTTAAGCAAACTTTAAATAAGAAAGGTTCCTAATTATAAGAAAGGTACACCTTCCTTAATTAACGTGCAAAAAACATTGGTTAAATGTGGTGGCACATGGACACCAACAACACACACACATCAACACACACACACAACACAACACACAACACACAACACACAACACACAACACACAACACACAACACACGACACACACAACACACACAACGCACAACACAGACAACACACAACACACACAACACACACAACACACAACACACACAACACACACAACACACACAACACACACAACAAACACACACCACACACACACCCACAACACACACACACACACACACACACACACACACACACACACACACACACAACACACACACACAACACACACACACACACACACACACAACACACACACACAACACACACACACACACACACAACCACACAACCACACACACAACACACACACACACAACCCACACAACACACACAACCCACACAACACACACAACACACACAACACACACAACACACACAACACACACAACACACACAACACACACAACACACACAACACACACAACACACACAACACACACAACACACACAACACACACAACACACACACACACACACACACACACACACACAAGACACCTCACACACACACACACCAGACAACCCCACACACACACAACACACACACACACCACACACAACACACCACACTACACCCCACAGACCATGCACACACCACACACACATGCCATGCAACATCAAGCAAAAACCATTCACGAAAGTAGATCATGAAAATTGCATGCCCCCGAAGCATGAAATGCAGCACTCCCCAGGGGAGCAGCTATATATCATGCCTGCAGTGCAATGGAGATCTTTGTTTCTCTCAGAGTGCCGAAAGCAATTAAGCACCTGTTGCTTGGCACAAAAGATTCGCAACACAAGGTGAGACTGCATGCAAGCATGGGCTGTGCAAGCCCCCCCCCCTTCGATCTTGGTTTGTTACAGAGGGCCGAAAATTGGGATCTGGTGCTTGGCATAGAACATTTGCAACACAATGTGAGACAAAACATTGGCTGTGTTAGCCCCTCCCCTTCTCTCCCCTATATGGGCCAGGCTTCCCCCGAAGTCCTCGTCGCGATAATTCCAATGCAAGCTTGGGGAGTCCAAGCTTTCCTCGCAGAGGTGAAGGAAAAGGTGGTGCTTGGGTTTGAAGCGCCAGACCGACTGATTGCTGTACAGGGTAGCCAAGCTAGCATACAAAAGCAAAAACTTTCGGCAGGCTGCAGCTAGCTTATTCCTATCAAAACGAGCAGGACTCAAATGGGAATAGCACTCTTGCAGATACTTCCCTGCATCCGTTGCTGCCCGATGCTCAGCAGTGTCCCCAGTGAGGAAGTGCTCACAAGCTTCAGAGATCCACGGGATGAGGCACCTAGCCTCGCCAGCTTTGCATCGTAGCTTTGGGCTTGCAGCATTTTGCTTTTTGATCATTCCGGCTGTGAGATTGTCCAGTCTGGACTCAGCATTGCTCCGTCTGTAAAAATCCTGCACATGTTTGAACAAGCAAGCCAGTTTCTCTGTTGGGCTTCCGGGGATTTCCTTGAGGATTGTGTGCATCAAAGAGCCCAAATAGTCCGCCGCGACCCCCTGGTCGACACAATGCAACCAATCTATTGCAAAAACATCGGTCTTGAAGCCCGGACATGCAAACAAGGGGGAACATGATCCGTGTGCTGCAAAAATCCTACCAACCAGCTCCCAGTGTGTAAGTGGAAGCTGTCGCCATGGAGCTGTGCTGCTAGCGTCCATGAAGCTGAGATTTGTCTTGTTGGCTTGGCATCGGTAGCAGCAGGCATCTGTCTGAGACCAAGCTGGTAGGCGAAAAACACTTTTGAATGCAGCCCAATCGCCCCGGACCTCCACCAATATGCCCTTTGCATGCAAGCTCCTGCCAGCAAGTTTAGCACGTTTGCCTTTTAACTCTTCTCCATGTGGCCCATACTTGGGGAAAACACCTTCAGCAAGGCAGGTGAGCGACCAGGCCAACACGTGCATAATGGCATCGAGAGTAGAAGTTTTTGCACAGTGTCCCTTGTAGAGTGCTGTTAGGGGAAATCGCATTGAAGCAAGATCACCCCCGACATGAGGAAAATTCATCGTGACGACCTCGAGGGATTCCGACCTGTCATACTTTACTGGAACACCGTCAAGCCATAAACCAATCGGGAGAAGTCTCTCATCCCGAAATCCCAGCTCTTTGGAAACATTATCCAAGTGCTGCGAACAAGCTGCTCTCAAGCTGTCTAGCTTCCAAAAGCTGTCATCATGGTTATTCCACAGAGCAATACAACTGACGGTTTAGGGTTTCGGGTGTTCAGGGTTTAGGGTGTTTAGGGTTTAGGGTGTTTAGGGCTTGAGGGTTTAGAAGTCATCCATTCACCTTAATAAGCTGAGACAAACGATGGCGAGTACATTAATTGAACATGCACTTCATCCCCAGGGGAGAGTTGCAGGCATCGTCGCTGAGAGAAGCTGGCATGGAGCACGACTGTTTTTTTTTCATTCCTGTGTCGCTGTGCTTGTCCTGCGAGTCAGCCAACATGAAGAAACTCGCACTCATCATGGTAGCATTGATACAACATTTTTTTCAGGGAAGGTCTCTCCTCCAGATCCGCGCAATCGGGGGCCATGAGAACCAGCACCTCCGGAACTGTGTCTATATACCTATAACATATATGTGTGTATATATAATAGATGTACACAGCTGGGTTTTGTTGTATAGACATGTACACAGGCATGCAGGCAGGCATGCAGAACAGGTATTTCGCACTGGAGCATAAGCTGCAAACTGTGGGTCCACGACGAATCGAAGAAACACACCTCGGTGCTCGAACTGTCAACATTCCAAGGCCTTGGGATGCTAGAGGCTTTGTTTCAGCAACGGCTACGATCAAAATGCCATGGCTGCTACTCAAAAGTAATTCCCTCAGGGAATGAATGCCCTCGTGCCGGCTTTCATCTGCTTACCACCCTCCTGGTGAATCAACATGTGCTCTCCGAAACTTTGCCACTCAGCCAAGGCAGTCTTGCACAAGGCTTCATCCGAAGGATCGATCTTGCTGACTTTGGCATACGACTTTCTCAGGTCGGTGAGGAACGTGGTGAGCACTCCCAGCTTGACTTCGTATTCTTTGACGATCTTGTCGAAGCCAGCCTTCCCGTGCACGGCCGTCTCGAAGTCAGCCAAAGTGTCCTTGAGCAGGGTCTCCTCCTTATCTAGCTTGCCCTTAGCCTGCCACACAGCCTTTACCTTCACCATGAGCTCTACATGCCACGGGTTCTCAATCTTGATGTTCGGGTCGGACTCGACATGGGTGAGCATTTTTTGCGCGGTTTCCATCTTGAAGCCAGTGGTCTGTACATTCATGGACTGGCTTCGAGTGTCTGTTTCCCGTTCCTTGATCTTAGCATCGTGCTCGTAGTAGTACTTCTTCATCTGGGGAATGCGGTGGTCGGCGACGAGGGTCCTTGGATGGGTCGGTTTTGAGTCGGGCCCACAACTGCTGAAGCAGCTCATTCAGGATTTCCTCCTTCATTTTCTCTGGCATTCCTTCCGTGTCAATGCCCTCCATGTCCAAAATTTCTTTGCGAGTGCACATGCCTTTGATTTTCTCTCGTTCTGTTTGTTCGTCATGAGTGCTCGTCTCGATGTATGCCGCCGCCCACGTCAAGTCCTTGGGCCCGTGCTCGGAATACTTGCTGGCCATCTCTTTCTTTCCATCGTTGTCCAAGGTGTTGTACTTCTGAACAGGGCACAGCGACATGCATGTACACGTGTAAACAGCCGACACACAAAAAGCAAAAGCACATTCATTCAGAACACAGGGCCTCCAGCAACTTCTGAGCTATGGTGCTGTGCTTGTTGTTCTGGGCAGTTTGCTTGTACTTCATGGACGTGACGAAGCCAGACATGTTCTTTCGATCGTCTGCTGTGGTTGCAGTCGGCTTCTCTGGAAGCTGCTTCGCCTTGGGCTTCGCCTTTGGTTTCGCAATGCTCTTGACTGCAGCTTTTTTGGGAACGGGAGAAGGCTTCTTGCCCATGATGCTCGCTGAGGCTGGCCGGGACAATCTACGGGCCGAACGGGGTTCACTGATGATGCCTATGGACATACACATTCACCATGGATGCAGCTGTCTGACACTCCACATGCATGCAAGCATCCCCAGGGGATGACCCTCAACCCTCACTAAAAACTCAGAGCTCGAATCCTCAAAGGATTCAAGCTGCAGCAGCCCCGGTGCCTGGCCCTTGCCGATGAACAGACCTAGGAATGGGCAGGGATGATTGTTAAAAAAAAACTTTTTTTTAACAATTTTTTAACGGGCTTTGCCTTTACTTTTAAAGGAAAATCCCGTTAAAAAAATGTTAAAAAAAGTTTTTTTTTTAACAGGTTGGGGTGGCTCCAATGTTGGGGAGGATTTGGTTGATGTTGCTTCTCTGGGCGGGGGGGGGGGGGGGTGCCTCCTGAGTGGAGGATTTTCTAATAGCTACTACCTCCCCAGGGGAGGCCCTCCTCAGAGGAGGGTGTGGAACTTGGTAGGGCTTAAGGTTTCCGGCCCAGGGTTCAGGGTTTTGGGCCTAAGGGTTTTCAGGGCTGAGAGCCTGGAGAGTTGACTGTTTTGTTTTGAGGGGTTGAGGGTTCTTAGGCTTTAGGGTGTTGGGGTGTGGGGTTTTAGGGTTTAGGAGTTTTAGGGTTTAGAGGGTTTAAGGTTTTAAGAGTTCTTTGGATTCAGATGGCCTTAAGGCCCTAGGCTTTCGAGGGGCTCAAGGTTTTATAAGGTTTGAGTTGTTTTTTTGGGGTTGAGTGGGTTTGGGCCTCTTAGGGTTTGAGGGTTTTGGGCTTCATGATTTTTAAGCTTTTGGGAACCAACACTTGTGTAATCTTTAGGGTTTGGGTGGTTCAGGGTTTTTATAAGGTTTGAGGTGTTTAGGGTTTAGGGTTTTCAGGGTTTAAGGTTTTTGGAGTTTAGG
>CAJNDS010000560.1:78442-113685 GCA_905221605.1 Symbiodinium natans | reverse complement strand
AGACACATGCAATGCGAACACATGCAACTCGGAACAAGTACATGCAATGTGAGCACATGCCCTCATGTGAACATGGACGCGTCACCGCATGTCTCATGCAAATCATGACATGTCACTTGGATTCGCCCTTGGCTTGCATGCTCGATCGGCAATTCAGGCTGTTTTCTAACCGGTCAACTGCATGCAGTGCGTAACTTCCTTCCTTCATAGTGTTGTTCACGTTCTCATAGGACGTTCGTGGTCTCGTTGCCTGACGTCAATCTTGGGGGAGTGGAAGTGATCTTCGTTGGTCGTAGGTCTTGATCATCTCGTCCGACATTGTTCACATTCATGTGGTCCATCGTGATCATGAGCTTTTTGGCACCATCGTCCACATCCGCAGTAGCCTTGGCAGCTGTAGTAATGTCTGCCTTGATTGGCGTCGTGGTGGGGCATAGCCTTGGCTGGAGGTCTGTGAATAGGCTCGGCTGGTGGAGGTGGAGGAGGATGATATTCTGGATTTGGAACTGGAGCGGGAGCCATTGGTTCCGGAGGTGGTTGACCGATGTGGGATGCCATTGCCGCTGGTGGAGCTTTGACGGACACCTCTGGATGTGGTGTACTGAGCTCTGCGGGCATTTTGGGTCGTGCCTCCACTGCAATGGATTTCGCGATTAGCTCTTGGTTGGTCCCCTCGGTGAGGTGCATGAATGTTCTCCGGTATTGGTCGATGCTGTTGACGGTGTCTTGCTCCAAGATCTTGTGCATGGCGGATTCGTTAATCAGGTGCTGATCCAAGAGCTCAAGGAACTCATAGACGGTGCAACCCGGATGCCTGCTTTTGACAGCAAGCGACGTCGGTGTGAACCAGTTGACCACCTCCGATTTGTTCAACATTTGAACTGCATGCCCGTGAGCTTTGCTTTTGTCGAATGCCTTGAGGATGTCGATCTGGCGTGTGCTGGTGCGTAGCTCAAGTGGCGTGGCACTGACGTCAAAAATTTTGAGTATGGCCTGCATGCTGATGGCGTCTTCTATCATCAAGTAGGTGAGGTCAGGTATGGTGATGTCGTCCATGATCTCGACATTCTCGGTTTTTGCCGTCTCAATTGTTCTTTGGAGCTCCGCCTCCCTTCTGGCCTTGGTGTCAGCTGGTTGGGGTTCGTGTTCATGGTGGTCATGTCTTCGAGATCGGTCTGAAGTCCTGCTGCCTGGATTTCTTTCCAGTGGAGATCGTCTCCTTGTTCTGGTGGCATCTGATCTGCGTCTCATCGATCTGGATCGTAGATGGAAGGAGCGAGGGTCCGCATGGTGCTGATCGTGCTTGCCCATGTCGTGACAAAGGGAGGCGGCTGGTCACCCGTTTTGCTCAATAGGCTGCAACGTGACATGTCATGCGGCTCAACAGTCCTATCTTCCTGGTAACTTCACATGTTTGCACATGCCGCATGCTATTTGATGGTGTTTATGATGAGTGATGAAGGTGCACGGCTCGCATCTGGTGCACGTACTTTTTCTCTCTCCAAGCCGAGGTTCTGATGTAGGTGAGATAGAGCAGGACTCGTTTTTGAAAATGCAAAACAAAATGACCAAAGATAAAATGTTTCCAAGCGCTGGCGGATGGTAAACTCGATCTCGATCATTTTGTGGATCTTCTTCTGCTCGAGCGTGACTTTGAAGCGTGGTTCACTGTGTAGTCGAGCTGGAGGATGTGGGATTCGGTCTGCTCGGATTGGGGTCGTAGGGAGTTCTGGACTTGGAGCGATATTGTCCCACAGGTGCTGCATCCGGGTTGGTGGACGTTCGGATTCCTGGCTTGAAGTAGTTGTACATGTAGGTGATGGTTTGTCCGTGTTTTTGGAGTTGTTCCTCGACCTTGTCGAGGCGGACACGGGTGTACTCGATGCTGTCGATGAGGAGGGACTTGCCGGTGTGAGGATCTTCGAGTGGTTGTGTGGAGTGTTGTTGAAGCTTGTCCTTCATGGTCTCCATGGTGTAGGTGATCGCATCCAATCTGCTCTCCACTTCGATGATTCGCCGTGTTTGTGTGGCCTGCTCTCTCTGGATCTCCGTGATCTTCTGATTGATTTGGCGTAGGGTGTGTGTGTGTGACGTTGGATCATGTTGTCGGTGGTCGCTCTGGAGGAGTCGGCTCGAAGGGCAGCCACCCTGACATCGTGGCGATCTTGAAGGATGGCATTGGTGCTGGTGTTCTTGTAGATGTACTGGATCGTGTTCTCAAGTTCCTCAAGTCGATTGCTCATGGCCACAATGTGGTCACTTTGGAGCGCAAGAATGTGTTGAACTGCTTCGAGACCTGTTCCCTGTTTGGCTTGTCTTGGCTCGTCCGTCTCGTCAGTGTTCTGTGGGTTCGAGGTGGACTGCTGTGAGGTCTCCTGTGAACTCGGTTGTTCGGTTGGTGTAACGTCCGCAGTTGGCGTCGAACTGGACCTGTCCTCCGGGATCTTGTTGGTGGAAGACATAGATGTCGACATGAATGGTGCGAGGTCTGTTCTCGCGTGCGGGAAGTGCGTAGTTCGCCACACTTGACGCACGATTGCTGCACAAGACACTTGCATAAATGCACAAGCGTGAATGCTTCAGACATGTTGGCATGACACATGAAGTGTTTTATCATGAGCGGTGTTGGCAATGCAAAACGTCTCATCGTGTCGGTCTATGCACAAACTGGAGCATGTCAGGATCATGTTCTTGATATAGTGCACGTAGTTGTCGAAGCTGAAGTAGACGTACTCTTTCTGGGTACGCGATCTTGGAGATCATGTGTCGTCTGGCGCGGTAAGCGCTGGCTCGATGCATCATGGGTGTAGATCCTCTGGGCGAGATCAGTTGGTGCGTTTCTGACGGGAGTATGAGTCGAACTTCACCATGTTGAAGGTCAATGTTGCATCCGAGATAGTCTGCATGATCCTGCTCTTCAAGCAAAATTGGTGGTCCATAGAACTCCGTCTGAAGGAACTCATTCCACGGGACAGTGCAGGCCCACGTTGTAGGGAGTATGCAGATGCGATCATCTACGTATCTCTTGGTGAACTTGTTGATGGTCTGGCTGGAGGCAAGTATCGATCTGTACGTGTTGTACCATTGATGTTCTTCGACACAGCAGACCATGTGGCACTGTGGCACAATACCGGGGACATGGGGTGTCCCATGGGGCTGCCCCGGGTTTGTTTGTAGACTTGTTGTAACTGCACTTGAGGACGTACTGCGCGATGTCCCAAATGTCGTACATATGGATGGTAAATCTGCCTTGGTTGATCTTCCTGATCTTGCCGTTGAACGTTCTGGCCGTGCGTAGTATCTTCTTGGCGTCGTACGTGATGGTGACGTCCTGCCAGTGGTCAAAGCCTCTTTGTGATGTGTTGTAGTACTTGTGCAAGGTGATGGTTAGCGCTTGCAGTATGCGATCTTGTGGAACGCTGGTGAAAAAGCCTGCGAGGTCCGCGATCTGTAGGTGCATTTCTTCTTTGTTGACGTTCATGAACGTGTGAAGGTCTTGGAAGATCTTGTAGGAGTTGTCCTGTTGGAGTGCGTCGGGGAACGCTTGGTATATGATGTTGGTCAGTACCTTGGCAACCACAGAGAACAGCTTCTTGGCAAAGTGCTGGGCGAAGGATACGATAGGTCTTGATTTTATGAATCCTTTCTTTCTCTTGGGGAAAATGTACGACACCGGGACCTTGAAGCTCTTGTGTCGTCTGATACCCCAGGCGTACTTAGTCTTGAGGCGTTGAGGTAGTTGATGCCATGCGTTATGGGCCGCAGCAACGGGTGTGAGCTTGAGCTTGGTGAATACTTGTGGGTCTCCGTACATCTTGTCCATGAGCTGTTGGAAGTGGAATGGGCAGTATGCCAGCATTTTGTGAGGGTGGTGGTCCTCGCATGCTAGTATGTAACCGTTGTACTTCTCCTGGAGCTGTTTCACCATGGCGTGGTCGATGTAGGTGGTAGATTGCGCGAAAGCTTCTCGTGTGATGGGTTCGAGCGCCAGCTTGATGGATGTTTCTGGTGGTGCCGTTAGATTGTTGCGTCTGCACCACCTGAGAAGGTCCTGTGTTGTTTGCGATATCCACGTAGCAGGTTCTGGAAACGTCCCTGTTTTGGAGGAATAGGTGACGATGTGGTGGAGTGGGTCGTCGGGATCTGCGTGTTGGAGGTGAAGGTCGATCACCTCGTGCTTATCCAAGTCCCTGGTGGGTGTGGAACATGTGCATCTTCTTTGCAGCTTGGGCCCGAAACATATCCTTTGCCAGTTGTGGCACTGAGACTCAATACTGGACCCTGGTCGTACCACGACTGTAGTTTTTGGGACATGTAGTGCACATAGTTCATGATTGTGTGTGGTAAGTAGAGCGCGAAGAACTTCTCGAAGATGTCGCTTGCAGTTGTCCACAGGTGGAATGAGGCTGACAACGAGGGGTTGGATGTGAGGAATCTCCATTTCCCTCTTCTCCAGTGCTTTGGTCAGCGCCGATTTGCAGAATTCTTTGTATGGTGACTCCAATATGTTGGCCATCCGTAAGAGCAGGTAGATGTTCTCGGCAGGGAAGTTGGGGTTGAGGATTGACCGTGTGGTTTTCCATCTCAGCGCCGTGGTGGAGCATAGCGAGGTGATGAGACCCCACATTCTCGCTCTACCATCCACACGGGTCTTGACTGATTTCCATGTGGAGGTTTTGCGACGTAGATGACGCTGAAGTCGAGCTCGAAGTTTTCTGGCAAACACGTTGACGTTAGCTATGACCTGCGGTTGGAAGGTGTGACCGGTGTCCTCCTTGAAGTGCTTGTAGATGAAGGGCGCGTTGAGGGATGGTTGAAGGTCTGATATGTCCGACTGTTCTAGCATGTGAAGTTCTGCAGCATCATGAGCGTGTCGAACTTTGATTGGCACATATTCCCAGTACGTGCCAGTGGCATGCCAGTAGTGGATGGCTGGTTCTGCATTGACCAGCTTCTGGGCAGCCACGGAGTCGTGCTTTCTGCTCCTGTTGTCCTCCCGCGTGGTGATCTTGTTGGTGGTGCTGCCGACATACATGCGTTCATGTAAACGTGAATGATCCACTCTCCAATAGACTGCGTTCGGTTTGTTGAAAAACTCAAATGTGTAGTTCTGCGGGGTGAGACGGTGAAATTCTCGAAGACGAGTGAGTCGTCGTTTGTCAACTTTTCGTCGAGGGAAAAGCCATAGCGTTGTGATCCAAAACTTGCCGTAGAGCCAGGTGGAGTATCGGTGGAGAAATGGAATGCGATGGAAGGTGTACTGGACCACGTCTTTCGCGATGTCCATACACCTCGCCATGGAAGTGTGAATCTTGTTGAGTCGTCCCGATGGTTGTGTGAATGCTAATAAGGTGCCTAGTCAATGTAGGTAAGCGGCGAGGCCGGCAACCACTGTGGCCACCGCTGCCGTGCCGGCTGTGCTGGACAACTTTGGAAGTGACCATGCTTTCACCATGGCTTGGTATGCTTCGCTCTTCGGATTGGCCTCTGCGAATACGGTGAGACGTGTGGCAATTTCCTTTTGAGCTTGTAGTCGTGGTCCACTCAGCTTCAAAGTATTGATCCACGACGTGGCTGATGGTGCCGCGTATCGTGTCAAGGAGCTGGTGAGTTCATGAACTTGCTTGATTTTGTCCATCTTGAGGTTCTCCGACTTCTCTGCTTTCGGTGCGATTTCGCTGAGGTACTGTATAAGTTCGTCGTTGTCGAAGGTCTTCACGAGGTCGAGGAGCACCTTGTTCTGTCTGGTGTTGGGCGAGTCGAAAAGCTGGGGGGTCGGGGCGGGTTTGGGCGTGGGAGCTTCTGA
Organism: Symbiodinium natans; assembly: GCA_905221605.1. Classification (NCBI taxonomy): domain Eukaryota; class Dinophyceae; order Suessiales; family Symbiodiniaceae; genus Symbiodinium; species Symbiodinium natans. The sequence goes on along the minus strand of CAJNDS010000560.1, from coordinate 107,879 downwards.
TACTGGGCTGGGCTGGTAAGATGGTGTTTCGATGCCGCCGATGTGAACGTCCTCGAAGTCCATGTCCGCGTAGGTTTGGTGCTGGGTTGGGGCAGGTGGAGGTGGCATGGTCTGGGTTGTTGGAACTTGGCCGGTTGGGTGCGTTTCGCTAACCGGGGTGGGAGGAAGATGGTGTGCCACTTCAGTTGTGGGAACCACGGTAGGTGGTCTGTCTTGTGCGGATGAAGTCTGGGCGTGGCACTGTGTTGTTTCGAAGAACTGCGGCATCTGCATCTGGGTGGGTGGGATGATTCCCTGCGGGAATGGTGTTTTGCGGTTCTGGCTGGCGAGTTGTGCACGTAGGTTTGCAATTTCAGCTTCTTTTTCAGCGAGCTGAGCTCTGACTTGCGGTTGGACGGCCGGTGGGTTGTTGTAGCGCATGAGGAGGTCGCCGATGTTGTTGACGAGGAGGTCCATAGTTTCTTTGCGTTGAGCTTCGCTGGGGAGCATCTCTGTGCCGTTCTTCCACTTCCAGTAGTTGACGGCGATGGTTTCGACGCGAATGCCTCTGTTCCGAATGAAGGTGGACAATTTCATGTGAAAGATCGCGTCGGGTAGTGACTTGTGTCCTTGAAACTGTGTCCATCTCCCATTAGCCAGTTGGCGAAGCATGTAGTTGTGTTTCCCTTCGAAGGCCACTTGCCAAACTTTGATGTCCAGCGGGTCCATGCCTGAGGTGCCATTCTTGCGTGCTGACGCTGTGGCTGGAACTGTTCTGGGCATCTGTAGTCCCCCGTATTGGTTTTGGTCATAGAGCATGTCCGTGGTGTCCCAATGCTCCGGGAGGTCGTTGTCGGGCTGGCTGAAGACGTCTCGCAATATCTCTTTGGCTCTGGCTTTGGGGGTGGTGTGATGGGGTGTGGTCACGGCTGAAGGCTGAGAGGTAGTTGGCGAGTTTCGAAAAACTGGTAAGCCTTGATGACGTGCGTGTTTGGGGCTTCGGCTGCGTGCTGTGCTCCTTGTGCTGAAGGATCGTCTCGGGCTGGTTGTGGGTGATGATCTGTGTCTCCTATGCGTCGGTCTCGAAAATGGAATGGAACTTCGTCTTGACGTGCAGGAGGATCGGGGTTGGCGTGATCTGCTTCTTTGTCTCCTTGACGGTCGTGGTGTACTGAATCTTCTGGACGGTCTCGCGACTTGTCGGTCTTGGTGTCGAGCATGGGGGCGAGCGTTGCGATCATCATGTCGTCTGGTTCTGTCTGTCATGACGTGAATGTGATTTGGCTCTGAGGCGTGTGGTGAGACTTGGAATAGACGCTGCGACGGCATGAACAAGCACGTGAAGCACTTCTGAATCGTTTGGACACATGCCGCATGCATGAAACATGTCAAGCACAAATGTCGTGTCATGGCATTGATTAATCCGAACTCGACTCATGCTGCGTGGATGCTCGTGGCATGGTGAGACAAGAGCTGCAAGCCCCTCTGCAAAAGATTCTTTCAACGTACATGATGCCACTCATGTGATTCGTCTGGTCGGTCTGTTGTAGTGCATCGTTGGAGTTCTAATAGAGCTCGTCTTTGACCAATGAAATCTTCCCACTCCTGTTGTGTTGGTGTAGGGATGGCCTGATCTGGTTCGAGTGGGGGATCTTGTTGGAAGGGTGTGAAGACCCCTTCAAGAGCGAACCAACTGGGCTGATGAACATGTTGAGCGTGATGACGTTGCACTTGGCTTCCTTGGTTGTACTTGATCCAGTAGACTGAATGGTTTCTGGCCAAAGTCGTGGTAGCTAGCGGTAGTGGGAGCCATCTGAACGTTTTTTGTGGTTCTTGCTGAGATTGGAACCACGCCCAATCTGCATGAGCTTCTTTGATGCTGCTGGCTGGGATGGCGATCATGGGAATGTGTCCATCTGTGTCGATCTTGTAGAACTTCTCAGTGAATCTCGGTTGACTGGAATGTCCGGTGTCGTGGCCATGTGAAGCGTGGCATGGATCTGCGAAGGTGAAAATAAGTGGGTCCCACAGTCGGTGTAGTACGTGTGCCGCCTTGGTCGAAATTTGAATGGCGTGAGTCTGCTGTGAGGTCAATGGTATTGCGAATCTGGGTGTCCATACCATGTGGGGAAGCATGTCGTGAAAGATGTGGTCCACAGTGAGCTTGGTCCTGATGTCGGATTCCGAAGGTGCCGTCCAGGAGGTGGTGTTGGTCACTTTCTGTAGTGTATCGGTCCATATGTTGGTGGGGCACTCGTCTGGTAGAAGAAAGGTATCGTCGTCATAATCCGATTGAACCGCCGAATCCACGCTGGGCCATGTTCTGTGTAGCTGTACGTCTGCGTGTACTTTGCGAAAGACGATGTTGCTAACGGCCTGCGAAGTCATGATGCCGGAGATGGTGTTGTATTTGGCTGCCATAGGTTGGTGAAAAGGAGGGTTGGTGTTGTGGACGGCCACGCAGAGGTCTTGAGTTTTGGGCAGGATCGGCACAAGACCTGCAGTACTGGGCATAACCTGAACTGTCCAGAGCCGGTGACATTGCACACACGTTTGTTCCAATCGAGCCATGGTTTGAGGGTCCGCAAAGTTGTGGGTGAAGATCCAGAGCTCTTCGTTGACACTCCTGAACTTGATGTAGCCCCAATGCCACAGCTGGTATAGGTTGGGCATGGTGGTCATGTCGGGATTGGTGCCTTTGCGCACCAACACACGGAACTGGTACGCCGTGAACTGCAAGATGCGAAGTCCTGATGGTCCCGCCATGACGTCCTGGAGCAATGTTTTGATTCGGTGATGTCGACGATGTATGGAGTCCTCGTTTAGGGATTCAGCATGGCGGATCATTTGCACGTGAGTGGCTGGGTCGTCGATGTACTCATTCCAAGACATGAGTATGCTCCTCTGTGTCTCTTGAATGATGGACGGGAACTTGTGGACGAGCTGCTTGGGCAGGAAGTTCATCCGGTTGGGATAATATCTGATGACCGGTGTGCCGTCCTCTTGTAGTTCCCATTGGTGGGGTTCCACCTGCGGCAACATGTGTAATAGTTCCGGTTTGATTGGGCGTCTCCACCATGGTGCTTGACCTGGTTCAAGTTGATCAACTGGTAGTACTGGAAGAAGATGACCGTGATCATGATGTTGGGAAGTCCGTTGTGGATCAACTTCTTGTCCCAAACTGTCGTAGATTTGTTGTAAGCTGGTGGTCAAAGTGCCTCTTGTATGGACTCCGGGATTGCGGAGTGGTGACCTGGATCGATCTAGTCGGGGAGGTTCGTCATGATCAGGTACTCGTCGATCCGGGGGTACTGGTATGTGTGGAAAAGTACCAGTATGCCATGTCTGGAGTTCTCGGACTGGATTGTGCTCGTCAGTTGGTTGCATGAACATACCCGTGGCCTGGTCCGGTGGGACTGCCTGTCTAGTGGGATACCATCTGTGAAACTGACTGGCGTGTTCTTGTGCGGTGGTAGCTGGAGCGATGGTCCTGGGGCAGTTGTTGGCAGTTGTGGTTGCTTGAGCTTGTCGGCCAGGTGTGATTTCTACGTCCGTCAGGTAATTCATGCCCAGGCTGTGTTGGTACTCCATCTCCAAGGGTCGTAGTCTAGATTGGTGTAGGAGTTTGGCCCGTATAGTGTGTTGCCTGAACCGATTGACTGACTGGCTGAGTCCATCTTCTTGATTGGCGATGCCGTCGATGTAGCGGGTGGGGTGCATGTTGGTGGACCACGGTCGAGGTTGTAGGGTCGTCTCGTCGTGGACGATCGGGATGTCACTCTCCTCCACTATGCTGACAAGCATTGCCTGCCACCGCTGCAGCATATGGGGTCCAAATACTTGCGTGACATAGTGATCAGGCACTTGTCCGGTCAGCCAGCGATGTAACGCGTGTTCTATGTCCTCATCGGAGTTCATGGATCAACGTGTGAGACCACTCTGTTGGCTTCGGTGATCACAAAACTGCGATGCATGCAAAGAGCAACCGAAAGCGACATGTAGTGTCATGGTGGCGAACTCCACTGCTCGTGACAACTTGTCGGGTGAGACGGTAGGGCACATGAGGTGCAGCTGCATCATGCATGAACACGTGAGGCTTCTGCGATCTCAGCATGACATGGGGCAAAACGTCGGACATGTACTGCAGGAATCGCACATGTAGTGGACCTCCTGTGACAATCACGTGATATGGGGTGAGACAGTGAACATGTAATGTTCGATCAGCAAATATGTCGTGTTGAAGCATCAAAAATACTCACGTCTTCATGGTGATAGGCACCGCTTTCATGGCAACTCATGACATTTCAAGTGGCAAGCTGGCTTCAGCGTGACATGTGACGTGCAGTGCGAAGAGCAGCAACAAGCTGACCACGTGGCATGTCATGCTAGGTGTGGCACAGTTCTACTTCGGATAACTGCAAGGTTCGTCCCGAACTTCTTTACGAGTCGCAGTCTGTGAAGGATGCCTGCCGGTAGCTGGTGTCGAATTGGAAGTGAAAAGGATGCTCGTCGTCACTTCTGGCTGTTCAAGCGGGTTCGCCTCCTCCTGTGTGATCTGGAAAGGAAGTATGTCTTTTCTGATTTTCACTCCCTTCTGGTACGTCTTGATGTTCTAGGCGACCTGGATCTACGAGAGCTGGTGCGCGTGGTAGTTCTGGGATAGAGGGGTTCATGGTGATGCCGGTGATCTCCGCGTTCTGTGAGTCGATGACGCTCTTCTCTGGGTGGGAGAAAATGGTGGTGTAGGTCTGGTGTTGATCATTGAGGTACTCCTCGAGAAGAGCCTTCTGCGTTGTCCATCCTCCACCGCCTGTTTTGATGTGTGAGTGCCTCGCTGCCCCTGACCTGATCTTGCCGAAGACGGTGTAGCCAATGCTGATCGTGTCGTCGGAGGGGCCGGCTTTTGCTTTGGGGATGCGAAGTGCCTTCTGCAAGTTGGTGAGGCAGATGCCGAGTTGATGATTGTCTGGTGAGGTGTCTTGGTGAAATCCGTTGAACCCTCGATGTGGCAGATACGCTTCCTGGAAGGTGAGGTCTGCATTGCTCCAATTGGTCCTTTGCCAATTTGTAGGTCGAACAAATCCCTCGCGTAGTATGTGCCAAAGAGCAGCCTCGTCGGTCGCGTGGGTCCAATAAGCTCGGTAAGTACCTTTGTGAGGTGGAGGTGGAGGTCGTGTGTCATCTTGTGGAAATGGGGGTTCACGTGTCTTTCGAAGTGGTATGACGAGGACTTGTACCATGGGCTGGCTCGCCCGGTTGGCCTTCGCGTTGTGAGGGTCCAAGTGCCAGATTGCTGGCTGGATGGAGGTGAGCGTGAAGTGGGGTGGGCCTGTGTCTCTGAAGCCGCAGAGGTAGGGCGTGATTGATGGGTGTGCACCTGCAAAAGATCTGGCGACCTGTCTAATCGCTTCCTGGGCCGGTTCGGTGGCCCACCATGTGTGGTCAGCAGTGATCGCGTTGATGTCCTTGATGAGGTCCTCCATGTACTTGCGGTTTCGTGCTCTGCTGGGGTCCGCTGGGGCAGGAGGATCTTGTGAATGGTACATCTCCGTGACGCATTCCAGGCGGTGTGGGTCTTGCAGAGCTCGTTGATATAGGTCTCCCTACTGTTCTCGTTCTTGATCTGTGAACTTTTGGTGATTGTGATGTACTTCCACTCGTGACATTTCCGAATTTGTTCTGGTCGTAGGGTGTCTCGTTGAGGACGGAGGCGTAAGGCTTCTGTGCCTTCTGCTTGAGGATGTGTGATCCGTACGTCTCGATCTGGCCTTCAGCACGATGGTTGGCGTTGCTCTCGAGGTAGGTCTTGATGAACTTCTGGTTCTGGACGGTGTGTGGCTCGGCGAAATAGCTGGTCTGCTTGGAGAAGAGCGCCTTCTCGATGGATCCTCAAAATTGTGCGGTGTCTTGTTGGTATCGGTTTTCGACCTGGCCGGTGACTTTCGATGACGGTCTCGACGAGGTTTGGTTGATGTAGTACGTCTGATGTTGTGGGACGCTGGTGACGATATTGACGGTGGTCGTGTGTGTTGCGTCCTGATACTTTGCGTGGTGGACTGAGGGGTACGGGATCCACTTATGCTTCGGTGTCTTGCGGGAGGTCGTCTTGCTTCACTTGGCTGTTCATGTCCTCCTTCATGATGACCTGCAGGTCCCGACGTTGGTTGATGCATCATGGGCACGATCTGCTTGAACATGTTCGTGACGCAGCTGACAAACTGGGTGAGGTCCTGTACCGATGTGGAAGGCATAATAGGTGTTGACGTCAAAGTCGACGCCATCTGAGAATGTTGGTCCTGTGTAGTCGTCTGGTCTCCTGAAGGTTGTGCTTCCGGGAGAATGTGGTCTGGTTTGACGAGGTTCTGGTGTCCGACTTGCGGTATCACTGCGTGGTTCGGTGGCTGATTGAATTGTTGATCTTGAGGATGTACTGGTCCACGAAGATGTTCTGCTTGTGCGCCAGGATGGTGTGAGGTTCGGGATGTGGTTTCCTGATTGGCTTGTAACGGCCGGTCTTGCTGTGTCGTGATCTGCTGCACCCCTGGCGGTTGCGTGGCGTGGTGCAGCACGACTTGTCTTGCATCTTCTTGCTGAACTAACATTTGATATGTCGAATGATCGGGTGGTGCAGGTCCTTGAGGCTGTAGGCTGTTATGTTGACTCATCCCGTATCGAGGGTCTCTCCCATGCGGTAGTTGTTCTGGATGGGCTTGATCTTGGCGTTGCATGTGTGCTGGTGGAAGATCTAGGTCGACTGCACGAACTTCTTGTTGTGCTGGAGGACAATGGGTCTGGCTGAGGTTTACCGACGTCATTGGGTGGTGTGCACCAGGAACCGCGTTGAGTGGTTGACCTTGAAGTTGCTGATGATGCATATGGGCTCTGCATGGTTCTTGATACTGGAGTGGTGTCATGCTCGGATAGGGACGTTGTGGGCGATGATCTGGATGTCGAGGTTGTTGGTGTTGAGGAGGTCGACCATCTTGTACTGGTGGAGGAGGAGGACGAGGAACATCAGGAGTCGGAGGGCTTGGTCTTTGTTGGCCTCGTTGTCCTGCGAGAGGAACGTGCTGATTGACTCCAGCCGGGAATTGGTGGTGATGGTGTGTCGAGCATTGAGGGTCAGCGAACTGTCCCATTGCGTGTCTTTGATATGGTTGCCATGGGGCTTGAGCTGCTTGTTGTTGAGTAGGACGGCCTGGTTGAACCATCATATTGTGGTTCGATGGTGGAGCGTCTTGTCCATGGTGTGCCCGCTGAACGAGGGCTCCTTGAAGTGCGTCAGGTGGAGCTCCATGTGTGTCCGTCATCTGCCACGTGGATTGGTACGGAGCCACCAGGTTTTGTTGCGGTGCATCATGTCGGTGAACCGGAGGAGGAGGAGGTGGAGGTGGAGGAGGGTGATGCCACTGACGACCGTCTGATTCCGGTACCATTGGTGTTGCTTCACTGGGCTCTATAGTGGAGCTACGCTGAAGCTACACGTCCTTTAAGGTCGCAAAAATGGCAGAACCAAAAGAGAATGTTGCCAATCATGCCGGGTGCTTGAACGCTTCGTCCTAAACCAAATCTGACACATAAGGCACGCCGGCCTTCTTGCCAAACATCGGGCGGAATCCACATTAGTGGACCCAGCATGTTACTAATCCACGAAAATGCGTAACCCTTTTCATTCTCGCTCGCCAGGCGAGATAAGTTTTGTGATTATCCTATGCGTCCACACCGGAGTGGGGACTAACATAGGCAGCATTCACGCGTAGGAGCGAGGCTCCACCGACACCCGCAGCCCTAGGCACTGGGCGGGCTGGCTGTATAACACACTTTATGTTTTAGTGTTTGGCATGTGCTGGTTGTTGGTGATGCTCCGAAGGTAGAGATGCTCGATCAAGTCACCAAGGAACACGTCAATAAAGAGGGCAAAGAACATCACGAATGGAGTTTTATATGAATGGGTGGAACTTTCTCTCGTGTATGTAACGCGTGAACATGCTCCACTGCACTTCATGCTCGTCACACATGCAGCAACATGTTCACTCGCATTGCAAACACATGCTCACATGCTGATCATGCTCTGTCACTCATGACGATGCATTCCTTCCACATGTTCGCAACGCATGTTCTGAACCTTCTCCATGTTCTTGTCCGTGTTCGTGCTCATTCACTCGACATGTTCACATGATTCTGCTCGGCTGCTTTGCTACTCATGACATGCATAGCGACAGCTTCACATTGCACTCAAGCTTGATGGGCTCAGGATCTTCGTGTCATGATCAGGCATCAAAGAATGCACCCCATGCTCGAATACCAGATGTTCAAAAACGAAAATCACGTTCTTGTAGAAGTAGTTGAAGCAACAGCGATGATGCACCATACACAGCTTGCGTTACAGGACGTCTATAACCATCACTGCAGGTACGTGGAGATGGCGTCCCATCTCCATATCACTGTGCACTGAGAGCGTCTTCGTTGGCAGGAGACTCTCAGGCACACTCCTGCCCCCTGCTGAAAAGGACGTGTAGCATATCTCATGTTGGGCTGCAAAACTGTTCTTGTTTTCCATCCTGTTTGCAGTGCGTGGTGACGATCCCGCATGTACAGCGGTTTGCCACACACACACACACACACACACACACCCCCACCCACCCACCCACCCACCCACCCACCCACCCACCCACGCACCCACGCACGCACGCACGCACGCACGCACGCACGCACGCGTGCGCGCGCACGCACGCACGCACGCACGCACGCACGCACGAGAAACTCCAAAACAAGCTTCTGACATGTATCAGCAAATATCTCCCACGCATCCATATCCTGCTGTCCGGAGTGTTCGCGCGGACTTCAAGGAGTTGCTTCACCGGAAAAGGCTGCACGGAAAACTGGCTTCAGATTTGGTGCATGTACGTCCCGCAGAGCCCTGACGTCACCTCCCCCCCCACACACAACGAACAGTCCTAAAGTCGAGCTATCTCGCATAGGCTCCCGCCAGTTCCCATCTGTGGTCTATGCTTCGCTCTGATCTGACTTCAGCCAAGCAGCTCCAGCGGCTGTCCCCTGCCTCCCGTGGCATGTGTGCACACTGACTGCTTCCACTCAGATTCGGAAGAGCCTATTTGTCACGAGGGGTCATGCCAATAAACGGCACGGCAGGATCGAAACAAACAGCGGTAGTATGGATCCTCTCCCCGTTTCCCCAATCCCATCATATCCTGTCAGTCCAGTGCACCTCCTTCGCGCCCGACTGCCCCAGCAGCACCGGCAGTGGATTTGCCTGTGGGCCGCCTTAGGCTGTAGGGAGCTTAGAAAGATTTAAGGGTTTTGCATGAATTTGGGGGTCCTAGCTTGAGGGAGGGGGAGGGGGAGGGGGGGGGTAGGGGGGGGGGAGGGGGTGGGGGGAGGGGCGGGGGGGGGGGGGGGGGAGAGGGGGGGGGAGAGGGGGGGGTGGGGGGGGGGCAGGAAGGGGGGGAGGGGGGTCAGTTGAAGACCTGGACTTCTTTTCGGTCCCAGCCAGTCGTGTATACTCTAGCCAAAGGTAGCTCCCAAACTGCCAAAGGCTCAAGTGCAGCAGTCGTTTAGAGAAACCGCGCAAACAAAAAAAGGTATCTTCTGGCCGAATGTAGGTGCCGGAAGCAATCCGAAACCTTGCAAACCCTGAAAAGGAAGCCATAAAACCGCTGCATGCCCTAAACCTTAAAACAAAATTCCAAAATCCCCACCTTAGGGATTTGGATTGAACCCTAAACCCTAAACCCTAAACCCCAAACCCTAAACCCTACGCTCGGCTTCGCTACATGCGAAGGGCAGCCATGGCCCGATTGTGGACACGTTTCTCCCAACCCCCACGCCGTCTGAGGCTGCAGAGCCAAACCCTAGACCCTAGACCCTAACCCTAAACCCTAAACCCTAAACCCTAAACCCTAAACCCTAGACCCTAAACCCTAAACCCTAAACCCTCGAAACCCGGAACACACAAAGCCACAAAGGCCGGCCTCTGCTGGCTTCAGAGGGTTTAGGGTTTGTAGGGTGTAGGGTGTAGGGTGTAGGGTTTAGGGTTTAGGGTTTAGGGTTTAGGGTTTAGGGTGTGTCACGTTCTGGGTTGCTCGCTAGGCTTCGGGGCCTCACCTTATTTTTTTTGTAACCGGCCCCTCTGCCCGGGTCGCTCACAACATCGCGTGGCGGTAAGCCCACCCCAAGCCACCCGGCATATCTATTTTAGGGTTTAGTTCCTAAAGTCTTGTTTTTGCTTTTTGTAGCGGGGGCATGCTGTGTCCCTGCGCACGCTGTTTCTGCACCGTCCCGATCTGAGCCTCGCGGGGGCAAGGCTGCAAAGAGGTGAAGTTGTGGAAAACGCTGCCCCTAGGCTGTGAAAGGTCGGGGGGATAGCCTTCATCATCAAAGTCGGGACGGGCTTGTTTGAAGGCGTTTGGCATCCCTCATCTGCCTTCACGGAAGGCGTCCGGCATGTATCTCACAGATTGGTTTGGGTTACCGTAGGGGTACCGTTGCTCCCGGGCCAGCGTCCCGACGTGCTTCTTTGAGGGCGTTTGGCATCCCTTGTCTGCGACCCTCGTTTGCCAGCACGGAAACCATCGACACAAAGCAGTTTGGGTTACCGAAGGGGTAGCGCTGCCCCTCGACCGGGCCAGCGTCCCGATACGACTCTCCCTACCGAGACTAGGCTGTGAGAAGGTCGTGAGGGTGGCCCAATGGTTTGGGTTACCGTAGGGGTACCGTTGCCCTTCGACTTCTTTGAAGGCGTTTGGCATCCCTTGCCAGCACGGAAACCATCGACACAAAGCAGTTGGGGTTAGCGCTGCCCCTCGATCTGGCCAGCGTCCCGATACGACTCTCCCTTGACCAAGACTAGGCTGTGAAAAGGTCGTGGGGGTGGCTGATTGGTTTGGGTTTCCGAAGGGGTAGCGCTGCCCCTCGACCGGGCCAGCGTCCCGATACGACTCTCGCCTCCCATGCCTCTGGAGGTTACCGCAAGCCTTTGTGAGGGCCTGCTAGGGCTTCCGGGAACCTCCCAGAACCAGCGATTTCAGTACTAAAGATTCGCATTTTCATTGTGGGTCCAGGCCAATCCTGGGGTCCCCCTCATTGGGGGGCTTGGAGAAGCTTTGTTGTGAACACAAAAGAAATGGAGAGCCCAAAAGTTCAAAAAATCTGGCCTGGGAGAAGCATAGAAAGGCTCAGAAAATAGCCTGGGAGAAGCTCAAAGAAAAAACTCAGAAATGGTCCGGGAGGAGCCAAAAAAACCCAGAAATGGTTCGGAAGGAGCCCAGAAAAGGCTCAAGAATGGTCTCAGGAGGAGCCCAAAAAGGCTCAAAAATGGTCTGGGGAGCCTAAAAGGCAAAAGGCTCGAAAGGGGAGAAGCAAGCCAAGAAATGGTTTGAAAAAGGCTCAGAGGGCGGTCTGAGCCTGGCAACGGTCCTTGAGGGGGGCCCGGGTTGCACCAGCAAGTCCTTGGTGGGGGCCCAGGTTGCACGAGCAACGGTCCTTGGGGGGGGGGCAGGTTGCACCAGCAACGGTCCTTGGGGGGGGGCCAGGTTGCACCAGCAAAAGGTCTTGGGTTTAGGGTCTTTACCTTTGACACTCAAAGGCTCGACCGCCTTGACGGCCAGTGTGGGCCTTACCTTGCCTTGGAGCGTCCAGCAGCCCCAGCTTTACCTGGGCTGCACGTTCAGTGCTCTCAGGTCGCTCGCGAAGCTCGGACGGCTTCGGGCTCTCAAGTGTTGGTAGCGAGCCCTCAGCCAAGACTTTAGGGTTTAGGGTTTAGGGTTTAGGGTTTAGGGTTTAGGGTTTAGGGTTTAGGGTTTGGGGTTTAGGGTTTAGGGTTTAGGGTTTAGGGTTTAGGGTTTGCAGAGTTTAGGGTTTGGGGTGATAGGCTTTCTGAGGGGTGTGAGGGTGTTACAGGGTTTAAGGTGTTAGGGTATTAGAGGGTGTAGGGTGCTAGGGTGTTGGAGTTTTAGGGATTAGGGTTTAGGGTTTTCGGGGCTTTCTGAGGGGTGTTAGGGTGTTAGGGGTTTTAGCGTTTTAGGGATTAGGGTTTACAGGGTTTATAGGGTTTGTAGGGTTTGTAGGGTTTGTAGGGTTTAGGGTCTTAGGGTCTTAGGAACTCAGGGTCTCAGGGTTTTAGGGTTTTAGGGTTTGCGGGTTTTAGGGTTTTAGGGTTTTAAGGTTTTAGGGTTTTAGGGTTAAAGGGTTTTAGGGTTTGAACCGTTGTTCGGAATTTCAACTGTAATGCTGCGCACTTTGTCATGCCGGGCCCTGCGCTCCCAAAGCCCCAAACCCTACCTTGGACCAAGAAGCTCTACGATGGAAATTTCTGGTATGACAACCCTAAACCCTAAACCCTAAAACAGGCAAGAACACGGTAAACAAAGTACGGTTGGAACTCGCGTTTGCTGGCGGGGCCTTGCAAGACTCCCAGATTGAAGTCAACTTGCTATGTGTACACCCTAGACTGTAAAGCCTAAACCCTAAACTCAGGCCCTAAACCCCAGACCCTAGACCCTAAACCCTAAACCCTAAACCCTAAACCGATGCTAGGTTGTAAGAAAAGCAAGCAAGACTTCGGGAGTGATTCCCCCCCCCCCCCGTTCCTGGCTAAGCATTGCAGTGCAGTAAGATGAGAGTGCGAAACCCAGTATCGTTAACCCCCCAAATCCTTGAACTCCCTAAACCCCAAACCCTACATCCTAAACCCTAAACCCAATCGGACCAGGGCCTGCTCCAAGTTTTCCTGGGACTCTGTCACGACGTTCCTGGCTGTTCAAGCTGCTCTGTTGAAGCTGAGTGATGAAGTTTTCGATGTTGCTCTGTTGGCTTGCAGGATGTGCAACACACTCTGATTCGATTTAGGGTTTAGGATTTAAGGTTTAGGGTTTAAATAGGGTTTACTGGTTGGGGTTTAGGGATGCGTATATACACATAAGTGATGTCTGCGCATCTACATGCGGAGCCATGATGTTGGTCCTGGGAGAGGGGGGGGGGGAATTTCCAGTCTCTGTCGATACCTTTAACCTTCAGCCAATATGAAACTGTAGAGTTTGTTAGCTCTGGCTCTCCTGAAAGAATCTTACAGAATTTCAAGGTTGTTGGCACTATTCTTCAAACCGCAACCCCACACCCTAAACCTTGTCGTTCCCCTTCACGAACTACACTGCACGGCCCGAGGGATATTCGAAACTACAGGGGCAAGGGTTCGTAGTCAGAACTTGGGCATAAGGTTAGCAGCCACAATACAAACTGCCGCACTTGCAACGGGTTTCAACCTTGAACCCTAAACCATAAATCCTAAACCCTAAGCCGGAAAGGGTTGACCACGACTCTATTCGACCTCAGGCCTAAAAACCCTGAACCAGATTCCACCGGGCGTGCTCAGTAGGAAAGCGCCCGCTGAGGAGGACGAACGTCAAGACGCCAAGGCCCCAAAGGTCCTTTTGAGTGGGAGTGAAGCTGAACTACCCAAAGAGCCCAGTACCCCTGAAGTAAGAAATAGACCTTAATTAATATAGGGACCCATAATATAAGTTCGGGTCTATTCCGTAACAAACGGTACGGGTATTTGGCAGGGTTTGTGGGCGTCTGGCTGTTGTGCATAGAAGTCGTGCGATTTCAGCTTACAATAGGTGCATACTACAGCTAGCGATTCTGACCCGAATACACCAAATTCCTCGGCCAAGATTTCACTCAGAGGCCATTAAACCAGCTGTTGCTCAGGAACAAGCCACATGCATGAACGAGAATCACCGTTACTTATGCTACGGAACCCTGAATAAACCCAAAAACCTCTGAACCTTGAAAGCCTTAACCCCGAACCCTGAGGCTCAACATAGGCTACAAACCTTTAGCAACAAGGCCTTTGGGCCCAAAAAAACGTTAAAAATAAGAGTCTTTGGAGCTTTGGGGAAGCCCTATATGATTCGGGTGGTTGGCTTGGATGGCCCGTAAAACCCTCTGAAAACTATTCCTGAGTATGATCATCTCAAACCGAGTATGAGGAAAAATCTACAATGTCCCAAGGGCCTACCTAGCAAGAGTCTTTGGAGCCCTGGCTAAACCCTAAATGCTTCAAAGGGTTAGGGTATCCCTAGACCCTAAACCCTAAACCCCAAACCCGAAACCCGAAACCCTAAGTGATTCAGGAGGTTCGGGTTTGAGCTCAGGGCTACACGAGTCTGGTCAAATGGCTTAGTTGGCATGGCCCAGGCCAGGGAAGCCACCCATGGACATCCATAGACCACAGGGGAAAAGTTTAGGGTTTAGGGTCTAGGGTTTAGGGTCTAGGGTTTAGGGTTTAGGGTTTAGGGTTTAGGGTTTAGGGTTGAGAGTCCATAAAAGACAGAGGTGATTTGCAGGGTGCGGGGTAGTCTGCTGGTCCAGGGTAGGAGAAAATTGTATATTCCGCCAGTAGACTGGGTCGGTATGTACAGTCCGACCATGCTTCTTTAAGCTACAATATGATTAATGTACAAGTTATATATGTGTACATACATATCAAAAAGTACAGAATGTACCACCTGCATGTCTTAAAGCCTGCCGCTTGCAACTACATGCAATCACTCGCGTTTGTGCCGGCCAGCCCCCTAAACAATCGCAACGAGGTGCCTATCAAGCTCGAAGCCCTGTGACACCAGCAAGCATGACCTCCAACAAGTCTTAAGCTAGGTTGGCCCCTAAAGCCCTCTGAAACATATTCCTGAATATGATCCTCTTAAACCCAAACAAGGGAAATATAAAATGTCCCAAGGGCCTACCTAGTAAGTATTGCCAAGGCTCGACAGCTTTGTCGTACCCGTGGCCGCGACGAAGAACCTGTGACAACGATGACGGGCAACTCACGAGGCAGAAGGGCTCTCTGGCACCCCAACAAAACAACCCATCTCTATGCAGATCAAAATGCCCTTGGCGCCCCTTCCCGGGTTTAGGGGTAAACCCTGAACCCCGAAATCACATCCCCTAAACTCCCTAAAACTCCCTAAGCCCTCAACCTTGCAACCTAAACCGCTGTACAATCTCAACCTTGCACCCGCGCCACCCCGTGACAAGTGCATTGTCGGGGTTTCCCAAACTAGGGGTCCGGGGTACCCCTAATATACCCCCAAGTACTATAATTCCCCTATTTCAACCCGAAACCCTACACCCTATGAACCCTAAAGCCCGAAACCCTAAAGACCTAAAGACCTAACGACCTAAACCCTAAACCCTAAACTCTAAACCCTACACCCTAATTTCGGAAACCCTCAATATGGCTCACCGTCAGACCTCGGGGGCCACGTAGCGACGGCTGCCGACGCAGGAGGTCGCCTTCCACTAGGCTGAGACCATGGGCTTTTTGTTGGGTTTAGGGTTTAGGGTTTAGGGTTTAGGGTTTAGGGTTTAGGGTTTAGGATTTAGGGTTTAGGGTTTAGGGTTTAGGGTTTAGGGTTTAGGGTTTAGGGTTTAGGGTTTAGGGTTTAGGGTTTAGGGTTTAGGTTAGGGTTCAGGGTTTAGGGTTTAGGGTTAGGGTTAGGTTTAGGGTTTAGGGTTTAGGGGTGTAGGGTGTAGGGTTGTAGGGTGTAGGGTAGGGTGTAGGGTGTAGGGGTAGGGTTTAGGGTGTAGGGTTAGGGTTTAGGGTTTAGGGTTTAGGGTTTAGGGTTTAGGGTTTAGGGTTTAGGGTTTAGGGTTTGCGAGAGGGACAGCAATAGTTTTTTCGCCGCCTGGGCATGCAATGTCGATACGAATTGTTTCGGCCTCGGAATACACGTGAGAGCTCTTGAGAATGGGGCCTTGTGTCGGCCGCGCCATTTTCCTTTGCCCACCCGCGCCCATAAAGGGCGGCTCCCACCCTTAACCAGCTCCGCCTTTTAGGGTTTAGTTTCCTAAACTCTTTTTTAGGAAACTATCTTGGTTTTCCTTCTTCTATATTTTTTTAGCTCTCTTTTTTATTGTTTCTAATTGTTGTTTTGTCTTGTTTCTTCATCTTTTCCTCTTCTCGTGCCAAACCCATGTTTAATTCTTTGGGTAGAGTGTGAGCGACCAGAATAATATTGGAGAAAAAAAATACTTGAACTTGTTCATAGTTATGGGTCTGTTCACAAAGAAGGCAAATTGAATCTTGCGGTTTTCTATCCAAATACTTGCAATAAATGAAGACACGCTAGGTTTTACTATGTTGATTTAGATAGATATTCGATTGAGGTAAAAATCGTTGCGCTGCAGACACTGTTTTAAATTTCGTTGCCACCCGCGCCCATAAAGGGCGGCTCCCACCCTTAACCAGCTCCGCCTTTTAGGGTTTGGTTTCCTAAACTCTTTTTTAGGAAACTGTCTTGGTTTTCCTTCTTCTATATTTTTTAGCTCTCTTGTTTTATTGTTTCTAATTGTTGTTTTGTCTTGTTTCTTTATCTTTTCCTCTTCTCATGCCAAACCCATGTTTAATTCTTTGGGTAGAGTGTGAGCGACCAGAATAATATTGAGAAAAAAATACTTGAACTTGTTCATAGTTATGGGTCTGTTCACAAAGAAGGCAAATTGAATCTTGCGGTTTTCTATCCAAATATTTGCAATAAATGAAGACACGCTAGGTTTTACTACGTTGATTTAGATAGATATTCGATTGAGGTAAAAATCGTTGCGCTACAGACACTGTTTTAAATTACGTTGATTGAGCCTTTCACATTTACGTAGATTGAGCGTTACGACCTTGTGCCTAGATGCTTGTCTTTGTTTTCTAAGTTGGAGAAGGTTCCTATAATAATTAGACATGGTTCATGGTTCTCATCGAGGGCTAGTTTCATGAAAATTTGTAAACTCGTAAAGCAAATTTAATAATATATTTGCTCGGACGAAACCATGTCAGTAGGTGATTTATCATTAAAACATATTCCTAGACCATCTTCGCTAAACAATATTTGCAGATGGCTCCGCAATAAAGTTTAACGCTAAATCACCTACGTATACGATGTAGTGTATATATGGTTTCAAAAGCTGACCAGTGTTTAGGTTTTAGGTCAGTACCTGGCTGCGCTAGCCTTTCTATTCCGGGAGCATTGCTTGGGCCATCGCTTTTGGGTTTAGGTTGCTTCCTCGCTGCGTTGGCGGACGAAATCATGTGAAGTCGTCATGTAGCGTAAAATTCCTAGACCATCTTCGCTAAACAATATTTGCGAAGTCATGCATGTAAATGGCTTCGAAATCTAATGTAACGCTAACTCACCTACGTGTACGATGTAGTGTATATGGTTTCAAAAACTGGCCAGCGTTTAGGTTTTAGGTCAGTACCTGGCTGCGCTAGCCCTTTCTATTCTGTGAATTAAGAATAAAATCGTATCGGTAATGTATTTAAATATTTGATCGAGGCATTTTCTCTTTGTAGCTCTCTCTACTTGTTGTTTCTATTTATTGTTTTGTCTTCTTTCTTACTCTTTGTCTCTTTCTCGTTCTCCTCCAAACGCCAAGCCCATGTTCAATTTCTCGGGTAGAGTGTACGTCACATACGTATATGATTTAGTGTATATGGTTTAGGAAACTGAGGCCTGCCTAGGTTTTAGGTCGGTACCTCGCTGCGCCAGCCTTTCTATTTTTCAGCCCGAAATCAGATAATGAGATGCTTTCACGGATACGGTTAAGCGAGTATGGCTCAGGACGATTTGTCGAAGTGTTCAGCTTATGCTTGAGACAAAATTGTTAAGCGAATACGGTTTAGTGACAATGGTTCTGCGAATGCAGTTGAGCGACTATGATTCAGTCATAAATGATATACGTATATGAGTGTTTGCTCATTGCAGGTAAAATGAGTATTCCGATATTCTACCCAGTTGCTTGCAACAAACGAAGAGATGCCTGGCTCTGCGGCTCAACTATATGTTGGTTTAGCCACCCTAAGATTTAGGTCGTTTCCGCGCTGCGCTGCAGACAGTGTGAAAATCACGTTGCTTCAGCCTTTCACTTTTCAGCAAATTGTTTATTGTTTAAGATTCCTAATGAAAACCCGCATCGGTAGTTGATTTAGATATTCGATTGTGGGCGTTGGGCCGTCAACTTAGGTCGAAGGTTGCTTCCTCGCTGCGCTGTCGGACAAAACCATGTATGTATGTATGTGGGTGATTTAGCGATACATCATATTATTGAACGATGTTCGCTAAACAATGTTTGCCAAATCAGCTACGCGGGTGGCTTCGGAATACTAATCAACACTTAATCATATACGTGTATGATTTAGCGTATATGGTTTCCAAAATTGAGGGGCGCCTAGGTTTTAGGTCGGTACCTGGCTGCGCTAGCCGGTCTACTTTTGCAAAGGTGAAGAAGCTTCCGAAAAAAAAACGCATCGGCAGTTGGTTGAGATTATAATCCTTTGAGGCATTGGCCATCGCTTTAGGTTGAAGGTTACTTCTTCGCTGCGCTGTCGGACAAAAGCGTGTTCATATGTGATTTGCGTTAAATCTTATTCTTACACTATATGTTCGTGCGATATACAATATTTGCGAAGTCATATACGTAAATGGCTTAGGAATATGAGTTAGCAATACATCACACATGTATATGATTTAGAAAATTGAGGCCTGCCTAGGTTTTAGGTCGGTAACTTGCTGCGCGAGCCTTTCTATTTTTCGGCCTGAAATCAGATAATGAGACGCTCTCACGAATATGGTTGAGTGAGTATGGCTCAGGAATACGATTTATCGAATTATTCGGCTTCTGTTTGAGACATAAGCGAGCACGGAGCAATGACTATGGTTCCGCGACTGCAACTTCACGATTCTGGTTCAATCATGAATGATATATGTATATGAGCATTTTCTCATTTAAGATTTCCGCCATATGAATTCTGTACTAAAACATCCTACGAATCGACCACTTTCCGGCCGAATTCCTAAAGAATTAGCGAATAGGAATTAGCGAATAGGAATTAGCGAATAGGATTTAGCGAATAGGAATTAGCAAATGGGAATTAGCAAATACAGTTTAGCGAATAGGACTTAGCGAATAGGAATATTAGCGAATCGGAATTAAGCTTATGCTTGAGACAAAATTGTTAAGCGAATACGGTTTAGTGACAATGGTTCTGCGAATGCAGTTGAGCGACTATGATTCAGTCATAAATGATATACGTGTATGAGTGTTTGCTCATTGCAGGTAAAATGAGTATTCCGATATTCTACCCAGTTGCTTGCAACAAAGAAGAGATGCCTGGCTCTGCGGCTCAACTATATGTTGGTTTTGCCACCCTAAGATTTAGGTCGTTTCCGTGCTGCGCTGCAGACAGTGAGAAAATCACGTTGCTTCAGCCTTTCACTTTTCAGCAAACTGTTTATTGTTTAAAATTCCTAATGAAAACCCGCATCGGTAGTTGATTTAGATATTCGATTGTGGGATGATTTAGGAATATGATTTAGCGAATACGATTTAGGGATATGATTTAGGAATACGATTCACGGCTAAATCCTAAACGAATAGGGTTTAGGAATACACGAATATGATTTAGGAATATGATTTAGAGCCCCAAAACTGAAAAATGAGGGGGTCATTTCCGCCATATGAATTCTGTACTAAAATATCTTACGAATCGACTCCTTTTCGCCACATCCTGGGGTGCCCCCCATGGACGCCTAAATCATATTCCTAAATCGTATTCGCTAAATCATATTCCTAAATCATATACGTATACGGTTTAGGCGCTAAATCATATACGTATATGATTTAGAAATATGATTTAGAGCCCCAAAACTGAAAAATGAGAGGGTCGTTTCCGCCATATGAATTCTGTACTAAAATATCTTACGAATCGACTCCTTTTCGCCACATCCTGTGGGTGCCCCCCATGGACGCCTAAATCATTTCCTAAATCGTATTCGCTAAATCATATTCCTAAATCATATACGTATACAGTTTAGGCGCTAAATCATATACGTATATGATTTAGAAATATGATTTAGGAATATGATTTAGAGCCCCGAAACTGAAAAATGATGGGGTCATTTCCGCCATATGAATTCTGTACTAAAATATCTTATGAATCGACTCCTTTCCGCCACATCCTGGGGTGCCCCCCATGAACGCCTAAATCATATTCCGAAATCGTATTCGCTAAATCATATTCCTAAATCATATACGTATACGGTTTAGGCGCTAAATCATATACGTATATGATTTAGGAATATGATTTAGGAATATGATTTAGAGCCCCAAAACTGAAAAATGAGGGGGTCATTTCCGCCATATGAATTCTGTACTAAAATATCTTACGAATCGACTCCTTTTCGCCACATCCTGTGGGTGCCCCCCATGGACGCCTAAATCATTTCCTAAATCGTATTCGCTAAATCATATTCCTGAATCATATACGTATACGGTTTAGGCGCTAAATCATACATGTATATGATTTAGAAATATGATTTAGGAATATCATTTAGAGCCCCAAAACTGAAAAATGAGGGGGTCATTTCCGCCATATGAATTCTGTACTAAAATATCTTACGAATCGACTCCTTTTCGCCACATCCTGTGGGTGCCCCCCATGGACGCCTAAATCATTTCCTAAATCGTATTCGCTAAATCATATTCCTAAATCATATACGTATACAGTTTAGGCGCTAAATCATATACGTATATGATTTATGAATATGATTTAGGAATATGATTTAGAGCCCCAAAATTGAAAAATGATGGGGTCATTTCCGCCATATGAATCCTGTACTAAAATATCTTATGAATCGACTCCTGTTCGCCACATCCTGGGGTGCCCCCCATGGACGCCTAAATCATATTCCTAAATCATATTCGCGTATTCCTAAACCCTATCCGTTGAGGATTTAGCCGTGAATCGTATTCCTAAATCATATTCCTAAATCGTATTCGCTAAATCATATTCCTAAATCATATACGTACACGGTTTAGGCGCTAAATCATATACGTATATGATTGTAGGAATATGATTTAGGAATATGATTTAGAGCCCCAAAACTGAAAAATGATGGGGTCGTTTCCGCCATACGAATTCTGTACTAAAATATCTTACGAATCGACTCCTTTTCGCCACATCCTGTGGGTGCCCCCCATGGACGCCTAAATCATTTCCTAAATCGTATTCGCTAAATCATATTCCTAAATCATATACGTATACAGTTTAGGCGCTAAATCATATACGTATATGATTTATGAATATGATTTAGGAATATGATTTAGAGCCCCAAAATTGAAAAATGATGGGGTCATTTCCGCCATATGAATCCTGTACTAAAATATCTTATGAATCGACTCCTGTTCGCCACATCCTGGGGTGCCCCCCATGGACGCCTAAATCATATTCCTAAATCATATTCGCGTATTCCTAAACCCTATTCGTTGAGGATTTAGCCGTGAATCGTATTCCTAAATCATATTCCTAAATCGTATTCGCTAAATCATATTCCTAAATCATATACGTACACGGTTTAGGCGCTAAATCATATACGTATATGATTTAGGAATATGATTTAGGAATATGATTTAGAGCCCCAAAACTGAAAAATGATGGGGTCGTTTCCGCCATACGAATTCTGTACTAAAATATCTTACGAATCGACTCCTTTTCGCCACATCCTGGGGTGCCCCCCCGTGGACGCCTAAATCATATTCCTAAATCATATTCGCATATTCCTAAACCCTATTCATTTAGGATTTAGCTCTAAATCATATTCCTAAATCATATTCGCATATTCCTAAACCTTATTCATTTAGGATTTAGCTCTAAATCATAGTCATATTCCTAAATCATATTCCTAAATCATATTCGCTAAATCATATTCCTAAATCATATTCGCATATTCCTAAACCCTATTCATTTAGGATTTAGCTCTAAATCATATTCCTAAATCATATTCCTAAATCATATTCGCTAAATCATATTCCTAAATCATATTCCTAAATCATATACGTATATGGTTTAGGCGCTAAATCATATACGTATATGATTTAGGAATATGATTTAGCGAATAGGATTTAGAAAATTGAGGGGTGAGCATAGGGTTTAGGGTATTTAACTTTATAAGCCAGTACTGGCCGAGCTGCCCCTATGCTTAGCGGTGGCACGGCTGAGTCGTTACAGTGCGACAGTGTTTTGCCACATGGCAAGTGCTCTGTATGTGCGATGCCCTAAACAGACAGACGTCAGGCGGTTCGGCTGGTGGGGGCGGGGCGAAGCCCCCCCACCAGCCACGCCTGAGTTTAGGGTTTAGGGTTTAGGGTTTAGGGTTTAGGGTTTAGGGTTTAGGGTTTAGGGTTTGCGAGAGGGACAGCAATAGTTTTTTCGCCGCCTGGGCATGCAATTTCGATACGAATTGTTTCGGCCTCGGAATACACGTGAGAGCTCTTGAGAATGGGGCCTTGTGTCGGCCGCGCCATTTTCCTTTGCCCACCCGCGCCCATAAAGGGCGGCTCCCACCCTTAACCAGCTCCGCCTTTTAGGGTTTAGTTTCCTAAACTCTTTTTTAGGAAACTGTCTTGGTTTTCCTTCTTCTATATTTTTTAGCTCTCATTTTTATTGTTTCTAATTGTTGTTTTGTCTTGTTTCTTCATCTTTTCCTCTTCTCGTGCCAAACCCATGTTTAATTCTTTGGGTAGAGTGTGAGCGACCAGAATAATATTGGAAAAAAAAAATACTTGAACTTGTTCATAGTTATGGGTCTGTTCACAAAGAAGGCAAATTGAATCTTGCGGTTTTCTATCCAAATACTTGCAATAAATGAAGACACGCTAGGTTTTACTATGTTGATTTAGATAGATATTCGATTGAGGTAAAAATCGTTGCGCTGCAGACACTGTTTTAAATTTCGTTGCCACCCGCGCCCATAAAGGGCGGCTCCCACCCTCAACCAGCTCCGCCCTTTAGGGTTTGGTTTCCTAAACTCTTTTTTAGGAAACTGTCTTGGTTTTCCTTCTTCTATATTTTTTAGCTCTCTTGTTTTATTGTTTCTAATTGTTGTTTTGTCTTGTTTCTTTATCTTTTCCTCTTCTCATGCCAAACCCATGTTTAATTCTTTGGGTAGAGTGTGAGCGACCAGAATAATATTGAGAAAAAAATACTTGAACTTGTTCATAGTTATGGGTCTGTTCACAAAGAAGGCAAATTGAATCTTGCGGTTTTCTATCCAAATATTTGCAATAAATGAAGACACGCTAGGTTTTACTACGTTGATTTAGATAGATATTCGATTGAGGTAAAAATCGTTGCGCTACAGACACTGTTTTAAATTACGTTGATTGAGCCTTTCACATTTACGTAGATTGAGCGTTACGACCTTGTGCCTAGATGCTTGTCTTTGTTTTCTAAGTTGGAGAAGGTTCCTATAATAATTAGACATGGTTCATGGTTCTCATCGAGGGCTAGTTTCATGAAAATTTGTAAACTCGTAAAGCAAATTTAATAATATATTTGCTCGGACGAAACCATGTCAGTAGGTGATTTATCATTAAAACATATTCCTAGACCATCTTCGCTAAACAATATTTGCAGATGGCTCCGCAATAAAGTTTAACGCTAAATCACCTACGTATACGATGTAGTGTATATATGGTTTCAAAAGCTGACCAGTGTTTAGGTTTTAGGTCAGTACCTGGCTGCGCTAGCCTTTCTATTCCGGGAGCATTGCTTGGGCCATCGCTTTTGGGTTTAGGTTGCTTCCTCGCTGCGTTGGCGGACGAAATCATGTGAAGTCGTCATGTAGCGTAAAATTCCTAGACCATCTTCGCTAAACAATATTTGCGAAGTCATGCATGTAAATGGCTTCGAAATCTAATGTAACGCTAACTCACCTACGTGTACGATGTAGTGTATATGGTTTCAAAAACTGGCCAGCGTTTAGGTTTTAGGTCAGTACCTGGCTGCGCTAGCCCTTTCTATTCTGTGAATTAAGAATAAAATCGTATCGGTAATGTATTTAAATATTTGATCGAGGCATTTTCTCTTTGTAGCTCTCTCTACTTGTTGTTTCTATTTATTCTTTTGTCTTCTTTCTTACTCTTTGTCTCTTTCTCGTTCTCCTCCAAACGCCAAGCCCATGTTCAATTTCTCGGGTAGAGTGTACGTCACATACGTATATGATTTAGTGTATATGGTTTAGGAAACTGAGGCCTGCCTAGGTTTTAGGTCGGTACCTCGCTGCGCCAGCCTTTCTATTTTTCAGCCCGAAATCAGATAATGAGATGCTTTCACGGATACGGTTAAGCGAGTATGGCTCAGGACGATTTGTCGAAGTGTTCAGCTTATGCTTGAGACAAAATTGTTAAGCGAATACGGTTTAGTGACAATGGTTCTGCGAATGCAGTTGAGCGACTATGATTCAGTCATAAATGATATACGTATATGAGTGTTTGCTCATTGCAGGTAAAATGAGTATTCCGATATTCTACCCAGTTGCTTGCAACAAACGAAGAGATGCCTGGCTCTGCGGCTCAACTATATGTTGGTTTAGCCACCCTAAGATTTAGGTCGTTTCCGCGCTGCGCTGCAGACAGTGAGAAAATCACGTTGCTTCAGCCTTTCACTTTTCAGCAAATTGTTTATTGTTTAAGATTCCTAATGAAAACCCGCATCGGTAGTTGATTTAGATATTCGATTGTGGGCGTTGGGCCGTCAACTTAGGTCGAAGGTTGCTTCCTCGCTGCGCTGTCGGACAAAACCATGTATGTATGTATGTGGGTGATTTAGCGATACATCATATTATTGAACGATGTTCGCTAAACAATGTTTGCCAAATCAGCTACGCGGGTGGCTTCGGAATACTAATCAACACTTAATCATATACGTATATGATTTAGCGTATATGGTTTCCAAAATTGAGGGGCGCCTAGGTTTTAGGTCGGTACCTGGCTGCGCTAGCCGGTCTACTTTTGCAAAGGTGAAGAAGCTTCCGAAAAAAAAACGCATCGGCAGTTGGTTGAGATTATAATCCTTTGAGGCATTGGCCATCGCTTTAGGTTGAAGGTTACTTCTTCGCTGCGCTGTCGGACAAAAGCGTGTTCATATGCGATTTGCGTTAAATCTTATTCTTACACTATATGTTCGTGCGATATACAATATTTGCGAAGTCATATACGTAAATGGCTTAGGAATATGAGTTAGCAATACATCACACACGTATATGATTTAGAAAATTGAGGCCTGCCTAGGTTTTAGGTCGGTAACTTGCTGCGCGAGCCTTTCTATTTTTCGGCCTGAAATCAGATAATGAGACGCTCTCACGAATATGGTTGAGTGAGTATGGCTCAGGAATACGATTTATCGAATTATTCGGCTTCTGTTTGAGACATAAGCGAGCACGGAGCAATGACTATGGTTCCGCGACTGCAACTTCACGATTCTGGTTCAATCATGAATGATATATGTATATGAGCATTTTCTCATTTAAGATTTCCGCCATATGAATTCTGTACTAAAACATCCTACGAATCGACCACTTTCCGGCCGAATTCCTAAAGAATTAGCGAATAGGAATTAGCGAATAGGAATTAGCGAATAGGATTTAGCGAATAGGAATTAGCAAATGGGAATTAGCAAATACAGTTTAGCGAATAGGACTTAGCGAATAGGAATATTAGCGAATCGGAATTAAGCTTATGCTTGAGACAAAATTGTTAAGCGAATACGGTTTAGTGACAATGGTTCTGCGAATGCAGTTGAGCGACTATGATTCAGTCATAAATGATATACGTGTATGAGTGTTTACTCATTGCAGGTAAAATGAGTATTCCGATATTCTACCCAGTTGCTTGCAACAAACGAAGAGATGCCTGGCTCTGCGGCTCAACTATATGTTGGTTTTGCCACCCTAAGATTTAGGTCGTTTCCGTGCTGCGCTGCAGACAGTGAGAAAATCACGTTGCTTCAGCCTTTCACTTTTCAGCAAACTGTTTATTGTTTAAAATTCCTAATGAAAACCCGCATCGGTAGTTGATTTAGATATTCGATTGTGGGATGATTTAGGAATATGATTTAGCGAATACGATTTAGGGATATGATTTAGGAATACGATTCACGGCTAAATCCTAAACGAATAGGGTTTAGGAATACACGAATATGATTTAGGAATATGATTTAGAGCCCCAAAACTGAAAAATGAGGGGGTCATTTCCGCCATATGAATTCTGTACTAAAATATCTTACGAATCGACTCCTTTTCGCCACATCCTGGGGTGCCCCCCATGGACGCCTAAATCATATTCCTAAATCGTATTCGCTAAATCATATTCCTAAATCATATACGTATACGGTTTAGGCGCTAAATCATATACGTATATGATTTAGAAATATGATTTAGAGCCCCAAAACTGAAAAATGAGAGGGTCGTTTCCGCCATATGAATTCTGTACTAAAATATCTTACGAATCGACTCCTTTTCGCCACATCCTGTGGGTGCCCCCCATGGACGCCTAAATCATTTCCTAAATCGTATTCGCTAAATCATATTCCTAAATCATATACGTATACAGTTTAGGCGCTAAATCATATACGTATATGATTTAGAAATATGATTTAGGAATATGATTTAGAGCCCCGAAACTGAAAAATGATGGGGTCATTTCCGCCATATGAATTCTGTACTAAAATATCTTATGAATCGACTCCTTTCCGCCACATCCTGGGGTGCCCCCCATGAACGCCTAAATCATATTCCGAAATCGTATTCGCTAAATCATATTCCTGAATCATATACGTATACGGTTTAGGCGCTAAATCATATACGTATATGATTTAGGAATATGATTTAGGAATATGATTTAGAGCCCCAAAACTGAAAAATGAGGGGGTCATTTCCGCCATATGAATTCTGTACTAAAATATCTTACGAATCGACTCCTTTTCGCCACATCCTGTGGGTGCCCCCCATGGACGCCTAAATCATTTCCTAAATCGTATTCGCTAAATCATATTCCTGAATCATATACGTATACGGTTTAGGCGCTAAATCATACATGTATATGATTTAGAAATATGATTTAGGAATATCATTTAGAGCCCCAAAACTGAAAAATGAGGGGGTCATTTCCGCCATATGAATTCTGTACTAAAATATCTTACGAATCGACTCCTTTTCGCCACATCCTGTGGGTGCCCCCCATGGACGCCTAAATCATTTCCTAAATCGTATTCGCTAAATCATATTCCTAAATCATATACGTATACAGTTTAGGCGCTAAATCATATACGTATATGATTTATGAATATGATTTAGGAATATGATTTAGAGCCCCAAAATTGAAAAATGATGGGGTCATTTCCGCCATATGAATCCTGTACTAAAATATCTTATGAATCGACTCCTGTTCGCCACATCCTGGGGTGCCCCCCATGGACGCCTAAATCATATTCCTAAATCATATTCGCGTATTCCTAAACCCTATCCGTTGAGGATTTAGCCGTGAATCGTATTCCTAAATCATATTCCTAAATCGTATTCGCTAAATCATATTCCTAAATCATATACGTACACGGTTTAGGCGCTAAATCATATACGTATATGATTTAGAAATATGATTTAGGAATATCATTTAGAGCCCCAAAACTGAAAAATGAGGGGGTCATTTCCGCCATATGAATTCTGTACTAAAATATCTTACGAATCGACTCCTTTTCGCCACATCCTGTGGGTGCCCCCCATGGACGCCTAAATCATTTCCTAAATCGTATTCGCTAAATCATATTCCTAAATCATATACGTATACAGTTTAGGCGCTAAATCATATACGTATATGATTTATGAATATGATTTAGGAATATGATTTAGAGCCCCAAAATTGAAAAATGATGGGGTCATTTCCGCCATATGAATCCTGTACTAAAATATCTTATGAATCGACTCCTGTTCGCCACATCCTGGGGTGCCCCCCATGGACGCCTAAATCATATTCCTAAATCATATTCGCGTATTCCTAAACCCTATTCGTTGAGGATTTAGCCGTGAATCGTATTCCTAAATCATATTCCTAAATCGTATTCGCTAAATCATATTCCTAAATCATATACGTACACGGTTTAGGCGCTAAATCATATACGTATATGATTTAGGAATATGATTTAGGAATATGATTTAGAGCCGCAAAACTGAAAAATGATGGGGTCGTTTCCGCCATACGAATTCTGTACTAAAATATCTTACGAATCGACTCCTTTTCGCCACATCCTGGGGTGCCCCCCATGGACGCCTAAATCATATTCCTAAATCATATTCCTAAATCGTATTCGCTAAATCATATTCCTAAATCATATACGTACACGGTTTAGGCGCTAAATCACATACGTATATGATTTAGGAATATGATTTAGGAATATGATTTAGAGCCCCAAAACTGAAAAATGATGGGGTCGTTTCCGCCATATGAATTCTGTACTAAAATATCTTACGAATCGACTCCTTTTCGCCACATCCTGGGGTGCCCCCCATGGACGCCTAAATCATATTCCTAAATCATATTCGCGTATTCCTAAACCCTATTCGTTGAGGATTTAGGCGTGAATCGTATTCCTAAATCATATTCCTAAATCGTATTCGCTAAATCATATTCCTAAATCATACACGTACACGGTTTAGGCGCTAAATCACATACGTATATGATTTAGGAATATGATTTAGGAATATTATTTAAAGCCCCAAAACTGAAAAATGATGGGGTCGTTTCCGCCATATGAATTCTGTACTAAAATATCTTACGAATCGACTCCTTTTCGCCACATCCTGGGGTGCCCCCCATGGACGCCTAAATCATATTCCTAAATCATATTCGCATATTCCTAAACCCTATTCATTTAGGATTTAGCTCTAAATCATATTCCTAAATCATATTCGCATATTCCTAAACCTTATTCATTTAGGATTTAGCTCAAAATCATAGTCATATTCCTAAATCATATTCCTACATCATATTCGCTAAATCATATTCCTAAATCATATTCGCATATTCCTAAACCCTATTCATGTAGGATTTAGCTCTAAATCATATTCCTAAATCATATTCCTAAATCATATTCGCTAAATCATATTCCTAAATCATATACGTATATGGTATACGTATATGGTTTAGGCGCTAAATCATATACGTATATGATTTAGGAATATGATTTAGCGAATAGGATTTAGAAAATTGAGGGGTGAGCATAGGGTTTAGGGTATTTAACTTTATAAGCCAGTACTGGCCGAGCTGCCCCTATGCTTAGCGGTGGCACGGCTGAGTCGTTACAGTGCGACAGTGTTTTGCCACATGGCAAGTGCTCTGTATGTGCGATGCCCTAAACAGACAGACGTCAGGCGGTTCGGCTGGTGGGGGCGGGGCGAAGCCCCCCCACCAGCCACGCCTGAGTTTAGGGTTTAGGGTTTAGGGTTTAGGGTTTAGGGTTTAGGGTTTAGGGTTTAGGGTTTAGGGTTTAGGGTTTAGGGTTTAGGGTTTAGGGTTTAGGGTTTAGGGTTTAGGGTTTAGGGTTAGGTTTAGGGTA
>CAJNDS010000560.1:0-78342 GCA_905221605.1 Symbiodinium natans | reverse complement strand
CCCTTAGCCACGAAGAAATGACCCTTAGCCACGAAGAAATGACCCTTAGCCACGAAGAAATGACCCTTAGCCACGAAGAAATGACCCTTAGCCACGAAGAAATGACCCTTAGCCACGAAGAAATGGCCCTTAGCCACGAAGAAATGACCCTTAGCCACGAAGGAAATGACCCTTAGCCACGAAGGAAATGACCCTTAGCCACGAAGAAATGACCCTTAGCCACGAAGAAATGACCCTTAGCACCCAGGAAATGGCCCTTAGCGACCAGGAAAATGGACCTAGCCGACCCAAGAAATGGCCCTTAGGCGAAGAATACTGGCCCCTTAGCCACGAAGAAATGGACCCTTAGCACGAAGAAAGGACCCTAGCACGAAGAAATGCCTTAGCCACGAAAGAAATGACCCCTTAGCCACCGAGAAAGGAAAGGACTAGACACGAAGGGTATAGGGTTGTTTTAAATGATATTGGTAAGGAGGTTGGTTTAGGGTGTTTAGGGTTAGGGTTAGGGGTTTAGGGTTTAGGTTTAGGGTTAGGGTTTCGGGTTAGGTTGGGTTTAGGGTTTCGGGTTTAGGGTTAGGGTTTAGGGTTTAGGGTTTAGGAGTTTAGGGTTTAGGGTTTTTTAGGGTTTAGGGTTTAGGGTTTAGGGTTAGGGTGGTTAGGGGTTTAGGGGTTTTAGGGTTAGGGTTAGGGTTTAGGGTAGGGTTAGGGTTTAGGGGTTTTAGGGTTTAGGGTTAGGTTAGGTTTGTTAGGGTTTAGGGTTTAGGGTTTAGGGTTTAGGGTTTAGGGTTTAGGGTTTAGGGTTTAGGGTTTAGGGTTTAGGGTTTAGGGTTCAGCAGCTCCGGATCGAGCATTTTTATGGTAGTGTTATATTTACGGCTTGGATATAACACCCACCCACCCAGAGAATCCCAAAACATTCAGAAATAAAGAGTTTACATTTTTTCATCAGCGAGCCCTGTCCTCCAACCTCATTTTTCATCAGCGAGCCCTGTCCTCCAACCTCACTCTGTCATGGACCATCCTACCCACCCGCCAGAAAAAGCCGGGGAGGGGAGGGGCGGGGGGTAGGGGGAAGGGGTGAGGGACGGGGAGGGGGGGGGAGGGGGGGGGAGGCGGGGGGGGGGGGGAGGGGGGGGGGGGAAGGGGGGGGGGGGGGACGGCGGGGGGGTGGGGGGGGGGGGGGGGAGGCGGGGGGGGGGAGGGGGGGGGGGGGGGGAAAATATGACCACTTAAGCACGAGGAAATGACCTTAGCCACGAAGAATATGCCCTAGCCACGAAGGAAAGACCCCTTAGCCAACGAAAGAAATGACCCTTAGCCACGAAGAAAGGACCCTTAGACGAAGAAATGACCTTAGCCACGAAGAAATGACCCTTAGCCACGAAGAAATGACCCTTAGCCACGAAGAAATGACCCTTAGCCACGAAGAAATGACCCTTAGCCACGAAGAAATGGCCCTTAGCCACGAAGAAATGACCCTTAGCCACGAAGGAAATGACCCTTAGCCACGAAGGAAATGACCCTTAGCCACGAAGAAATGACCCTTAGCCACGAAGAAATGACCCTTAGCACCCAGGAAATGGCCCTTAGCGACCAGGAAATGGCCCTTAGCGACCAAGAAATGGCCCTTAGCGAAGAAATGGCCCTTAGCCACGAAGAAATGACCCTTAGCCACGAAGAAATGACCCTTAGCCACGAAGAAATGACCCTTAGCCACGAAGAAATGACCCTTAGCCACGAAGGTGTATAGGGTTTAAATATATATGGTAAGAGAGGCTTAGGGTTTAGGGTTTAGGGTTTAGGGTTTAGGGTTTAGGGTTTAGGGTTTAGGGTTTAGGGTTTAGGGTTTAGGGTTTAGGGTTTAGGGTGTAGGGTGTAGGGTGTAGGGTGTAGGGTTTAGGGAGCAGGGTTTAGGGTTTAGGGCTTATCGGATCTAGGGTGCAGTGTCTAAGGATTGTCACATCAGGACAGGATTGTGGATTCCTCAACCCCGGCTTCGGGTTTGGGGCTTTCAGAACTAGATTGTCCAGTTTTCTTGATCCGTACCCAGAGGGTCAAGCTACCTTGGTACCCAAAATGCCCGTGGGTATGGCAAAACTCCGAGCTGAATATATTGCAATTTATCTATACAAGACTATCAGGGGATCATATCATATATTGGCCATTCTGCAGGGTCACATCTTCGCATCCGGGGCTTGGAGCATTCAATAGTATGTGGACATGGCTTACTAGGTGGTCAAGCTGCCGCAGGTCCGTCTGCTTGTACAGCACCGACGTCCTGCATTGTCCTGCATAGCAAACGCTACACCCCGAATATCCCTAAATGCCAAACACGACATGCACACGTCTACGGAGAAACCCAAGTTAGCACGGCTAGGACGGTAGTGGGAAGAGGCTTTCATCTTTGGAGGGACTCCTGCGCTGCTGCTGCTGCTGCTTGGGTCCTGGAGGTTCTGAAAGGTTCAAGGTTTACAAGGCCCCACTTCTTTGGGAGTTGAGGGTTGAGGGTGTAGGGCTTGGAGGGTTTAGAGGGCCGTTTGGAGGACCAGAGGCCCGAACTAAAATCCACTCCATGGTCTGGGGCTGGGAATGGCGCTGCCTTTCGGGGCCCAAGCCCGCACCACCCCGCTACC
This sequence comes from Symbiodinium natans, assembly GCA_905221605.1. NCBI lineage: Eukaryota > Dinophyceae > Suessiales > Symbiodiniaceae > Symbiodinium > Symbiodinium natans. The sequence continues at coordinate 75,709 of CAJNDS010000560.1, read as the reverse complement.
AGAAGCCCAATGCCAAGCGATTTAAAAAAAAGGCAGCGCGTTGCACCCACTCACCTGTTGGGAAGGGCTGGACTTCCCTAAACCCTAAGGCACCTCGGTTTGAGGGTTAAAGGCTTCAGGGTTTCGGACGTAAGGACTTAGGAGGGTTGAGTTTTTAGGCGGTAGGCAGGGTTTAGTTTAGGATCTGACTCCCCCACGTGGCATGCAATTACATTGGTAGGCTCCCTTGTAGTAAGAATCCGCTTTGGGGACCCCCTTTCGAAGGGGACTGTTATTCCATGGTCCATGCCTGAACGGGTTGAACATGTTGAACCCTAAAAGCTAGTGGGGACACGCCGCGCACAGGCCACCGAGCCTGTCATGCCCAACATTGGGCCATGAAAAAGGGTTTGCGGCGGGTCTTGGGCTTAGGGTTAAGGTTTAGGGGTTGGGGCTTGACTGCGTAGACCAAGCCCATGAAAGCCCTGTCCCGGGCCGCCCCCTTGCCGCAGGCCGGAAGGACACCCTCAGCAGCGGCTGCTCACTGCACACCTCCACAGGCTTGAGAGCGTACGGCTCTGGGTTCAGGATGTGGGGTTCAGGGCCCGCGCGGGTCAGGGCATCGGGTTCAGGTCGAGGTGCACGCAATCCCACGCACTCGCTTGCAGGGCAGTGAGGGCGCTTTCTCCAGGCTATACGGCTTAGGGTTTCGGCTCCTGGCTTGGGGAGAGAGGGTGGTTGAGGCTCCGAGGCTCTGTTTTTTCCATTGCTCTGCTTATACGGTCAAGGGCCCCTAGGGCTTGTGTGCCATTTTTGTGGGCGTTAAGGTACGGGGCTTTGGGTTTGAGGATTGCCGTTCAACCCTAAACCCGGAGGCCCAACCCAAAGGTCCCAGAATCTAGGCTCGGAGTCCCGAAGAAATGCAGGGACCAACTTACATCAAGATGGCCACCACGCACACAGCACAGAAACCCAGCCCCGTATCCCTGGCTTTCAACTTGCCAAAGACTCTCGGCAGAAAGAGTCGAAGGATGCGCGGTCTCGAGTCGGGGCACGGCACATTGTATTGTGGACCCAGTGAGCCAATACATCTTAACTCAGAAGATTACCTCAAAGGCATCAGAACAATAGTCAGGATCTTTGGCCTGTTCTTGCAAGCATGCTCCTGCTGAGGCTTGCGCTTCCCGAACGTACATAGTACCATGCCATCGGATGCGACAAGGCCCCCGAACGCCAATCCACACTCGGGTCTTGACAATTGAGCACCAGTCTACTTGTCAAGCTACACCAGGACTTCAAGGATGTTCCATTAATTGCGATTTCATGGTATCGCACTTCGGCTTGGGTTTTTGGCAAGACTACTGGGATTTCATGACATGAGCTGTTTGGCCAAAGCTTGCGGCGAGCGCCACGAGTAGCAAGCACTTCAAGGATCCTAGGCTGCAGCTGGTAACTTGCAAGGCCACGTTAGGACCTTTGTTTGTTGGTTTATGGGGTCACTGGCCGTTGGCTGCCAATGTAGGGCAAAGAAATACCAAGACAGACACCTTATCCAATCAACTTCACCGCCTAAGCATTTGCAGCTCCGCATCTGAAAATGCTTCAGAAACTATCCGATGGGATACCACCCCTGGCCTTGGACCTTTCGGTGCACAATTGCGATGTTTTCATTGAATATGGCAATGTATCCTGACAAGGCGCCAAGCCAATCCGAACATCAGGGCTCGGGCCAGAGCTTGGTTCGAGGGGTTGGGGTTCAGAACTCCGGTTCATGCTGAGCAATAGCCTCTGGAATGCGGCGCAAACCCCGGACGACGCGTAGCCCAGCTGTTTGGCACGGTCGATAGCTGCTGCATCCGGTCTCAACGCCTCGTCCAAGTCGCCGGCCTAGGCAAAGAGATTTTTGACTGGGCGGCGCCGGTCTGGGACGAAGTTTCAGGCCAGCGTGGTTGCTGTTTTTTCTCCGATGGTGTCGCGTTAGAAGCCAAGACCCCCGCTAGAGCAGCTGCTAGACCCCAAACCCTAACCCAAGTCCATACAGATATTCAGGCCTTTCAGGGGAGTTGGGCAAACTACGACGACGAGGACTGCCACTATCGATTCTAATTTAGAGTTTAGGGTAGCCTACAACCCAGTGCTTAGAAACCGACATTCTGAACTTTTATACACCCGAATCATGCACAAGGGAAGACTCCAAACACTCCCGCCCCGCCTTGAGCTTCTCACGCAGGATCGCACAAGCAGGCACCTTCATCGGAGCATCCGCAGACTTGATGATACTTTTTTGTGGCTCTCAGGGTCGTTACATGGTCCCTTAGTATGGGCCCATAGAATGGGACACCCATACCCTGTACAAATTAAAGGCCCCTACGTCTGAACCGTTTAAAGAGGGAAGGGCTATATGAAATGAGTGGCAAGAAGGGACCCTTAATCTTATTCCCCTTTCTAGCCCCAATATATTCCTTGTATATTTATATGTGTATATATATGGTACCCCCCCCCAGTTATCCACCCGTTTTGGGGGGGGTTAGGTAACTTCAGAGCTTCGTTACTTCCAAGCTTCAGTCTTGTTATATTCTGATACTATAGTGTGACGATATTGTCTAGTTACTGGTGTTTCTAAAGTGCATAGTGTACTTAAATTTCAAGGTCTCAATGGTCAAGCACGATGAGGGACAAGGAGTATTGAAGTTCAAAACTCCAAATGGGTCTAGTATTCAGCATGGCCGTCATATCCGGAGGGTGACGTGTAAGAATTTTTTTTGGGTGCGGTTTGCTTATAAGCAGTTGGGTTGCTTATAAGCAGGGGGGTGGGGGGAGGGGGGAGGGGGGGAGGGGGAGGGGGGAGGGGGGGTTCTTCCATCTTAGCCCCAGGACCTCTGCTATCCCCTTCCCCCCCTGCGCTTCGCTCCCCTCCGCTCCGCTCCCCTCCGCTCCCTGATTTCTTTAAGGGCTATTCAGGGCTCATCTCTAAAATTTCCATCGGTTAAGGGTGCAGGGTTTGTAAAAAGAAGCCACGAAACGCTATAGGGTTCAGGGGTTCATCCCTAAGCCTGAAAGCCTAAAGGGTTTAGGTTTAGGGTTAAACCTTCAACCCTCAACCTTTCAAGCCTATATTGTTTCAGGGTGAAGCAATTAAACCTCAACCCTTAATCTTTAAACCCTAAACCCTAAACCCTAAACCCTAAACCCTATAGGGAACCCGATAGGGTTCAGGTTTACAAGTTTAGGGTTTAAGGTTTAGGCATGTAATCCTAAGCCGGCAATTAAATCTAAACCCTTAACCTATAGGGTTAAGGTTTAAAGATGCAGGGTTGAAGAACTGGAATTTAAACCTAAGCCATAGAGTCTAAGCCGCAAGGCCTTAAGGTTTGGGCATTCAAACCTTAACCCTAAATCCTTCGGGCTCTAAGAGGTTGAAAGGTTTTTAACCCTGTGCTGAATGTATAAATGTCCAGACCTTAGATCTTAAATGCACTTAAAATATCAGAATTTACGCCTCAAGTTTAGGCATCTAAACCTGTAAACCCTTTCGGGGTTAAAAGCCTCAGAGCTTTTTGGAGATTATCTCTAATACCCTGACGGGGTTAGCTCTATAGGGTTTAACCCTATAGAGTCTAAGCTTTAAGCATTACCCAAGCCCTTTAGGGTCCGAACCCTAAAACCCTTTAGGGCTCTAAAAGATTAGAAGGCTGTAACCCTATAGGTGCTGAAGGCAGAAATGTCCAGACCTAGGTCTAAGTGCATGTTAGGCAGTTCAACCTTCTCTAACAGCCTGACGGGGTTAGCCCTTTGGGGTTTAAGGCCTATCGGGTGTAAGGTTTAGGCATTAACCTATAGGATTTCTACCTTCTAACCCAATAGGGCTTGTTCTTAAATCCCTAAACCTTAAATCTCATAGGGTTATGCCTATGTCTTTAGTCTGTAGGGCTTGCCTCCTGTGGAAATTTACAGAAAAAGTATAAGAAGTACCCACAACATGTACGTTTACAGGGTACATGCATTGTATTCGTATATTCAAGTACAGGAAATGGAAAAGGAAGGATGGTAGACCTCGAACCATAAGACTAAGAAGCGTTCGAGCGCGCGAGGGTGACGCGAAAAAGACATGTCCTGTAGGCCCCGGGGACGCGAGAATACTGTGAGCATTTTATCCTTTTACGCGCACATGTGACATCACAACCTTCCACATATACATGCAAAAGGTCGTAGAGGTACCATGAAAAGCAACAAAACGGTGGATAACAGGTGGGGGGGGGGAGCATATATAATATATAAATAAATATATAAATATATAAATATATAAATATATAAATAAATAAATAAATAAATAAATAAATAAATAAATAAATATATATATATATATAAGTTGCGCCCCGGCGGGCTTAGCCCCCTTCTTCACCCCCCTTCTTCACCCCCCCCTCACCCCCCCTCACCCCCCCCCCCCTCACACCCCCCTCACCCCCCCCCCCCCCCCCCCCCTCATCTTTGCCGAGCGCGGCTATACTCGACTGTGCTCGACATGAGGCGACGTTGAGATAGGATGAGCGTCCTGAATTCCCGAACTCCTCTATCCGGGGGAACATTCGACATATGTCTCGACATCGCTAGCCGCTAGACTGCAAACCCGCCCAGACCCATCCTCTTCGGCTCCCGTCCGCCCTCGCCTGCGCACGGCGAGGCCGCTCCGGAGGCCGCGAACCCTTGCAACAAAACTGTGCTCATCTGACGTCCACATGGTACATACTTCGCCGGTCTTTCGCATGGACTTCGAAAACGGGTCGGTAGGAACAATCCTGCCTCCCCGTCGCCGCCCCGGCGGCCAGGGCGCAAAGGCCGCCCGCGCGGAGCCTGCGACAGAACCGCTAGAACCCTCAATGACTCACCCTAAAGCCGGGAAAAGCCTAAAGCACCAAACTACGAAAAGCCCACACAACCCTCAGAAGCGTAAAAACCTTAAAAAACTCAAAAAACCCTAACAACCCTAAAAAAACCGAAGAACCCTAAAACCCTAAAAAAACCTAAAGCCCTAAAGGGCTGAAGCGTGGGCGCACATAAGCGAATTCCATCAGGCCTGGCTCGATAATCCCACGTCAAAAGTGAGAAAAGGCAGCGCATGTCAATCCCGAGGGGCACGCTGGTTTTAAGCAAGCAATCAGGAATGTGGACTTTCGCGCGTGGCAGCGCGCGGCTGTGGGTTTCGTGCAGGGGGGCAACAAAAGTCCCACCAATGCAGGCGGGCGTGGTCTTCTTGGAGGTCTCTTCGGGCTGGAGGACAGGTCTGGGCGGCGGCGATCACAGCGACCGAGACCCTTTTTGCATAAATACGCCCAGGAATCTTAAAGTCTGCGTTATGCCCTCCACCTCAGGCGCCACATGCACCACATGCATGCTCGGACCGTGCTGCGACACAGCACTGGCGCAGCAAAGGCACGCGCTTTCGGCGCGCCAATCCAGGGCCTTTAAGTTGAGTCTGATCAAGCTATTACAGGCATGTTTTCAGGGGCACGCTTGTGTTGTTACGCCTGTAAGTTGAGTCTTATCAAGCTGAAAGAGGCTTCCCCGAGAAACACGCCTGGTTTGTTACATGCTTGCTCAACATGACCCCAGCACGCTTAAGTCATATTCCCCTGATTGCTTTCTGCGTTCCGATTCCTTTTCATGCATTCTTGGACACAAGACACGTTTGGACACATGCGACGCCTGCCGCTCCTGGAGCTGGCCGCGCATGTGGTACAACCACAGATGGCAACTCCTGACAGGGTTGCTGCACAACTTGAGCGTCCCAACCAAGAGAGCTCAACGCCCAAAACTCGGGGCACTTCTCATCTGCAGCTGCCAGGCCTCAGCTCGTCGTTACGAGCCTTGACGGCTCTGGCGTGCTGCGCCTTCATCGGGTTCCCAGGCAGCTATGGGTTTGCAGGAGGGTCAAGGGGCTTTATTATCAGTACCAGGTGAACATGCACCATATTCGAGCAAGAGCCTAATGCGCTGCTCCTAGATTGACGAAGGCAGGCCTCGGCCTCTTTCAGCAGCCCCTGCACCTGCGCTGTGAACGCCTGGCGCTCTCGAAACTCCATGCAACGTGTAGGCTCAGAATGGTCCGGAGGGTCCATGTACTCCTAGTAATCGTTCCTTCTTGGGACAACTTCGAAGAAACAGGGAAGGTGGGAAATCCAGGGGTTTACCCACAGGAGCTGGGGCTTCGGGGCAGCCAAGCCCCTGAATTCAAAGGCCCAAGCCCAGAACCCACCTCTGAGGGCATCCGCATCCCGCCCAGAAATCAAGGGCAACCGTTTAGGGCTTCGGGTCCAGAATTGTCAGCAGTCACCCCAAAGTCTAGGAAGCCAAAGTTCGAAGGAAACAGTGGGCAGACACTGGAACCTCCTTAAACCCTAAACCCTAAACCCAAGACCTAAACCCGAGCAAGTGATAAAGGGTACTTTTGGGGAGCTTGCTTTGGGTCGTCGCCCGGGAGAGCCTTGTGCTTTGCCGCAGCTGCTTCCGCTGCAGCGCGCAGGGGGGGGGAAGCGGGGGAAGGGGAAGGAGGGGGAAGGGGGGGGGGGGAGGGGGGGGGGGGGGGAGGAAGGGGGGGGGGGGGAAGGGGGGGGAAGGGGGGGGGGGAAGGGGGGGGAAGGGGGGGGGGGGGGGGGGAAGGGGGGGGGAAGGGGGGGGGGAAGGGGGGGGGAGGGGGGGGGGAATTGGGTTGACACAAGGCTCTGGGAACTCGCCTGAACTAAACCTTGGAGGGTTTAGGATGTCGGGTTCAGGGTTTGCTTGCTCTTAGTAAGGCATTTCAGAATTGGGTACCTTGCATCCCCAAGATAGAACCCTTTAAGGGATTGTGCTTGCTCCAACAATCCTACTAAGCCTCGGGTGTAGGGTTTAAAGAGGCCCCTACAATCCTCTGAGCTAAATATAGGCGAACAAATTAAATGTAAACGGCAAAACAAGATTCTACTTAGAGGCGCCCCTACATCATGCCCCTGCATCAGGCCTCAAAAGCCACTAACCTCACCCACAAAAGCTGAACCCTAAACCGATTGAGCAAGCGCCTTCTTCTTGGCGTCCTGGGATTCCCGCCGAAGCTTCTCGTGATCGGCGAGAGCCTTCCACTAGGTCATGGCAAGTGTGCGGCGTTTTGGTTTTAATGTCCCAGCCAAATCACTCTTAAGGACTCTTGGTATAAGGGGAGCATCCCCAGGTACTAGACCTTCATAAGGCCTGAATGAGAGCAACTAGAGCACCTAGTCGCCAGAGCGGGGGGTATCGATTCTTACGCCGACGTCGCATGTCGGGACACACATGCGCCCCTAGACGCCGCACCCTAAACCCTAAGCCCTAAACCCTGAACCCTAAGGGTGCCAAAAGGTTGTACTGACTATGGGCCTAATATGAAGAACAAAAACAAATTGAGACATCCTGCTGTGATGGTTTTCCCGCCTTGAAGTCAGCCGCACAGGTCGGGTTGCCCACCCCCAGAACCACAATGCTGCGGTGTTCGCCCAGCAATGCATGCGATTACAGTACTTAGCTTGTACTACAAATCAACACGTCGGATACAGCGAACCTCTGCATCCCCATCTAGACGCAAAAAGGGACGCCTCAATCAAAAGGTTTCCCCAGTGCGGCTGCTTCATATCAGAAGGGGGCGCCCCTTTCCCAATTGTTACTATGGTTAGTCTTGTTGTTGTCAAGGCTATTGCAATACGCCTCGAAGCCTTAAACATCTTGTCGGTCTTAGAAAACCTATTACCTAAAAACTAACCCTGAACCCGAAACTTTCCTACGAGCCATCCCCAGAAAAAACCTAGGTTCTGATGGACCTGCAGGACAAATCGCGGGGAGATTTTGGAGCTCATGGGGCTACACGCTGCTCGTTTAAGGGCTTAGGGATTTAGACTGTGTCTTGAAAGCACGGAGCCGACTGAGCTTCTTTAGGGTTTAGGGTTTAGGGTTTAGGGTTTAGGGTTTAGGGTTTAGGGTTTAGGGTTTAGGGTTTAGGGTTTAGGGTTTAGGGTTTAGGGTTTAGGGTTTAGGGTTTAGGGTTTAGGGTTAGGGTTTAGGTTTAGGGTTTAGGGTTTGGGTTAGGGTTTAGGGTTAGGGTTTAGGGTTTAGGGTTTAGGGTTTAGGGTTTAGGGTTTAGGGTTTAGGGTTTAGGGTTTAGGGTTTAGGGTTTAGGGTTTAGGGTTTAGGGTTTAGGGTTTAGGGTTCCGAAGCTTGTGCTCAGGAGTTAAGAATCTGCAGAGTTCGACACTCGGGTGCACCTTTTCATTCAGGCATATTCCATCACTCATATTGAAAGCTGCAAGCATCAATGCCAGCTCCTGCTTCTGAGGGCGGTGCAGACGGAGCAATCTAAGAAATGTTCGGAAAGAAGAGCACTGAGCCCCAGAGCATCCCTCTTCCCTGTTGCACTGCAAGAAGAATATCCTTTTTGGGGAATATTTGTTAAGATCCCTGTTGCAGTTTAAGGAATACTCCCTGATTTTCAGGGATGGATACTGGAGTCTTTGGGCAATCCAAGCAAGCTGCTTCGCTTGAGCGCCGCGAAGCTCTCCGCCTCCACAGGGCCGTCTCCAGGAGGTTTAGGGTTTAGGGTTTAGGGTTTAGGGTTTAGGGTTTAGGGTTTAGGGTTTAGGGTTTAGGGTTTCGGGTTTAGGGTTTAGGGTTTAGGGTTTAGGGTTTAGGGCTTAGGGTTTAGGGTTTAGGGTTTAGGGTCTTGGGGTTAGGGTTCAGGGTTTAGGGTACTAGGGTACTAGCTGTTACTAGCTGCCTCGGGCAAGAGATGTGAAGAACGGAGGACCTTGGAGTGGCTCCGTCGTCTTCGGTGCCGGTGCGGGCCTCCAGGCCCTCGGCATGGCCCAAGATGGCGGCCTGGAGACAGCTTTCTCGGGATGGGGATGCAAAAAAAGAGCTCAAAGAGGATGTGCCATGCTTTGATCTAAGGCTAGCTACATGGGCACTTTTTGTTTGGGTTTAGCCCGTTTAGGCTTTCATGGCTGCATGGGATGTGAAATCTGTGCCAGGCATGCAAGCACTTGGGCGGCAGTCGGAGGAGCCAGTCTTGCAGTAGTTGTTCAGGGTGTGTGGGTGTGGTGTGAGACTCCGGGGCCATCGGCTTCTTTGGAGGTGCTACCGGCTGCAGTGCCCTGAGACAATGGCGTGAATGACATGACTTCGGAGCATGCTTTCTTGTGTATGATGCCAGTAATTCAAACAATGCATGTGCATCTAATCGTCGCACAGCATCATCCTCTCCACGAAAGACAATTCCGCACATACTACGCGCATGCGGGTAACTTCTCCAACTCCTCGCGTGGTTGATGAATCAGGCACTAACCCTAAACCCTAAACCCTAAACCCGAAACCCTAAACCCTAAACCCTAAACCCTAAACTCTAAACCCTAAACCCTAAACCCTAAACCCTAAACCACTCATCTTGGGCCTCACTTGGGGTTGAGGGCCCTTGAGGGCCTCCTCGTGGAGCCTTGTAGTGCCTTGCGGAGCCTTTTGCCGTCCAAACTTTGTTTCACATATGGGAAAGCCTCAGGCCATCGGACAGAACCCGGTGGACTTCAGGGGCTTTGGGAGCTTGCCCCTCACTTTTCGGAAAGTGTCTCCTGGCATACTCACGAAACATGTGCTCAGCCCCAACCCTCCTGGATGCAGTGCACCAGGAGGCTGTTGCTGAAGTCCTCGGCCGGCTGGAATGGAGATTGGCAACGCTGGGCCGGCTTGCCATTTTCAAGCCCTCTGCTGAACCTATAGTTTCGACTCCAATACCTTTGTCACGCGCCCCTCGAAAAAGACATCGACCCAACGACGTGTCGCTTCAAAAGTTTCAGACTGTGCACTGCGTTTCTCGAGCGTGCTCATCCTTGGAAACAACATGAACCCATAAGAGGGACTCCCGAGAGACAACCTGCACGAGATCACAGAAACCCCACGTCAACCCAAAGAGCCCCGTATCCCTGGACTTCAACTTCCAAAACAACTCCCGGCAAACATAGTCGAAGGATGTTCGGAGTGCAGCACATTGTATTGCGGACTCAGAGAACCAGTACGCCTGAATTCAGGAGATTACCACAAATAATGCTAAGGATCCTTGGTCTGCTCTTGCAAGCGTGCTGCTGCTGAGGCTTGTGCATCCCGGAGGTACATAGCACCATGCCATCGGATGCGACAAGGCCCCCGAAGTCTAGTCTAAACTCAGCTTGAGCACCCATCTACTTAACAAGCTACACAAAGAAGTCAACGATGTTCCAGTAGCTGTGACTTCATGGTATTGCATTTCGGCTCTGATCTTTTGAAAGACTACTGGGATTTCATATGACATGAGCTGCTTGGCAAAGCTTGCGGCGAGCGCCACCAGTACCAAGCAAAACGACTGAATGGGCGGAGCGTTCGTTTGAGCTAGCTTTGCGCAAGCGTTTGAGCTGCAGCTGGTAACTTGCAAGGCCACTTTAGGATCTTCGTTTGTTGCTTCGGGGGGGTGATTGGCCGTTGGCTGTTAGCCAATGCAAGGCAACGAAAAAACAAGATGGGCACCTTATCCAATCAATTTACTGATTAAGTAATTGCAGCTCCACATGCTAACTGTCCGATTGGTGACCGTCCCCGGCCTGCAACCTTATGGCGGCACAACTGCAACTTTTTCATTGGTTATTGCAACGTAACCTGAGCATGCGCCAACCCAATCTGAAATCTGAGCATCAGGGTTCGGGGCTAGAGCTGGTCCGGGGTTGGGGTTCAGAACTCTGGGTTCATGCTGAGCAAGAGCCTCGCGCAAACCCCGGACGACGCATAGCCCAGCTTTTTGGCACGGTCGATAACCGCTGCGTCCGGCCTCAGCGCATCATCCAAGTCGCCGGCCTAGAGATAGAGTTGTTTTGACTGGGCCGTGATGGTCTTGTTGTTGCGATGTTTTCCGAAGTCGCGTTTCAATCCCGAACCCCCACTAGAACCCCAAGCCCTAACCCAAGTCCATGTAGATGTTCAGGCCTTGCAAGGGTGTTGGGCAAAACTACGACGACGAGAATTAGCACTACTGCCACTATCGATTTTCGGGTGGACCCTTATCCCGGCATCAGCAAACCGGATTCGTAAGCATTTTTGTTGGCAAATGTCCGGTTCGTCTGAATTTTGGTCCACAGGGCCCTTAAGTCAACAAACCTACCCAAAGCCTAAACCCGAAACCCTGACCCTTTTTGCTAAACATTTAGGAATTCAGGATGAAGGAGTTCAGAAGTTCTTAACCTCCAAGCCGCCCAAACACTTGCAGATGGACGTCCTGCTGCCGGGGTGAACGCAGAAAAAACTTTCGCGCGGTACATACCATGATTTTCAGCTGCTGCCCGATATTTTCTGAGGGCAAACGACGGCGATGGACCCAAAACGAAGCAGCTTACTGCAGTTGATCGGCTTTCCTTCGGGTCTTTTTGCTCAGGCAGTCACTTCGTTCGTTAGCGGGCTTAACACCCGAAGCCCTAAAATCGCAGAAAGATACGAAGCCTCTGAAATCCCAAAGGCCCGAAGGCTCAATCCGAGGCGTTGAGGCTTCTTTCTGCTTGGGGGCCACAAAAATCCTACCATAGAGCCTGGAGCTCGCATCCTCTTCACCTGAAGTCTCTATAGTAGTTCCCTTTCCGCCTAGTTGGAGTGACTGTTCTGAGTCGACTGAACAGTAGACCACCCGACCACCCTCAAAGATAAACCCGGGGATCGAAGTCTGACGGGCTCCCTGAATTTAACGGCACTGGGCTCAAACCTTCGAAGGCGTGGTGCTAAAAGGCCCAACGCGAGGAAGACTTCAACCGCCAACGTTGCAACCCCCCCTGCCCAAACTTTTGAGGCTAGGGTTTGGGTCTTGCAGCCCAATAGACCGCCTCCAAAAAAGAGAATACGAACAAATCGATACATGAAAACCCCAAACCTCGCCAAATCAACCCGAAAACCCCATAACCCCGCACCCTTGTGGCCGGCTCGGCCTCCGCTTCAGCCTCAGCTCTTGCCTCGGTTTCGGGTTTAGGGTTCAGGGTCTAGGGTCTAGGGTTTAGGGTTTAGGGTTTGGGGTTTTGGGTTTTAGGGTTGAAGGGTTTTAGGGTTAAAGGGTTCAGGGCCCAGGGCTTAGAGCTTTATGTAGAGCGTTGCGGGTTGGGGGTTGACTGAAAACTACATTCTGTGATTTACAAATGACCCAAAAAATTAAGGGAGGTTTTCAGAATACCTGCAAGCATGCATTTGCTCTAAGGCTGTACTCAAAATCCTAAACCCCCAAGAAACCCTAGACCCCAAAGCAATCTACACCCTCAACTTACCCTGACGGAGCGTCCTCGATTTACTTGCACAAAATCCGAGGGCTGATGTACTTGTAGGGTTTGAACAGGGTTAAGGGTCTAGGAGCGCTTGAAGGTCGATAGTTTGCAAGCAATCGAAAGCTGTTGGCCCCACTGCTGGAAGTTGAGGTTCAGAGTCCCCAGGACTGAACCACCTTGATCCACATTGAACCTGAAGCCTTTGAGACCAAAAGCTTTATGTGGGGGTTTCCGAAAAAGGGGGCTGCCCTTCTTGGGGGGCCTACGATAAGAACCATTAGGATGTTGGGGTATGTTATAAGGCTGGTAGGGTGGCAGCCCCGAGGTCGCTGCAGCTTGGGTTGCGGCCTACCAAGTCAGCTCAGGACGCTGCAGACACCACCGTTAGGCTTTATAAGGTTTAGTGTTTAGGGTAAATCTGGCAACCCCCCCAATCCTACAACCCAGTGCTTAGCAACAGACATTCTGAACTTTTATACACCCTAATCATATACAAGGGAAGACTCCAAACACTCCCGTCCTGCCTTGAGCTTGGCACGCAGTGCTTCGAGCCCTCCCTCAGCGCCACCGAGAAAGGCAAAACTTTGTTGCAGGCAGGGGCTTGCTCTGTGATTTAGTTCTTAACTCTTCAACCCTTACACGGGTTTGGTTTTGCAGCTGACATCTGGGGGGCTTACGTGGTCTCAGGGCTTCCGTGGGTTTCGAGAGGCATGGGGTCATAGTTTGGGTAGACAGGGCAGCAGGCTCAGCTTGTGACGCTTACCCCTAACAGTTCCATGTACCTCATTATTATATACTTAGGCCCCTAACGTCCCTACATAGGAAGTGCTCTAAGGCCCAAGTATTCCCTATTTAGGTACATGGACCCTTAGTGTACTAGAATTCAAGAGCCTCAGAATATGGGTAAATAACTCTCTAAATCAGGGTCCCCTAACGCCTGCAAACCCAAAACCCCCTAAAACCCCAAGAGCCCTTAAACCCCCTAACCCCCCCCCAAACCCCAAACCCCAAACCCCAAACCCTAGACCCTAGACCTAGACCCTAGACCCTAGACCCTAGACCTTAAGCCCTAAACACACCCAAGTCGCAGCGCGCGCCGGGCTGGGCTCCTGCGACCGCTTCGGGGTCAGGTCCAGAGTTGTAGCCCCCCCGGTGGCTCATTGGTGGGTTTAGGTTTTAGGGCTTCGGGTTCAGGGTTTGGGGTTTAGGTTGAGGGGTTTCTCTCTCCTGTTGTCTGTGGTGTTTGTAGGGTTAACGGGCAGGTTTAGGCGGGGGATACCAAGGGGGGGATACACAATTGGGACGGGGGGGGGGGGTCGATTACGCGGAACCCGGGCGCATATGTACCCTGTACAAAATAAGGGCCCCTACATCAGACCCGTTTCAAGAGGGTAAGGGACCACATGAATAGAGTGGCAGAGGGTACAAGGAGGGATGCGAAGTTGGGTGCCAGAGCCATTTTAGGGCGAGAAGCCATGAACCCTAACTCTCAAGGGACCAAAGGAAAGATCTGTAAGGGACCTTACGGGTTCTTTAGGAGTTTTTAGGGGCTACTTAGGTATATTGGGATTGGAGATATAAGGTAAATATTGGGGCTTGAAAGGGGAATAACATTCAGGGTCCTTCTAGGGGCCCCAAATCCCCAAAGACGCCAAAGCCTTCGGCTCCACGAGGCGTCGAGGGCTGGGGGGCAAAGCTCCCTCAGTTCCACACTTGGATGGACCGGGCAGGTGTTGGCTAAACTCGTAACCCAGAAGCCCAGAAGCCTCAAAGCCACGAAGCCAAGCCCCCTCCCCCCTCCCCATACGACAAGAGGTTAATTGGGTGTTGTTTGATTTACTTGTTCCCAGGAAAGCACCAAGCGCCGCGCCTAGGGTTTAGGGCTTAGGGCTTAGGGTTTTTTATGGTTGTAGGGCCCTCGGAACTCTCAAGCCTGAAGCCCTCAACCCCTCGACCCCTCAAAACCCCCCAAAAGGGCGTCGAATTCCTAGGGCTCAGTTCTCGAAGCCTAGCCGTTTCCATCAACACATTATGGGGTTCTTAGGTTCACGGGGGGGGTCCACCCCTCCGCTCTGCCGGTACAGGCCTCCAAACTTCGGTCAGCTCATCTGCGTCGGCTGCTCCCAGAAGCTGAGCGAGCGCCTGGTCGGTGGGGCGGGGGGGCTCCAGAGCTTTTTCAGTCTGTAGAATTGGGTTGGGATTCTCAGGATTCTCCATCGCTGCATCGGGTCTCAGACTGCCCTAAGGGGCCTCCGTGCTGTCCATTGCCGCCCTGTACACCTTGCGGGGCCACACAGCCAGATTGCGTTTCGGGAAGGCAAGCTTCAAAAGGAGAGCAGCCAAAGTCTAGCCTCCGGAGCGTCCTCTTCGTCGACGCCGAGGGTTGCCAGGTCTCAGGCAGTGCATGAGTTTTCTTCTTACACGGTCACTGCTCCAAAGCATGTCTGCGAATCAATCCAAGTCCTTGGGCCGCGACAGCACAAAAGGTTGTGCTCTTTGAAGTGCCTCTCAGCCTTCGTTCCAACAGAGGATCAAAGACCGGGAAACCGCTGAGACCACGGACTGTTGCCAACAGGATCTATGCGCGTGACTTCCTCCCCTGCCCTCCCCCCCTCCCGCCCTCCCCCCGCCCTCCTCCGGGCGCAGTATTGAATCTCACCACGCATATGTTCATGGCATGGAAGTTAAGGTGTAATTGACACACCCGGAATCAAAAGAAACATGCCCAGAGGTATTTTTCAACGAGGCTAAGTGCATTCGCGCAGCTTGCTATTCCCACAACCATTCAAGCACGTGACTTTGTTTGTTTTTCCAAGGAGATGTCCTCTTTGGGGAAAAACATCCGAGAGCAAGGGCCGGATGGATGTCACGTTGTTCGGGTCCGTGGTTTCCATGGTCTCTGATCACTCTCATCATGAGCGACTGCTAGTTGGCGCCGCTAGCTGCTAACACGTTCATGAAAAATCTGCACAGGACACAGCCAAAACGCTGTTTTCAATCCAAGCGAGGAAATCCCTCGTTTTCATTGGAACAAAAGCTTTGTTCCGACCCCTGACAACTACAAGACTAGCCTTATACACCCAAGCCTTCTAGCCCAGAGCAACCTGGCAAGGCAGCTGAGCCAGTCAGTTTCCCTGATTGCAAACTTGGAAAATCGAGTTCTATGCATCGCGCCGGATTCTTGATCTGCAATCTTACTGTTTGGGGACTTCGCCGGGATAAATCCCTTTTTTTTGATTGACACGCGCTGCTTATCCGGAACAAAGGCTTCTCGGCACCAGCGTTGAAAAAGGGGTACACCACTCAACCGCGGCGCGAGATTGCTTGCAGATAGCACCCCCAAAGTCGCCCAAGCTACGCAGGCCCAGCCGCAACCAACCAAACACCAACGGCACATGCCTGCTGCACTCAACATCAGGCTAATTGTGGTTGGCGGTTTCGACTTGGTGGAAACAGCCGTTTCAGATTTGACTCCTGTTTTGTACATGATGCCTTGGGATGTTCCCCCTTATACTAACAGTCCTCACTAGAATCTCAAGTGTCCTCTATCAGAATCCCTACTAAGGACTGTTAGCGTAGGGGGAACATCCCACATGATGCCAATGTGGTGGGAAAGAACAATCCAATGAAAAAACAACAATAACAAGAGAAAAAGCAACAACGAAATAGTCATGATATATTGATATTTACATGGTTGTATATTGACATACGAATGTTGCACGAGTCCAGTCTATTCATATAGTGATAAATGTGAAAACATCACGCGCGCGGGCCTGGGCGAACCGGGTGGATTCTTGTTTCGCCTCCACGATTGCCTCGGTTGCTGCGAGCGAGGTTCCGAAATCTGTGCCAAGTGGTCTGTCAGACATGGAGGCAGCACCATGATCAGTTGCGCCCAAGCTGCCCTGGACAGCCCTCGGCCATCCATCGCACCCCACATTGCCTCTCTGCCTCTCTCTCTCTCTCTCTCTCTGTCTCTCTTAGCTTGGTTTCCATGGTCTCTGATTACCGAATCGGCTCAGGGCTTAGGGCTTAGGGAAGTAAGGGTTTAGGGCCGATGGCTCAAGTCTGCAGGGCTGAGGGAAGTTTCGGGCTTCGGGCATATGAGGCTTTAGGGACTCGGGTTTAAAGTTTAGGTTTTTGTGACGTTTAGGTCTTAGGTCTTAAGGGGAAGTTTAGGGTTTAGAGCACAACGCCCACACTCCCAGACACGAGATCCCCACAAAAACGCCGAATCTCTGCCCTAAGCCAATGAGCCCTACTCCCTAAACCCTAAACCCGAAGCTGTATCAGGCCTAACTACAAGCTTCAACCTTCTTCATTTGGGGTTTTGGGTTTTCCAAAGCATTCCGCTTCTGACTGAGAGTCTTGAGTGCGCTTTTCAGCGAACTGCGATCAACCCTTTACTTGGTTGTACTAGGCCTAAACCACCCTAAAGGCTAAACTTCGAATCGAAGCAACTCCAAACCAAGAAGGCTTTTAGGATTGCAATCGGCCTGGGGCTGGGGTTTAGGGCCTGTGGCTTTGGGGCATCGTAGCTCTGCCTGCAATCTCAGTTATAACTACCCATAAACCTCCACGAAGCGCCAACCAGAAGTAGGGAACCCAGGAAGTCGGTACCGTTGCAGCCCCCCTTCTAGAACCAGAGAACCCTAAACCTTAACCCTGAACCTTTAACCCTTGGCTCCAAATCCATTGACCCCCGCCCCGCCTCTCCCAGAAAAAACAATACACCAACGAGACCCCAAACGGTTTAGACCAGAAATGACATTAAAGAAATGATCATCCCAAGAGCCCTAAACGATCAGGCGAACATTCTCCTGACAAAGAGCCTGGCAACGCTGTAGCAAAGCGGCGCTATTTACAAAAACAACGTGCGTCTCATCCGCCGGACGTATATATTATGCCCTGACGGGCAAACTGCACAAGGTAGCGCTCTTTTGGTGCGAACATTGATCTAGAAATGAAAGACACCCAGAAGTCCCGTAACAACATAGCGCTGTTTTGCTTTGCGCAACACAGTTACCTGTCCAACCAGTACTCAAGTCCCGTAACAAAATGGTGTTGTCCTCATATGCTGACCGTTCAAAACCTATTGAAACGACAAAGGGAGACACTGCATACGCAGCAGACCCATCCAACAAAAGGACCAAAGGAGTGGAGAAACCGGCTGCCGCAAACTTGGCCGACCCATCCCAAGGGAGCAAAAAGATAAAGGGAGAGCGGAGACACCGGCCACCACAAACCCGGCAGACGCATCCAACACAAAAGAGACAAAGAACCTGCGAGATGACAAAGCGGAAGCAGCCCGGAAGCACAAGCCATGGCGACAGACGCATCCCACAGGAGGGGCATGCAAATCGAGTCCCAAACTGCCAGGCTTCCAAATCCAAGATCTTGATGCTGGCTTTGAAGTTAAAACAGGGGCATCGCCAAGTCAAAACCACGGTTGACTTCATACTTGAAGTTAGACTTCGAAGTCAAAGTCGCAAAACCAAAGCTGCCGATGAAACTGTTTCCAAACTGCTTCAGACTTGTGGCTCCGAAAACAAAGTTGCCAAGCCAGATTTGCTGGATGTGTTCTTGTTATATATAGAACAACATGACTCGCCTCTTGGGCTCCGGTTGACAGGGAACCTAATCCCCCTCCCCACTCCCAGCATCCCTGCCCCCCAAAAAAATAAGGATCATTCCACTTCCTAGTTAGGATTCGATGTACTGGATCCACGAAACTCTCTTTGTTTTTTCGAGTTTTGGTGTGAGCATGAAGCTGCTAGAAAGTGTCCGTCCTTGCACTCCAACAGCATTCAGACCCTCAGCGACTCAGCCCTCAGCCCTAAACCCTGGCCCCAGAGATTGCTGGCCTCCAGCAACCTCGGCTGATTCAATCAATCATGTTCCGATGTAGAAGCTTCAAGCGATGTAGACGCAAACCGCGATACTCCAGCCGCAAAAACTCTGAAGCATTTCACTTGCGCTTTAGGCATGCGGGGCGCGGGGGTCTGGTTCGGGGTAGATTTGGACTTGGGAGTGGAACGTCGACCGTTCCCGGTTTCGGGGTTGTCGGCTTTAGGGCCTCGGGCTTCCGGAGCTTGACGCTTGGGAGTGTGAGGGCGGCAGGGCTGAAACATTTGCGGGTGGTTCGGGGCTTGGAGGTTGGCGCTTGCCGTGCAGGGCTCCGCCGTCTGGGACTAAGAGTTCAAGAGGTGTGTTGCGGATGTGAGGCTGTGGGGCTTGCGGCCGGGGCATAACGAACGCACGATTTCTGGCCACACACACCCACATTGGCATGGTTCCCGTGCCCGAGCTTCAACTTGAATCCGAAAACCTAAACCACAAACTTCACCCAGACGTCATGCCCAAGGAACATTCTACACTGCAAGTCAGGCCCCTTGCTACCAGCTAAGCAGCTAAACAGCACAAGGACAGGAGATGTACACAGGCTGGCTTGGCCCACTGAGGCGGCAGTTGAATTTCCCATGAATGTCCCTTGCATACTTGCATGCTGCATAACCACAGTCCAGCCAGCGCAGTCATCAAACTCAAAGCCTCTGCCCTAAATCCTGAACCCGAAACCAACACAAACCAACAGCCTTCAACTCAGAGTCCCAAAGTCCCAAACTATTGTGGCTGCCGAGGCGCTGCAGTGCCAGGTCCAGGGCCAGCCGACCCGAGGATCCAGCGCAGCAGCCCGGCACGCTTGTGCTGGCCTGGGGTTTGCAACTTGAAGACCCAGCCTCTCTAGACCAAGGGTCAAGGCCCGTGAGGTCTTACCCAAACCCCTGAACTCTTAAAACAACATCTGTTCAAAAGCGCGGAGCCATAGAGAGTGAATTTTGCGTCCGTGCCCGCATCAATACATGACTTGGGCACCAAACCTTCACTGTTAACTCCAGATCATGAGCGCTTGTGCTCGCCAGTGCAAGGCCGGAAGCCACTGCGCAAAAGGGTGAAATGTGGCCTTCTTGCCTTGCAGGATATGTAGAATCGGATGGGATTTTCCAACGGAAATGCCAACCAAACTCCTGTGAAGAAAATGCAACTCAAGGACCAAGAATCCCAAAACCCACCTTGAACTCTCAAGGCCTAAATGCCCAAGCCTTCTTGGCCCGCACCTATCCTTTGAAGGGTGCTATCACGCAGCTCGCATTACCCACTTCACAACCCGATAGAATGAAGAGCCACCGGCGGGAAGGCCGCCAAAAAAGAGGCCCCTGAATTCCGCAATCCAAGCTAAAGCCAGCGAATCCTGAACCCTCAGCCCCCGAATCTCCCCCAACTCCAAATGGGTAGCAATCATACCACAGCAATACCACTGCTACCCTGAATTCCATGCTTGCCATTGGAAGCATGCGTATCCACATACTTCTCACTAGGGTTGCTCCCCTCTTTCGCAACCATGCCTTTAGTTCCTCAAGACACCCCAAATCTCACGTTGACCCGCCCCGGCCGGCCAAAAAATCCTGAATCCTCAATCCAAGCAGCGTGTGGCTCGTCGACGCGACGACGCCGCCAGTACGCCTGCAGACAAGGGTCTCACGTCTTACGTGTGAGAATCCAGGAGCGACGGGGGATACAAAGGATGAGGCAGGAACACTCGTGCAGGGCGTGATCATTCTGCTTGTTCCTAGAGAGGGAAACAGAGGGAGAGAGAGGGAGAGAGAGGGAGAGGGAGGGTTCGGAGTTCAGCTATGTTTGAGCTTGCGCAGGAATCCACTCTGCCGGTACACACAATACTCAGAATGGGCATCCTTGTTTTCATCAGCGACATGATTCTTCAAGGCTACCGTTCTTGCAGCGTTGAGTACTACTGCCAGTCACTTAAGGCTAGGGGCAAGGCCCTACATGGCCACGATTCCCATCCCTAAACCCTGGATCCTAAACCTCAGCACAGAGCCGTCACCAAGCTCAGCTCTCGGCACGAAGGCGGAGGTCTCGGATGAAGGCCTCTCATCGGATTTTTGCATATTTAGGTCTGTGGCTTACGATTTATGAGTGGGGGCGGGGGGGGGGGGGGGGGGGAACCCAAGATGGCCGTAGCAGGATGGCGGCTCTCAAGGATTGGTTGGGATTGGCAAGAGCCCGCCGGATCTTTTCTCCAAGGCCTAAACGGACCAGATTCCATTAGAGCTAGTCGCGACAAAGCCTGTCCGCCTGTCCGCCTGTCTTGCATGAGGTCCCCCGAGTCCTGCAACCCCCCACTTGAACCCAAGGCAGCTGCAAATCCTGCAACAATGAAATCAACGCCTTTGAGCCTTCAACCGTCCAGACCTCTGGCTAAAAAGGGCGCGTCCTTTGTCGCGAGGCATTGTCCTTTTCGCACGGACCCACAAAAGCATAAATAGGTATATAAACTGTCAAGACGGGCACACCCGTCCCAAAACCCCTGAGCCGCAAATACTAAATTTTGGACTGTGAACCGCCCGAAATGGCCCAAAACCAAACTGGCATTCCCAAAGTTCTTGCCATGAAGACCTTAACGCAGCATGGCCGAAGGGCCTGCGCCCACATCACCTTGCGGACGATTCGCCTCCTGCGGGCTGGGGGAGTCAACGCATAGGGGTTCACAGCTTCGGCTGGTTCTTGGGGCGAGTCTTTCCCATGTCTTTGCGGGTGGCTTGGGCTGACACCTCTACCATAACAGGCTCCCGGGTTTTTGGGGTGTTGGGATGAAGGCTCCACAAGCGTTAGCGCGTTGGCGCTTCGTATGTTCTTCTTCACGCGTCGTCCATCCACTGCATTGTCTCGGCTGTAGGGTATTCCATAAATCCCTAGTAAGAGGGCAGCTGAATAACCTGCGAGAGAAACATAGAGACACACACAACGCAGTCCCTCTCAACATCGAGAACCCACAAAGCTGCAACCCCCATGGGCGGGCACTACCGTATGGTGTGCACGGGGATGCCAATTCAGCAGCGATAACCAGCGTGTGTATACGTTTATTACCTGTACGACACATGATATATATAAGCCCATGCATTACACACACACACACACACACACACACACACACACACACACACACACACACACACACACACACACACACACACACACACACACACACACACACACACCTTTGAAAGGGCCTGTATGACTCCTGGCAGAAGGGTTCTGACGTTGGAGCTTGGGCATAATTCGGAGTCATGCTGCCCTTGTTAAAATGGATTTGTCTCACTGCGTCTAGAAACCCTCGGTATAAAACTAAATTCCCCCTACAGAACCCCCCTCCCCAAAAAAAAGCCGGCCTACACCCCCTCCCATCACATGAACCTTGGCCTGCACCGTCTACCTTCGAGTCCAGCGCAAACACCTCCCATGCTCAATCAAATCCCAACCCTGCAAACAGCCCCTTGTCACCGTGAACCCCAAACCCTCAAACACCCCTCTTCTAACCCTCTTCCGCCCAGGTGCCATCGCGACGACCGCTTGGGTGGTGCTGCCTTTTTCAACCGGCATCACAGCTTACAAGTTCCTAAGCCCTAAACTCTAAGCGCAATCCTAACGCGCGGCGCAGCGCCGCCTAACACATCCTCGGGTAGACAGTTAAGCTGGCATTTGGCATTTGCCTGGGACTGTGAAAGAGCAAGGAAACTTGTCTGGCTGATGTCCAACGTTTCTTGCACTTGCATTGTGTGTGTGCGTGTGCGTGTGCGACGTAAGCTGCTGCAAAGCTGGCCCAAAGTCGTTGAAAATAAGGGCGGGGATACCCTATCCTGTCCACCATTGTCTACCCCGGATGGTCTCTACAGCGGTAGGCTCCCGCGAAACAAACACATCCAAAACTCAAGGACCCACAGAACACCGCGAGCCGGCGAATCCCGGTTTCCTCGTCCAAGGCACAGTCACCACCCAAAAGCAGTGCCACGCAGCCTCAAGAAATTGTGCATGGCTAGGTCTTGTTTCCAGACGGAGCCAGGGCCCTCATACTACTCAGACCGATGAGAGGCGCTTGTCCCCTACCAGTAGACTCACTGTGACTATGATGCCCATCCAAGCCATCTGGATCCATTGCGGGCTACGGGACCTCTAGCCCTACCAAAATCAAACTTGCTGCCTTGGGAGGGGGCCTAGCCAGGCTAAGCTCGTGCAGCTCCACGGTTTCAGATGCAGTGCTGGGGCGCTTGAAGGTTTATTGATGCCCAGTCTGGGTGTGGTAGTTTAGGCAGGGGCCCTGGAGCGGAGATGCCAGCCATCATGACCACTTCGGTGGTGTACCCTTTTGACGGTCTGAGAAATCAGGTCACTCGATGTGATTATACGTAGGGAGGCCGGATACTGAAAGCTGACAGAATGTGTTGTAGCAGTGTGTAGGAAGGACTGAATGGCAGTCACCAACATATGCAACATCAGCATGGCAATGATGCTCTTGCACCCTGTGAAATACGAAAATACGTTAGTCTATCAACGTGGACTTTCGACAACAAGCAATCTCGTATTACATCCCACTGTTGGGGTAAGAATGGGTTCAAGGGATCTGGGAAGTGCCTATCGCACTGTACCTGTTTTGTGCTAGACAGACAAGCGACACGCGGGAAGCCACATACCAGCGGCTCCTTGGCGAGGCAACCCGGGCTTGGCAAAACTTACTTGAACATCCCGGGCATCGAAGCAAGTTACACGTCTCAGGGTTCGTGGAATAGCTTTGGTTCGGCGCAAAAGCAGTACTAACGAAGTTCCGGATTCCGTCTACCCTAAACCCTAAACCCTAAACCCTAAACCCTAAACCCTAAACCCTAAACCCTAAACCCTAAACCCTAAACCCTAAACCCTAAACCCTAAACCCTAAACCCTAAACCCTAAACCCTAAACCCTAAGCCCTAAGCCCTAAGCCCTAAGCCCTAAGCCCTAAACCCTAAACCCTAAACCCTAACCCCAAACCCCAAACCCCAAACCCTAAACCCTAAACCCTATACCCTATACCCTATACCCTAAACCCTAGGCGCACGTCTGCAACGGGCTAAGGGCGCAGCGATGCCCCGCTGACCTACTGAGTTGCTGTCTGTGCAGTTGTGGCGCAATGTTTCCAGGCACGGTCCCAGTCCTCGTGACAGTGCCTGGGAAATCAAAACCTTTGAAGACTTTGGAGAGTCACGACTTTCGGTCCAGGAAACCCTCAGGCTCACCAGACAAGCCCTGAAAAAGAGGAAAACCCTCAAGCCCACTAGATTCCATGCCCGACCACAACCCTTGTCATGAAGCTTGCGAGAAGCAGTGAGCACCAGCGCCGGCGCCGACTGGGCGTCGTCGAGGCAGTCGAACCTGCGAGGAACGGTACAGTGATATCTGGGAATTCTATGACGTCACATGAGGAGCAAAGGGACAAAAAGGCGGTAGACGACAACGGGCTACAACCTGTGTGGCTCCGAGCAAGTTTCTAGTCGATGAGTCAGCCCCAAGAAAGGGCTCCGACGGACAAAAATGAGTCAGGCTCCGTAACCCAAGATTTCTAAGAGAGAGCAGCCCCTAACCCATGCATACCCCAACACCCCTCTGAGACCCGCGCCGCGGCCCAATGGGCTCCATGGTGGAGCCGTCCCAGTACCCACAGTACCCACAGCTTGAGCAACCGCCGTGTAAGACAAGATCACGGCTCCACAAGGGCGTTCGTTTGTCATTGGATCTTTCACAGTAGATGATTCCCGTAGGAAAGTTCGACATAAGAGCTTGTATTCGCAGTATTCTGTTTGCACGCAGGTAGTGGCTAGTGGGAGAAGCAGTGGCTGCTGGGAGAAGCGGAGGGCGCAAGATGATTGCCTACAGATTGGGATAAGGTCTTACTGCTCAGAGCTGCACACGTACTGCACACGTTGGAGCTGGCACCGGGATGGAAACGGCTACTGAAATATGTGGCAACAAGGGCTGACTGGGGCGAACTTTCTTGATAGACTTGCAACAACAATTCTTGCTGGATGAGATGGACCACAGTATGAAAATGGGCACACGCAACCTCGCACATAGGGGTAGTCTGGGGTCAAATGTGCCTGCTTTACGGAGCCGACCAGCTGCTGCAACCCATTCCAAGAAAGGCGGACAGGCTTTGTCGCGACTGGATCATGGCCTTGGAGAAGAAATCCGGCGGGCTGTTGCCAATCCCAACCAATCCTTGAGAATCGCCCTCCTGCTACGGCCATTTCGGGTTCCCTTCCCCCCCCCCTCCCCCCGACACGCTGGCCAGGAGACTGCCCCCGATGCGTATGCTGACGTGGCGAGAAAAATTTCCCACACGGCTGGAGCGTGTTTTCGTTCTTTCCCAGCGGAATCGTGACAGCCTGACCCATCCGTGTGAAGCAGGCCCAAGAGCAGGGCTGCAAAATGCCAACTGAAGCGTCCCATGGTTCTCCTTCTATTTTTGCACATCAATTTCCTCGCAGCGGTTTGTTTGTCCCGAGTCGACTGGGGTTGCTACGGGCCGGCCGCGGGCGTCGCCTTTTATTTTTTTCTCGCACACTTTTTCCACCAGTCGAAGCGCGGTCCCAGTGCTAGCTATGCGCAGCCACGCGTCCTCGAGCACCTCATGCAACGCCGGGGCTCCGGCAGCAAAGGCGATGGAATCGAGAGTAAGCTCAAGGAGGGAGGCGGCAAACGCCCGTTGCGCTGCAACGGCGATGAGCCACTCCAGCGGTTCATGCCGTGCCCGGGCAAGGAACCGCAGGAAGGCGACGGCTTCGGTCCCCCATCAGCCCCCGACCTCAAGCCCGAACACGACCAAGCGGCAACGGCGGGCACGCTGTAGTTCAGGGCAGGTGTCGCGCCGTTTCCGCTGCGTCGCAACTCGGATGCCAGTGGCCGGGCGGGAGTCAGCCATCCAGCCTGAGTGGGAGGGGACACGAGCGTGGTGTCAATAGCTAACTTAGCCACATGCCACAATGTCAAGCTGTTGCAAACGATCTCGATGCGGCGTGCGTCGTGGACCAGCGTCAGCAGGTTCATGTCCGCCAAGACGACGCGTGCCCCGCCTCTTGGCAGACACGGGCAAGTTTCGTGGTCTTTCGGGAGCTATCCACACCTAACATTCTCACACCCTCCATCCATCATCCATCCCTGAAACATGCGCCTGATCTCCGGGCATGGATTGAGGTCTCCACAGCCATTCAATTATTTTGTCATCGGCAAACCTGACTTCACAAATCGTTTCATTATTTTCATTTGAACTTCCCACATGTGATCCCACTCCTTCCAGTACACGGTCATGAGTGATTTCCGCGTTTGCGTGTCCCTGCTGCCGGATGGGAATAAATGTAGACATGACCAGATCTGCACGCCACCGACATCCACTCGCTCGACACAGCATGGTCGCCAAAATGTCCTTGGCGCATGCGCCCTGAGGTCGTGATGTGGAAGTGGCGCGCAGTCTGCAGCGGGGCGACCGCTGCGCGGGTGTGGTGGTCAGGGCATGCAGTTGGCGATTGGGGGGGCCTCGGAGGAATCGGCGAGGAGGTCGCTGAGCAAGGAAGCCTCTCCGTCGACCTTGGCGGTGCCGGGAATGTACATGGAGAGCAGACTGGCAGCGAAGGCTCTTGCCGCAGAGAAGGCGAAGAGAGTTGACCAGCGAAGCGCAAAAGCAGAGGTGCATGCGGCCCGGGAGGCAGGCGGGGCCTCGCGCGAGCTGTCTCACCAGTAATCGGCGGGACCGCAGCAGGTGCGTTCTTTAGCTGCGGGCTTGCGAGCAGAGCTGCACCTGCAGTCCAGCCCGCAGCTCGACAAGGCTCGGCCCGCGAAGTGAGCGCCGAGACGAGGGTTGCGTCGACGGCGACCTCTGCCCCGTTCCACCGTGGCAGTCCATTGTTGATTCTTGGACCCAGTTTCGTTTGCAGGCACATAATCATGCTCCGTTCCATGGCAAAGCAAATGAACGAAAATGCTCGGTTGGGCCAGCTGCCCGTAGAATAAGAAACATGTCGTTGCGGCTTTGTGCCTCTGCGGACACAGCGTCGATTGCATTCCGGCTCATCCATATACGGATGCCGGAAGCATCCTCAATCACCAAAGTACGAACTCTTGCTCGGTTGAGGCGGGACAGCATCACATCATTGGAACGGACCTGGCCCTAAATTGTCATCCAATGGAAACAGAGCTCGTGGCAGCAGGTTTGAGTCCACATCCAATAGGGCTGGATGGAGTTCCGGCGTCACACGGCGGTACCACCCTTGGCAGAAGAGTAGACGGAATTGATGGAACACTTTCACGTAGTGATGTAGTGGACCTAGTCGGGACGAGCTTGCGTGGAAAAAAAAATCATGTCAGACCATGCTCGTGCGGAATCCCGAGGAGATCGTCATCACCGTTGATTCGGATCCCGTGGTAGACGATCTTTGGGTGGCGTTTTGCGTCGCCGCGAACGTACCAGGTTTTTAGGCGAAGCCTTGGCTGGGCGCGGCCGCCTCAGCAAGGTCAAGGACATCGCCCAGCGGCACGTCGTCCGGCTCGCCGGGGAGTGGTGGCATGGTCCAAATCCCGAGCACGGAACTTGCCACGGCACGCTGCAGAGCGACCGACAGGACGCCCCAGCCATCCTGCGTCGCCGACGCCCTCAACGGGGCTGGCGTGCGCTGGGCCCTGAGGCGCAGCTGACGGAGGAACTGATGGCACTCATCACTCCAGCGACCGCCAATTTCCGCAGCCAGGACGACCAGCTTCTGTGGGGCCCCCGTGTGAGCTCGGGATAGCGTGCAGCGAGCGCAACCCCATCGCGGGCATCTGCGCCGGGGACAGGGTGACCGGCGCGGGTCAAGGGAGAGACGAGCGTCGCGTCTGCGCACAGCGCCTCTCCATTCCTCGTCGCTCCGTAGACCATGAATTCATGCGCTTCAGCTGCAATTTTTGGCAAACACAGCGCTGGAATAAAGATGTATGGTTCTGCTAGATTTTTTTGGGTTTTTTGTTTCTTTCTCCTGCCCACTTTGCGTCCGGTCCGTGGGCCCTACGCACTGCGAGGTCCTACAGCTACGACTGGTGTCGCAGCGGCAAGCGGCTCGGCCCTTCGGCCCTTGCGAGATCGAGAACGCGGTCGAACGGCGGAACCGCGACCCTGGTGGCTTGCGGCGGTTGGGGCCATGGCTGCCCCAGGGAAGTGCTGTCAACCGCCTGCTGCACTGCGACAGACAGCATGCCCCACCAGCGACGCGTCCAGCCTGAAGATGCGACAGCGCGCAGGGCTGGTGTCGTCGAGAGAGCTCCGGATTTCCAGCGATCCACCAAATTCCACCAACAAAGCGCACAGAACGGTGTCTTAGATTGTCTTTCTTCGCGACACGCTCGCGGTTGTTCAAAATGTCGTGACCTTTCCAAACATCAACCCCGGTCAGAAAGCCAAAGGAGCCCATGGTACCTTCACAAAAACAAAGGAATCCATGGCACCTTCGGTCCTCTGCTGTCGCCACAAAACCTCGTGGGCGACCCGGCACCACGCCATCACAACAATCTTGGCCGGCACGTCGGCCGAGCAGTCCCGTCCGTGGGCACGCGAGGGGGCCGAATGCATGCGAGTGCTGTCCACAGCCCGGCGCGCCCCGATCCCCGCAAGTCGCTGGGGCCAACGGCAGCGGCAGCAGACGGCGTGACTGCGAGTCCAAGAGGGCGACAGCTGCCCCATCAAATTCGTGCTGCGCCGCCCGAAATCGGAAGCCATCGACCACCTGCGCTGCCAACCTGCGCTGCGAACCACTGGTGGGATCGAGATCGCGGTCCTTCTCAGCGACAACACGCACAAATGGCATCCAGCAGAAATGCCAAGGCGGCAGGTCGAAACGAGGAGCGAAGCGCGGCTTCCCGAAGATCCCGAAGATACGTCAGGACTGGAAGCAACGCAACATATAAGAAATGCAAGGCAGCTGTGACAAATGGCCCGCTGCAGACGAGGCGGCCGCCGCGGCGCTGGCAGATCCCCAGACTTGTGTCGTGATGTGCACATGTGCAATGAATGACATGCACGAAACTGACCGCTGGGCCACCGCCGTGTCTGTGCAAAAATGGCGCCTGAGGGGCTTTAGGTGCGAATGTGCGGTCGCGCCTAGAGGCTACAGCTGTATCGCGTTTGCGGCCAACGTGCACGCCATAGCTGCGCAGCGACTCGGCGATGCACACGGGGCCGAGTTGCAAGTTGCAACGCCACGAGAGCGTGATGGAGCGTGCATACTGCGTCTGCCCCATCAGAGAAACAGGATGAGACAGGGCTGCGCGTGGGCCTGGGCATACGCAGTATGAGGCCCGTTCCAGTGTGCTATCGCCCGTCTGCGACTTGGCCTGGACGCCACCTGTCAGCCCCTCAGGAGATGCTGATACCACTGCCTGGGTTGGGGATTGGTTGCCGCGTTTCAGCAGCGATACGTGCGTGCGACGGCGATTCGCGCTCGGTTGCGACGGCAGAATATGCTGCCTCGCATGACGCCGCCTGCACCCGCGGTCTCCTCACGCTCTTGGGCCTAGCGGACAGGCTCGCGCGCTGTCGGCTGCTGACCGAACATTGATATCCCTCCGGGCAAGCAGCCGGCCCCTTGCCCTTGCCATCAATACTCACAGCGTACCTTGCTGCAAAAGAGGTGATACCGAGCGCGTCCCGCCGGACCTGAGCTCGCGCAACGACGAGCCGCCCGAGTCTCTCTTTGCGTGGCTGGCAGTGTGGTGCCGTCCATGCTTGCGACAAGTGCGCTGGTCCGTCACGCACGTCCTGCATCATCCTGCAGCCAGCACGAACTGGACCCCGGGCAAACGGGACCCTGCGCAACCAGAAAGTTCACGGTGGGCTGAAGTTGCTGTCCCTGACGTGCATTCCTGCGGCAGCTGCGCCTTCCCCTGAGGTGCGCCTGTGGCGCGCAACGTCGCCTTGTCGGCCATGAAAATCGATGTGCCTGTCCATGGTGCACGTCGCATTGAGGTCGTATGCAACGGACTCAATTTCGGGCATGGAGCGCAGCTCGCGGTGGATGCTACCCTCGTCCGCCCTGTGACGCACGAGGGGGCTGCCACAAGCCAGGGCGCTGAAATCCACCAAGCGTAGCCCGAACTCGTCATACTCGTTTTCGGGGTCGAAATCGGGACAGCTGGGACTCGGAAGCTGGCAGCTTCCTCGGCCTCCTTGCTCGGGCGGGGCCTCCGCGGCGCTGCGAGCCTTCACCGAGGCAGCGTGGGTTCTCCGATGGAGGGGCCTTTTCTCTGTCGCAATGAGTTCCTTGCTAAAACCGGCGAATGCTGGCGAGGCCCCAGCGCCCAGCCACTGGCGAGCACAACGTACATGATTTGGAGTCAGGGTTTGGTGCCTGAATCATATTGATGCGGGCACGAACGCAAAATTCACTCGAGAACCTTTTTGGACCTCAAAAAGTTCAGGGACTTGGGGAAGACCTCACGGGCTCTGAGACATAGTTTGCACACCCCCCGTGGCATGACTGCTGACTGACCACGTAGAGCTGACACAAGTTGATGGTGCTACGACACAAGTGATGTTGCAAGCTGATGGTGCTGCGACACGAGATGGTGGCGCTCCGGTGGCTTGGCGGGATGGGGGTCAGGCGCCCAAATGCTAGCAGTCCCCGTGGAGATGCCACGCTGCGACGGGCTTGGCCAGCTTTCCTGTGCTGAAACTACGATATGCTGGTTGCGCTGGAACTGCATATGGATCGGTTGTGGGGGCCACAGCTCGAAGCTTTCGCACGATGGAACTACCAGTTGAAATCTGAGCACGTAACAAATTTCTTTGACGTTGCACGGGATGCATTCGTGGATTTTGTACAGCGTTGAACAAGGATGATTGGTCAAAAGCCGTCGATGTTTAGAATGATTCCGAGACTGACGTGACTTGATGCTCAATCACAGTCTGACACCGTGTAAAGTTGTGTTCTATTTGCCGGCTCCTCCAAGAGGCTGCCTGATGGCATGCAGGACTTGCTTACTTACTTACTTACTTACTTGCGTACTAGCTTGCTTACTTACTGTGGGGGCCTCAAGCTCGCTGCTGACTGGTCCGACTGACTGGTGATGCGACTGGCTTGGCGGCATCGCTGCCTCCGGCAGCTTCGGCAGGCCGGGACGGACAAAAAAATTGACTGCCTAGCCCCGAACTCGCGCAAGGGCCCGCCTACGAGCCCAGCGAGCGTCGCCGGCCCTGGCCCAGCCTTGAGCGCGTACTGGACCTGGCTGCGGCCGTCGGGGCAAGCTCCTGCCACTCCGGCCGTCGTCGTAACCGTGAATGGGACGGTGGCGAAGAAAAAGATGCGTGGGGAGAAAAAACAATCAACGGTCAGAATAAGGGTGATACTTGCCCCTTCCACTCCTTCACGTTGCCAGTATGGTGAAGGCACCCCTCCCGGTGGGAAGAGCGCGGTAATTTCGGCCAGCCTGCGTCGCTACGGCATGCGACCACATGCCCAAACAGCCACTGGGACTTGGGATTGTGCAACGAAGGCTCGCGCGACGCCTGGCCCATCGCCACCTTGCCTGCCGTGCAAGGCGGATTAGGCTTGCGATCCACGGAGCGCACACTGCCCCAGCGGCATACTGGGGCGGCATGGACGGATGCGCTGAGTTCAAGCTATAGGGAACTCAACTAACCTGTTTGTTACTGCCATGAAGCCAGCTGAGAGCCGGCTGGGGCGGTTTCACTTCTGCGGAGGCACTGCTTGCATTGAGATCATGGCCTTCCGCTGCCGCAACGAACAGATTTGGGGCGGCGCGTATGTATCTTGATGGGCCTGGGTCAGCTGCGCTTTTAGCACTGTGGACGGAGGCGTGTTTGTCAGCGGGGAACGCAGTGCACCTCGCGTCAGTGAGTGTCACTAACAGTGAGGGATTTGGCTGCATACTGCAGAACCAGATGCTCTCGCCATACCCAGCGTCGCCACACATTTCAGCATTTTTGGGCCAAGAGTTCTGCTCGATCAGGACGCCGTCAACTCCATGATGTGCCACGTAGCGGCAGTTCATTGGTGCATGATGCTGCAAGGGCCGGCTGGAATGCATGCGCGTTGAAATACTACTCCCTCCAGGAAACTGTAGATGAGATGACAGTAAACAGTGCGCAGGCACAGTCGCGATGCTTTTGTTTCTGTGCAAACCGAAGCCAACCCAAATAGGCCGCAACAAAGAAAAACCAGAGTGATGCTCAGAGCGTGGCATCTGCTCGGGGTGTACTTTCGTGGCAGCAAGACAGCCGGCAGGCATAGTGCAAAAAGGCAAACTCGCTCTTACGACATTTTGTGACCGGAATGCCACACCGCGGAAAACAGGAGTGGATGTGATATGCTTCGTTTTTCAGGGTCCGTCTTTTGCTCACACAGATTGGAGACAGTTTGCTGTCCACGGTCCATTTTTATTGGCCAATTACAAAAGTACAAGATGGGAATGTGGCAAGGTGATCTGTCGTCGCTTCGAGCGCCGGCCAGTGGCGCAGGCCCGCGTTGTGGCGACTGGCGCCGCTGGCACGTGCCGTGTCCGTCTACTTTCGGTTTTGGAGCCCGTTGCCCGTACTCTTGGTGAGCGCTTGTCGACGTGACGTACGCTGAGCTGCGATTTCCTTTTTGACCCCTGCAACATGAAATTGGCCACCGCAGTTCTGCTGTTTTTCGGTCGCGTAACTCGGCTGCTGTGAACCCTCAGTCTTTCTGTCGGCACACACACTTGCGTCTACATCTGTTCTTAGTGGTCAGCTTGCTGAGGCTGCCTGCCCTGCGAGCCGTTTTTGCCCAAACAACTGTTGCTGATGTGGAGCACAAGGTTTCGAGTTGAAAATTGTTGGGGCTGCAATCGTATCAGGTGTCGCGAACGAAGCGTCCGTAGATCAGAGCGGCTGTAGGCTGCTGTTTAGGGTTTAGGGTTTAGGGTCTAGGGTTTAGGGTTAAGGGTTTAAGGGCTTGGCGTTTAGCGTTTAGCGTTTAGGGTTTGGGGTTTAGGGTTTAGGGTTTAGGGTTTGGCGTTTAGGCATTTAGGGTTTAGGGTTTAGGGTTTAGGGTTTAGGGTTTAGGGTTTAGGGTTTAGGGTTTAGGGTTTAGGGTTTAGGGTTTAGGGTGCACCCTACGTTTCGACATGTGTTGGCATCGTTCTAAACCTTGGATCGTGCGGCGATCGTTCCCCGCAGTCAGGCGGCGCGGCAATGCCTTTGCAAGAAGGGGAGCGAAGAATCGCTCCTCTTCAAACCGAAATCGCTAAGATCGGCAACATGATTGAACAACGCACTCCTGAGTTCTTGCTAGACATTTTCGTGGCGTGCTTCGTGCCACGCACAAGTGTTCATACGGCGCCGCCGAAGACGCACCATGACCTTCCAGATGCGCGTTTATGCATCGTTCTTGTGACTGGGTCAACCTTACAGGAATGCTTCGCACCTTGGGATGGGTAGACTTCACGCGACGTGGGTTGACGCACCGCCGCCACCCAGTACCAGGTTGTTTTCTGCTCTCTCGCGTGACTGGGAACGGTTTCGTAATTTGCCGAATCACTGTTGGAGGCGGATAGGGAGGGGGGACACTCGTGTGCCCAACAGGCGGTTCTGCGGACACCTCTTGAAGTCGGTTTGGATGCCAGTGTTTCAGCAAGCGTCTCTATGGCGATCTACGGTGCGACTTTGTGGGGGAAAAACTGTTCAAGTTTTCCCAGCGAACGCCCTCGCCAAACTCGCTGGATTCTATTGCATGGTCTTTGTTGCCATGGATGGCCGGTCTTGACTGGGCTTCCCCAGAGTAGTATAAATTACGTGCAAAAATGGGAACAAAAGAGGAAGGCTTGGTCTGTACAGAATGCGGCTGGCAGGCCTCTCACCTGCAGAACGCGCATCGTGCGGATGGTGGAGCGTCATTTTGAGCTCGGGCAGAGACTCCGACTCACCACTCAAAGTGAAGGGCCCATGTATCTGCCGCCCAAGTAGAGGGAATGACGACGTAGCGCAGGGGCAGCGATGTGAGGTGGTCATCGTGCTTGGCGTTGCCGTTCTCGTGGCTCTCGCAGGTCTTCAACACCAGTTCCGTAGGCTCACCCCCAGCAGCCAGCCGGAGGGTGGCACGACTCGGCTGCGGGTCAGCATAGAAGGCGAAGTGCCCGCTTCCTCGCCCAAAGACTTCCGCAACATCCGGCAGGAGCTGCAGATCCTGAACAGCTCCTCCTGGGTTCATCATGTTCTTGAAGCCAACGGCTGCAAATCGGGCCTCACTGCTGGGAATTTGCCAGATAGGGCTGAACGTGATGAGCTCGAATTTCTGAGCAGTTCGCCCACCCAACTCCACCAAGATGCTGTGGTAGCCATCAGGCAGAATCAACACCTCCAGAGGCTTGGACCGCAAGAAGGCAGCAAACTCACCGGTTGCATGTGGGCTTGGCGAGGCGGAGCGGAAAGGCTCCACGTCCCGAGGTCGAGCCCGCGCTTGCAAGGGAGCATCCTTCTGTTGGAACATGGTAAAACGCCTGCGGGAGCGATCCCACGACGAGCCTTGGATGTTGAACAATGCCAAAACTCCCAACTTGCCATCACCATTCGTGTTGAAGAGCTTAAGGACCGTCCGGCCGTCCTTCTGAGGGTCACGGAAGAGGCAATCACGGGTTGGCCGTGCAGGACCGTCACAAAGCAGGAGCTCCCCATCCGGCGTAGCCAGCTCTCGCAAAAGCCCGAAATCATGCTCACCAGGGCGGTCTGACACGTAGACCGGCCCCCCAGAAATTGCACGGGCTGCGGCATGCATCTCACTGGAAGGATGTTTGCTGTGAAACATGTCCCAGTCACCGATGAAGAGCTCAGACAAGAACAGGCCGTTGAAGGCGCATGAGCAAATGTGACATGCCTGTGACGCTGCGTCATCTGGGAAGAAGTCGTCACTGACTCGACAATAGGCAGCCTGCTTGTAGTTGAGGAGCGCGTCGTTGGCATGGGACATGCATGTGATGACCTCTGCAGCAGATCTGAAGTGCTTCTGCGCTGAGGCTTCCAGCGCCGAGATGTACTTGCGGGACACGGCGGGGCCGCCGCCCTGACCCTGGCCGACTTGGGAGAGAATCGACTGCCCGTCCACTTTGACGCCATCCACGCCCGCCTTTTGTGTTCTTTGTGCTTCGCTCTGCTTCGCTTGGATTTAGGGTTTTGAGAGGAAGGCCAGAGTGGGCATGCTCGCAGGGGCCCGGCTTGTTGCTAGCAAAATGCGACCGCTATATATGAAGAAGCTATGTGCTGTGAAGTTGAGAGACGAATTGCCGTTCGGGCCCCTTGCAGGCGTTTCCCAACTAATGCAATACAGCCATGCAAGTGTTGAATCAAAGCGGTTGTTACATTCACATGCCTCTTGCAAAAGGAACGGGGCTCACTAGCACTCGTGCCAAGGCCCCATCAAACAACCATTTCTGCATGACCACCCTCAGAAAACACAAGCAAGTGGAGAGCTGGGGGGGGGGCCTCGTGCAAGTAGCCATGGAGGCCATCGTAAAGCTTGGTTGCGCCCTGATCACCTTCAGGCATGCCAAGCTGCATGGATTTGAAGGTGCTGAACTCCATCGAGGGCTCGACATGGGAGATGCCCTTGGTGAAGGCGACTTCTCTGCGCTGCAGGTCCAGGCCCTGAAAGTGCTCAGAGAGCGGTTCGAGGCCACACCAGTATCCAACTAAGTGGTGCCAGCAGTAAACACTTCGGACCTCAAGCTCGGACTTCAGCTTGGACACGAGGTTCTTCATGCTCGTGCCATCTTCACGCTCGAAGGTGCGGTTGGCCCTGAAGGAGCGCAAGCGCTTGCCCTGATCAGGGCCCTGACGCGCCAGTGTCTTGCGGTAAGTTGCGGGCAAGCACTGCGTCAGACCCTGGTAGCACTTTAGCAGGGTGCTGCCAGTCCTGGCCCCATCAATCATGACCGAGTACACTTTCTCAAAGAGGACGCGGCCTAATCCACTTGGACGTGGGATCTTGTGGCAAGACTCGCTGCAAGGGTTGTTCGTCAAAATCTGTGCCTCCGGCTTGCTCACGGGCTGCTTGGCTAGGGCAGTTATGCAGGAGGGTGCACAAGCTTCAGCTGGATGCGCGGTGTGGTCCAGGATAACTTCGCGCTCGGTCTGAGCATCGACGCCCGTGGTCTGCCACCCATCATCAACGATGATGCGACGTACCGGAACACCACCTCGGGAGAAGCCCCGGACACCGTCAATGATCCCCTCAGGCGTGACATAGCTTCGGTACTCGGACAAGTTCATGAAGGCATCCCAGGTGCACCAACCAAACTCGCGCAGGCTTCTGGGCACCATCTTCTCCTCGCGCAAGGTGAAGTTCACTCCTGGCAAGCGTGCGGCCGCCTCGAACCCCCTGTGGATAGTCTCGAACGGATCGACTCCCGCGGAGATCAGCAAGGCTGGATCAACCTCCGAGGACTGCTTTGCGGCATCGCCGCTTTCGGTCACCATCATCAGGGTGTTGCCGGCGCTGTGGAGACTGGACCGGAAGAATTCCGATACCAGGGGAAGGATGAAGACGTATGTGCCTTGCTCTGCCTCTGGCTCCATTGCCAGACGCACCAAAAGCATTTGGGTCTCTGCCGGGATGGGCTCACTGATAGTTCCCCACTCTGGGGTCATCCACCAGAGCTTGCAGCGAGCAACAGCCAACCAAGCCAGCTGCGTGGACTGCTTGGACGCGACCCATGCACCAAGCTCCACCTCACACGAAGTAGCTTTTGAACTCTTGCTTCCCTAGCCATAACAGCACACCCAGACACCTACACTCATCAATAATTAATTTCAAGGCATCCTATATACACTCACAAACAACAAGCAATAAACAGCGCAACAGAAACAAGACCCCACCTCATGTCTGGATGAAGCTGCCGGCGCTTGCAGACGCAGAGCTAAAACTCCAGACTTCTTCACCGAAGTGACCCGGTGGAGATGCGGGGACACGCCGTCCATTAAGAGCAAAGCACCTTGATTGTTGAAGACGGTGATCCTCCCGTCCTTGCAGCTGATGCTGCCGGCCATACTCCCCGAGGCCATTGCAAGACACAGCGGTGCTGTTCTTCGAGCCAGATCGCCAAATCTGCCCAAGCACGGCTACAGCTAGGAAGCATGAGAAGCACAAGCATGAAGCTGCACTGTACCCGACGAGACCCAGTGCAATGCCATCATGTCACTTTAAAATCAGCCTTCTTCGGGCGGCTCTTTGCTGCAAGATTGTCGTGGCGACACTTGCAGTTTGTGCGGGTGGCAGCCAGGTTCCACGTCCAAGCTTCCTTTCAGACTCAGCACTCAAAGTGACGAGTGCATGTAGCCGCCGCATGCCGAAGTAGAAGGATTGACGACATAGCGGAGGGGCAGCAGTGTGAGGTGGTCATCGTGCTTGGCGTTGCCGTTCTTCCCGTGGCTCTCGCCTGTCTTCTTCAACATGCTGACAATTTGCCAGACAGGGCTGAATTTGATGAGTTCGAATTTCTGAGCAATTTGCCCACCCAACGCGACCAAGATGCTCGCCATCAAGCAGAACCAACACCTCCAGTGGGTTGGACTGTTGGAAGGCAGCAATTCACCGGTTGCACATGGGCTTGGCGAGGCAGAGCGGAAAGGCTCCACGTTTGCCAGGGAGCATCCTTCTGTTGGAACGTGGTAAAACACCTGCGGGAGCGCGAAGAGCCTTGGTTGTTGAACAAGGCCAAAACTCCGAACTCCCAACTTGCCTTCACCATTCGTGTTGAAGAGCTTGAGGACCGTCCTGCCATCCTTCTAAGGGTCACGGAAGAGGCAATCACAGGTTGGCCGTGCAGGACCGTCACAAAGCAGGTGCTCCCCATCCGGCGTGGCCAGCTCTCCCGCAAAAGCGCGACATCATGCTCACCAGGGCGATCTGACACATCTCACTGGATGGATGCTTGCTGTGAACACGTCCCAGTCACCGATGAAGAGCTCAGACAGGAACAAGCCGCTGAAGGCGCATGCGCATGTGTGTCATGCCTGTGGCGCTGCATCATCTGGGGAGAAGTCGTCGGTGACCCTGCGAAGGATGCGAATGAGGAGTGACATCTGCAAAGAATGAGCATGAGGACTGTCCTGCCTTTACATGTTCACACGTTGCTCCGTGAAACATCGCAAAGCACATGTTTTGTTTCACGCCGCGCCCCCGGCCTTTTGCATGGTTCAGCAGAGAACTCTAGCAAATGAAGTCTTGGGTCTCTGGTACGAGCAGGGATGCCCTAATGCGGCCGGTTTTGCAAGTTTCCGCGTTCCCAGACCCTCCTACACTTCCATGAGCCCGAACAAACAGCTTGAAAACCGCCCACACGTCTGTGCAGCTGTACACCCGAGCAACCGCGGCATTTGGATTCGCAACACCGCGTCCGCGCACAACTTAAGAAACTCCCAGGCTACGGCTCTCTGCCTTGCCACGGGGACTGAGTGGGGGTTTCCGAAATTAGAGGTACCTTTTAGGGGTCCTTATCATAAGGGAATCCTACCATTTGGGGGTCCATTTTAGGGTCCCTGATTTTCTTAAACCTCCCAGTCAGCCTTAAAAGCTTTGGCATTAGGGTTGGGTTTTCTGGTACTCATACCTTCATAGAACGAGTAGTTTGAGAAAGCATGACCCCACCATTTGCATATTGGTGGTGTTCAAGTGCTGCAGTCTTAGGGGACTCAGTGTGCCCATCCTCAAATGTTGTTTGGTTTCAGAAGAAGGACGTGCAGCGTGTCTGCCCGGCCTTTCGGGAGAAACGAAAGAGAACTTCATCAGCATTGATCCTCCCAAAGAGTCTTGACAAAATCCGAGAGGACCATTCGACTCGCTTCAAAAAACAACCGTCCTGGAATTTTCCAGATCATCAGTGCGCCTCGCCATTCTAGCGCCGCTGCACCAAAACTACATCTGCTAAGAGAGATACTAAAAACTCTCCCCGGTCATGAGGCTCTTTTAGACCCTAAGCCCTGTAGGTCCATTTCCAGGATGCCGCCTTTGGACGACGTAGCTGGAGGGCACGGCTTTCTGCCTTGCCTTGGGGACTGAACCTTAAAAGGTTTAGGGTTTAGGGCTGGGTTTATGGTACTCATACCTTCATAGAACGAGTAGTTTGAGAAAGCATGACCCCACCATTTGCATATTGGTGGTGTTCAAGTGCTGCAGTCTTAGGGGACTCAGAGTGCCCATCCTTAAATGTTGTTTGGTTTCAGAAGAAGGACGTGCAGCGTGTCTGCCCGGCCTTTCGTGAGAAACCAAAGAGACCTTAATCGGCATTCTGGACCAAATGTGAGAGGACCATTCGACTCGCTTCTAAACCCCAGTGGAGCCCTCGACTGGCTTCAAAACTGTTCGACTGGCCGATCTTCAGATGTCGAAACTCTCAAATCTTGAGTCCTGACACCGCACCTCAAACACCCGCATCGGATGCGCCTGCGTTGATCTGCGTTGACTTCACAAGACAGTCGTTTCACTTGAACAGATGTAGGTTCTTCCTCCCCAAACGGGCCCCGTAGTTGGATAAAGAGTAGGGTTATAAGAACGCTAACATGGGTTATAACTACCCGAAATTGGGCTAAGTACAGTTCGGACAGCTATTTTAGTTACCCCTACTAAGCCCTAAACCCAACAGGTTCTTGAGGCTTGGAGCGCAGGGCTCAGGAGTTCTCGGCTTCGCGAGGGCTGCGCAGGGATTCGAGACCCTACCGCCACAAGCTTCACCAAGACGGCACTGTACACCCTAAACCCTAAAAGGCCTTGAAGGGCCATAAACCCTAATCCCCCTTACATCCCTGTTCAGGGAATCTTGTGGCGGATCTTCAAAACTTGGAAAGCATGCGCT
Source organism: Symbiodinium natans (assembly GCA_905221605.1). Taxonomy (NCBI): domain Eukaryota; class Dinophyceae; order Suessiales; family Symbiodiniaceae; genus Symbiodinium; species Symbiodinium natans. Next base: position 36,677 of record CAJNDS010000560.1, on the reverse strand, counting down.
CCGAAGCTCTGACCCAGGTCCTACGCTCTGGAAGCTTTTTCCGAAGGCCCGAAGCCATAGTGGTCCTCAACTAGGGTCCAACAGTAGTCCACTACAGCTTGTTCGTGGACCCTTTCCGAAAGGAATGGTTTCTACATTGGGGCAACTGCAGGGTGCTGCCTTCCACGCAACACCACTCCAGCCGAGACGTCTAGGAACCAAATGTCCTTTCAGCTTTCGGGGGATGTGGGAGCCCTATAAAAATGAAACTTACTTGACATATGAGTGCTACAGGGTGGGGCCCCTTAGTTCCAAATAAGTTAAGATACTTATATGTAACTTAAAGCACTTATAACTAACTTCTACATAAGTTTGAGAAGTTAGTTAGCCAACTTATAGTTGATTTATAAGTTACAAAATGTTGTTTTTGTAGTAAAAAATCACTATGCAGAGCCCATGTCTTAAAAGAACAGGCTTTAACCGATGCTGAAACAGCTCGCAAGTCACTCTATTCCCGTCCATTCTGCTCGTGTCACAGCTTAGCTGCCGGGATTTGTTGTCGGAGAAACGAAAGCTGTCTAGCTGAGACCGGCTGCAAGTCATAAATGATACAACAGTTTTAGCTCGCTTGCTTATTTTCATCTCCTACAAATATTCTGATGCGCGTTTGAGATGCGCATCAGTTGTAACCAGGATGTGTCCCGGATGTGGTTTTGGCATGTGTCCGCATCCTGATCTTGGGCATGTCCCTAATGTGCGGTGTGTCCGCCCCATTGTGTAGGAGTGTGTTGGGTGTTGTCCAGTATGTTGCCCTCTTCTGGCCCATGTGTCCGCTCGTGTGTCCCGGATGTGTCCCGAATGTTTACCGAACGTTCGACCATTTCTCCAGCTCGCGCCAGCAGAGGTTCTCTGGACTGCTTCGGGGTTGTCACGTGACAGAAACTAGTCAAAGTGGTCCAGTCTTGAAGGGCCGCGCGTGTCGCCATGACAAAGAGCAAAAAGGGGAGTAAACGGGGTCGCAAGCCAGAGGTAAACTCCTCGAGACAACAAAAACCTCTAAAACATCATTCGTTCAGGCCCTAAACCTTGCAAAATCCTGTATTCGACAATCACAAGCATGGATCTGATGAAAACAATGTTTTTTAAAGCTAAGTTGTATAAGTTACTTATAAGTTGGTTACAAAACACTTGTAACTAACTTCTAGATTCAATAAATAATGTATAACTCAACCATGAACTTAACAACTTTATATTTATGTTAGGAAAATTATAACTTGATTTATAGAGGTTATAAATGAATTTATAACTAAGGGGCCCCACACTGTAGAGATGCATGAATGTGTTCGCGCCCATTGAGAATAGCCAACCCCGCAATACCCCGCATCAACTCGGAGCACATGCTTCCTTCAAAAAGAAATGATGTCAGCAGCATCGTCATCCTCGAGCTGCAGACACTGGGGAAGCTTCATGGCACCCTTTGCAGGGACGCCCTGGACCACTGCACTGGATCCGGCGGATGCGAAGAGGCTGCGAACGCGGCGAAAGCGTGCTGCCAGTTGTCTGGGAGTGTGGCCTCGACAATTGGGAATATCTGGATCAGCCTTGGCAGACAAGAGGAGCTCCACTAGTGCGGCGTTGTCTGAAGTAGCTGCCCAGCCGAGGGGTGTCGTGCTGCCCTCCCCGAAAACATAGCTTAAGTTGCTTCGGCTTCCGAAACATAATTGCACTCTGCCCGCAATCTCCAACGCCCTGTAATGGCCCATGAGTCGCTCGGGCTGGTTGAAGTCTGCACGCGCCTGGAGCAAAACGTCTGCAGTGCTCGTGGCCAGGTTGGGCACAACTCGGCTAAATATGGCCAAGGTCGAAAGGGGCGTCACGGACAAGTTGACATCCGCCTTCAGTTCGACCAGCTTCTTGGTAACTTCCAAAGGTGCCAACTTGCCGCAAGCATAGGCTATAGGGGTGTTCCACACCTTTCCAACTCGCAAGTTCACATCCGCACCGTGGTGCACCAGCATCTCAACGGAAGCGACATCACGGCAAGTCCCAAGGCACGGGAGACCCAATCCACTCGTTGAGTTGGGGCTTGCTCTCTGGCGCAACAACTCAAGCACCACAGCATGACCCCGGGCACCACGTTGCAAGGCAAGATGCACGGGTGGGTAGTCCATCACACCGACAGACAACATCGAGCGGCAAACTCGGCCGCAAGTGTTGACAGAGGCCTTAGCGTCTGCAAGTGCTCGCACCATTGACACATCGCCCGATACAGCAGCGCAGGCCATACCACCCATGGTCGATGTCCTGATGGCTTGGGCCATATCTTTAAACCCAAAGTAGGACAGAAATGCAGCGGGCGGGCGCTGCGCGTCGGGTTGTCCGACCCAATCGTGCAACCTGGCTTTGAGATACCGGCACAACTCCAGCTGCTGCTTGTGCTTTGTAAGGTATGCAATGCGTGCATGCAGGGCTGTCTGAATGAACTCGTTGACACCGTGGCGGTCGGCATCCACAGTGAAGACTCCTTCCTGCACAGGTGCATAGATCCAATGGTTGGCCATTGCGACCTCTGCGTCATCCCCTGCGTGCACCACCACCATGGGCAAGTCTGCTTTGTTGGACAGCTGGGCGCACCAAAGCTCGGCCTGAGGATTTGGGGGGGGACTGCTGGTGGGCTACGTAGGGTATCTTAGGAAAAGGGGTGGAAATTACTAGGGCCGTTAAGAGCCATACAGCTCAAAAACCAGAACCCCACAGAGTGATGTCGGGAAAGAAAAACTCTCCAAATCAGCTCCAGCGGCCCTGCACCAACCCCGCTCCAGCCACGACTCGTAATCGCAAAGCTTTCCTGACTCCGAATGCCTCAGTGGAGGGACCAAAGCAAGGAAGATGTTGCAGGAGTCGACGTAGGATGGGATGGAGATCACCGAGGAGCGTCGATCTTTGGTTCTCCCGCGCTGCTGCGGGATGCTGAACCAATCTAACCACAGATACCCCTGGGCTAGCGCACTCCGCTCCTGGCGAGAGAAGGCACGATCTCCCAAAAGGGATTGCGTTACCATGTCTGACTGACCCGGCAATGTGCCCTCGATGAAGCCTCGCAACGTCTGCTGCAGCACCTGGAACTGCTTGCCCTCTGCATCTGGATGGTGCCGTCCGAGCCACTGGTGAGACACAAAGACACAGTACATGCCCGGACGGTGTTTGACAAGCTTTCCCGCAGCACGGAGCTCTTCGTGCACTGTGGGTGGCCCACATATCTGCAACACATCTGCTATGCTGACTACCCACATGGCTTGCAGCTGTAGATGCTCCGACTCCTCATAGTCAACAGCAGACATTTCACTGATGCAGCGTCTCAGCATGGCCATGACTAGGGCTCGCGCCACGCACAAAGTTTCGCTCCCGGTGCTCCTGAGCCTTCTGAAACAACTTGCGGAACCGGCGTCTGGGACACGGCCGTCATGGTGATGCAGCTTTCGGAAGAAACAGGATCCAACAGGATCCAATCCACACAATCCACACAAGGAGCCTTACGTCTTACAGGCGATGCCTCTCACTTCACCGGAACCCTTTCGCACCTGCTCAGGAGGCACCAGCGTCGATGGCGGGGGCTGCCTTGCAGATCATTCAGCGTCGTGCTTCAACTCGCGGGGAGAGCTTCAATCCCCCAATTAAGGGTCCATGTACCGGGCTTGCCAGTAATCAGTACTTCCTGGGACTTTTGGGCCACTGGGCAAGTTCGACCCTCATAACCAAGAGCCCAACCTGCTAGGGCCAGCTCGGGCTCAGGGTTTCGGGAACCCAAATCCCTGTAGGGGCTATGTCTTCAGGGTTGAGAGGGCATAAGAGAACCCTTTGTGCATCCGGGCTATGCTGTCCTGGCCGGAAAGTCTCAGGAACACTCTCAGACCCTAGCACTCGTGGCTACGATTGAAAGCCTTGCGAATCCAGGATTCAGGTACTTCTTCGTCAAAAAGCGATAATAAAACCCTAAACCCTGAACCCTAAGACCCGAACCTCCTTCCATCAACTCCACGCAGCTGATGCCGATGCAAGTTGGTCTCGCCAGTCTGCAACGCCCACGGTGCCTGCGGGGTGCTCTTCAGTAAAGGCTCTGTTGGGTCTTATACATGTACAGAATCATTTACATGTACAGTTACATTTACACTTACATAAACATATAGGCATATATACAGTATGTGCATACGTATATTTGTGGTTGCTTGTAAATATATAAACATGGGGATCCGTTAGCATGTTCTGCTTATAAGTTCATAAGCCCTCAGCCCCGTAGCATTACTCCTGGTGCCTCTCTACAAATGGGTAGTTGCCAAGTCAAATTACGGATCCCCAAGACGATACCACCCCCCCTCCTCACCCACCCCCCCACCCCCAGAAAAAGCAATCCTTACTCTAGGCACCTCCGAAAATGGTGGCCCCATAGAGGGACACCCCCCCACCAATCAAGACGTATCCTGACAGCTAAACCACAAGTTCTCCGGAAACCAAAAAGCATCCGAGCTGCTTTTGTAGGTCGTGCAAAAGACCCGCTCAGCGCCATGTCCTGTCTCCGGCCATGACAAGCACTTCAAGGCACTTCAGAGCGTTCAAATACTGGGAGTGCTTGTGTAACTGTGTAACTGTGTTTTTTGGAAGACACCCGACGAAGTCCTCCAGAAGCCTTGCCCAAATTGTGCAACATTGAGGGTGTCAGGGTCTGACAGCATCAATCTGGAGAGGTGGTCAGTTGACATTGTGCTGCCCCCTTTCATGAGGGAATCTAACCCCTAAACCCTAACCCACATTTTGGCTGACTCCAGGTGATCCTTTCTCTCGCGCTTTGTGTCCCCCAAACCTTAAAAGACCAGCTGACCCTGAAACCCAAGACACCTTACCTTCAGCAAGCAATAGACCTGTTAAGGGTTCAGGGGGTTCTCAAAATCATCCCTTTTTGGGTTCCCAGTGTTCGCAGCCCGAGATGAAGGGTAGGACCAGAATGCAGAGAAGCGCCGAGCCTAGGATCCTCATGATATTCTTAAGAGTACACTCAATAAGGGGTATCGAACTTTCCGGGTACAACCCTACTTTGCGGCTCTTTGGATAGTCTAAAGCTCCATGTCCAAACTCAATCAAAGCAGCAACCCTCACGCCTTGTTTTCCCTGAATTCGTTCCTTGTGTTGAGCTGCGGTTTTGGGTTTAGGGTTTAGTGTTTGGTCCTGCCGTCCTTCTGAGGGTCACGGAAGAGGCAATCACAGGCCGTGCAGGCCCGTCACAAAGCACGAGCTCGCCATCCGGCGTGGCCAGCTCTCCCGCAAAAGCGCGACATCATGCTCACCAGGGCGATCTAACACATCTCACTGGATGGATGCTTGCTGTGAAACACGTCCCAGTCACCGATGAAGAGCTCAGACAAGAACAAGCCGCTGAAGGCGCATGCGCATGTGTGGCATGCCTGTGGCGCTGCATCATCTGGGAAGAAGTCGTCGGTGACCCTGCGAAGGATGCGAATGAGGAGTGACATCTGCAAAGAATGAGCATGAGGACTGTCCTGCCTTCACATGTTCACACTTTGCTCCGTGAAACATCGCAAAGCACATGTTTCACGCCGCGCCGGCCTTTTGCATGGTTCAGCAAAGAACTCTGGCAAATGAAGTCTTGGGTCTTTGGTCCGAGCAAGGATGTCCTAATGCGGCCGGTTTGGCAAGTTTCCGCGTTCCCAGGCCCTCCTACACTTCCATGAGCCCAGAACAAACGGCTTGAAAACCGCCCACACGTCTGTGCAGCTGTACACCCGAGCAACCGCGGCATTTGGATTCGCAACACCGCGTCCGCGCACAAATTAAGAAACTCCCAGGCTAGCGGCTCTTTGCCTTGCCTCAGGGACTGAGAAGGGGTTTCCGAAATTAGAGGTGCTATTTTAGGGTCCCCTATTTTCGTAAACCCCCAAATGAACCTGAAAAAGTTTACGGATTAGGGCTGGGTTTATGGTACTCATACCTTCATAGAACGAGCATTTTCAGCAAAAGTTCTACCCCACCATTTGCATATTGGTGGTGTTCAAGTGTTGCGGTCTTAGGGGGGTCAGAGCGCCCATCCTTAAATGTTGTTTGGTGTCAGAAGAAGGCCGTGCAGCGTGTATGCCCGGCTTTCTGGGAGAAACCAAAAAGAACGTTGATCCTCCCAAAGGGTCTTCACAAAATCCGAGAGGACCAGTCGACTGGCTTTAAACCCCCAGTGGACCCCTCGACTGGCTTCAAAACTGTTCGACTGGCCGGTCTTCAGTCAGATGTCGAGACAAATCTTGAGTCCTGACACCGCACCTCAAACACCCGTATCGGATGCGCCTGCGTTGACTTCACGAGACAATCGTTTCACTTGAGCAGATATGAGTAGGGCTATAAGAACCCTACACATGGGTTATAACTACCCGAAATTTTTCTTTTGCCCAAGGTTGCCATTTCGTGAGGCCTTTGTTTTCGGCTTCAGCCCAACCGTCCTGGAATTTTCCAGATCATCAGTGCGCCTCGCCATTCTAGCGCCGCTGCACCAAAACTACATCTGCTAAGAGAGAGATACTAAAAACATCTAAAAACTCTCCCTTGTCCTGAGGCTCTTTGAGACCCTAGACCCTACAGTTCCCTTTCCAGGATGCCGCCTTTGGACGACGCAGCTGGAGGGCACGGCTTTCTGCCTTGCCTTGGGGACTGAACCTTAAAAGGTGGAGGGATTAAGGTTGGGTTCACTTGAGCAGATGCAGGGTTCTTCCTCCCTAAACGGGCCCCTTAGTTGGATAAAGAGTAGGGTTATAAGAACACTAACATGGGTTATAAGTACCCTGACTCGGGCCAAGTACAGCTCGTGCAGCTAGTCTACTTACCCCTACTAAACCCTAAACCCAACAACAGGTTCTTGAGGCTTGGAGCAGGGATTCGAGACCCTACCGCCACAAGCTTCAAACCAAGCCAGCACTTCATCCTAAACCCTAAACTCTAAAAGGCCCTAAACCCTCATCCCTCTTACATGCCGCTTCAGAGAATCTGGTGGCGGATCTTCAAAACTTGGAAAGCATGCGCTCCGAAGCTCTGATTCAGGAAGTGTTTTTCGGAAGGCCTTAGTGGTCCTAAACTAGGATCCCCGCTCAAGTGGTCCAAAAAGAACGTTGATCCTCCCAAAAGGGTCTTCACAAAATCCGAGAGGACCAGTCGACTGGCTTTAAACCCCCAGTGGACCCCTCGACTGGCTTCAAAACTGTTCGACTGGCCGGTCTTCAGTCAGATGTCGAGACAAATCTTGAGTCCTGACACCGCACCTCAAACACCCGTATCGGATGCGCCTGCGTTGACTTCACGAGACAATCGTTTCACTTGAGCAGATATGAGTAGGGCTATAAGAACCCTACACATGGGTTATAACTACCCGAAATTTTTCTTTTGCCCAAGGTTGCCATTTCGTGAGGCCTTTGTTTTCGGCTTCAGCCCAACCGTCCTGGAATTTTCCAGATCATCAGTGCGCCTCGCCATTCTAGCGCCGCTGCACCAAAACTACATCTGCTAAGAGAGAGATACTAAAAACATCTAAAAACTCTCCCTTGTCCTGAGGCTCTTTGAGACCCTAGACCCTACAGTTCCCTTTCCAGGATGCCGCCTTTGGACGACGCAGCTGGAGGGCACGGCTTTCTGCCTTGCCTTGGGGACTGAACCTTAAAAGGTGGAGGGATTAAGGTTGGGTTCACTTGAGCAGATGCAGGGTTCTTCCTCCCTAAACGGGCCCCTTAGTTGGATAAAGAGTAGGGTTATAAGAACACTAACATGGGTTATAAGTACCCTGACTCGGGCCAAGTACAGCTCGTGCAGCTAGTCTACTTACCCCTACTAAACCCTAAACCCAACAACAGGTTCTTGAGGCTTGGAGCAGGGATTCGAGACCCTACCGCCACAAGCTTCAAACCAAGCCAGCACTTCATCCTAAACCCTAAACTCTAAAAGGCCCTAAACCCTCATCCCTCTTACATGCCGCTTCAGAGAATCTGGTGGCGGATCTTCAAAACTTGGAAAGCATGCGCTCCGAAGCTCTGATTCAGGAAGTGTTTTTCGGAAGGCCTTAGTGGTCCTAAACTAGGATCCCCGCTCAAGTGGTCCATTACAGCTTGTTCGCGGACCCTTTCCAAAAAGGACCCCAAAAAGGGTTTCTACATTTGCGCACGGGCAGGGCAACTGCATCGTGCTACGCAACCCCCCTCCAGCCAAGACTTCTACAAGGCAGATGTCGTTTAAGCTTTCGGGGGATGCGGGAGCCCAGAGATACATGAATGTGTTCGCGCCCATTGAGAATAGCCAACCCCGCATCAACTCGGAGCACATGCTTCCTTCAAAAAGACATGACGTCATCGGCATCGTCATCTTCGAGCCGCGGACACTGGGGAAGCTTCATGGCACCCTTTGCAGGAACGCCCTGGACCACTGCACCGGGTCCGGCGCATGCGAAGAGGCTGCGAACGCGGCGAAAGCGTGCTGCCAGCTGTCTGGGAGTGTGGCCTCGACGGTTGGGAATATCTGGATCAGCCTTGGCAGACAAGAGGAGCTCCACTAGTGCGGCGTTGTCTGAAGTAGCTGCCCAGCCGAGGGGTGTCGTGCTGCCCTCCCCGAAAACATAGCTTAAGTTGCTTCGGCTTCCGAAACATAATCGCACTCTGCCCGCAATCTCCAAGGCCCTGTAAAGCCCCGTGAGACGCTCGGGCTGGTTGACGTCTGCACGTGCCTGGAGCAAGACGTCTGCAGTGCTCCTGGCCAGGTTGGGCACACATCGGCTAAACATGGCCAAGGTCGAAAGGGGCGTCACGGACAAGTTGACATCCGCCTTCAGTTCGACCAGCTTCTTGGTAACTTCCAAAGGTGCCAACTTGGCGCAAGCATAGGCTATAGGGGTGTTCCACACCTTTCCAACTCGCAAGTTCACATCCGCACCATGGCGCACCAGCATCTCAACGGAAGCGACATCACGGCAAGTCCCAAGGCACGGGAGACCCGCTCCACTCGTTGAGTTGGGGCTTGCTCTCTGGCGCAACAACTCAAGCACCACAGCATGACCCCGGGCACCACGTTGCAAGGCAAGATGCACGGGTGGGTAGTCCAGCACGCCGACAGATAACATCGAGCGGCAAACTCGGCCGCAAGTGTTGACAGAGGCCTTAGCGTCTGCAAGTGCTCGCACCATTGACACGTCGCCCGATACAGCAGCGCAGGCCATACCACCCATGGTCGATGTCCTGATGGCTTGGGCCATATCTTTAAACCCAAAGTAGGACAGAAACGCAGCGGGCGGGCGCTGCACGTCGGGTTGTCCGACCCAATCGTGCAACCTGGCTTTGAGATACCGGCACAACTCCAGCTGCTGCTTGTGCTTTGTGAGGTATGCAATGCGTGCATGCAAGGCTGTCTGAATGAACTCGTTGACACCGTGGCGGTCGGCATCCACAGTGAAGACTCCTTCCTGCACAGGTGCATAGATCCAATGGTTGGCCATTGCGACCTCTGCGTCATCCCCTGCGTGCACCACCACCATGGGCAAGTCTGCTTTGTTGGACAGCTGGGCGCACCAAAGCTCGGCCTGAGGATTTGGGGGGGGGACTGCTGGTGGGCTACGTAAGGTATCTTAACTAGGGCCGTTAAGAGCCATACAGCTCAAAAACCAGAACCCCACAGAAAGGTGTGGGGAAAGAAAAAATCTCCAAATCAGCTCCAGCGGCCCTGCACCAACCCCGCTCCAGCCACGACTCGTAATCGCAAAGCTTTCCTGAGTCCGAATGCCTCAGTGGAGGGACCAAAGCAAGGAAGATGTTGCAGGAGTCGACGTAGGATGGGATGGAAATCACCGAAGAGCGTCGATCTTTGGTTCTCCCGCGCTGCTGCGGGATGCTGAACCAATCTAACCACAGATACCCCTTGGCTAGCGCACTCCGCTCCTGGGGAGAGAAGCCACGATCTCCCAAATTCGCTTGCGTTACCATGTCTGACTGACCCGGCAATGTGCCCTCGATGAAGCCTCGCAACGTCTGCTGCAGCACCTGGAACTGCTTGCCTTCTTCATCTGGATGGTGCCGTCCGAGCCACTGGTGAGACACAAAGACACAGTACATGCCCGGACGGTGTTTGACAAGCTTTCCCGCAGCACGGAGCTCTTCGTGCACTGTGGGTGGCCCAGATATCTGCAAGACGTCTGCTATGCTGACTACCCACATGGCTTGCAGCTGTAGATGCTCCGACTCCTCATAGTCAACAGCAGACATTTCACTGATGCAGCGTCTCAGCATGGCCATGACTAGGGCTTACGCCACGCACAAAGTTTCGCTCCCGGTGCTCCTGAGCCTTCTGAAACAACTTGCGGAACCGGCGTCTGGGACACGGCCGTCATGGTGATGCAGCTTTCGGAAGAGCTAAACAGGATCCAACAGGATCCAATCCACACAACCCACACAAGGAGCCTTACGTCTTACAGGCGCTACCTCTCACTTCACCGGAACCCTTTCGCACCTGCTCAGGAGGCACCAGCGTCGATGGCGCATCTCCGGGCTATGATGTCCTGGCCGGAAAGTCTCAGCAACACTCTCCGACCCTAGCACTCGTGGCTATAATTGAAAGCCTTGCGAATCCAGGATTCAGGTGCTTCTTCGTCAAAAAGCGATAATAAAACCCTAAACCCTGAACCCTAAGACCCGAACCTCCTCCCATGATCTCCACGCAGCTGATGCGGATGCAATTTGGTCTCGCCAGTCTGCAACGCCCACTGTGCCTGCGGGGTGCTCTTCAGTAGAGGCTCTGTTGGGTCTTTATACATATACATTTACATGTACAGTTTCATTTACATTTACATAAACATATAGGCATATACAGTATGTACATACGTATATTTGTGGTTGCTTGTAAATATATAAACATGGGGATCCGTTAGCATGTTCTGCGTATAAGTTCATAAGCCCTCAGCCCCGAAGCAGAACAACCCCTTACTCCTGGTGCCTCTCTACAAATGGGCAGTTGCCAAATCAAATTACGGATCCCCAATACGATACCACCCCCCCCCCCCCACCCACCCCCCCACCCCCAGAAAAAGCAATCCTTACTCTAGGCACCTCCGAAAATGGTGGCCCCATAGAGGGACACCCCCCCACCAATCAAGACGTATCCTGACAGCTAAACCACAAGTTCTCCGGAAACCAAAAAGCATCCGAGCTGCTTTTGTAGGTCGTGCAAAAGACCCGCTCAGCGCCATGTCCTGTCTCCGGCCATGACAAGCACTTCAAGGCACTTCAGAGCGTTCAAATACTGGGAGTGCTTGTGTAACTGTGTAACTGTGTTTTTTGGAAGACACCCGACGAAGTCCTCCAGAAGCCTTGCCCAAATTGTGCAACATTGAGGGTGTCAGGGTCTGACAGCATCAATCTGGAGAGGTGGTCAGTTGACATTGTGCTGCCCCCTTTCATGAGGGAATCTAACCCCTAAACCCTAACCCACATTTTGGCTGACTCCAGGTGATCCTTTCTCTCGCGCTTTGTGTCCCCCAAACCTTAAAAGACCAGCTGACCCTGAAACCCAAGACACCTTACCTTCAGCAAGCAATAGACCTGTTAAGGGTTCAGGGGGTTCTCAAAATCATCCCTTTTTGGGTTCCCAGTGTTCGCAGCCCGAGATGAAGGGTAGGACCAGAATGCAGAGAAGCGCCGAGCTTAGGATCCTCATGATATTCTTAAGAGTACACTCAATAAGGGGTATCGAACTTTCCGGGTACAACCCTACTTTGCGGCTCTTTGGATAGTCTAAAGCTCCACGTCCAAACTCAATCCAAGCAGCAACCCTCACGCCTTGTTTTCCATGAACTCCTTCCTTGTGTTGAGCTGCTGCGGTTTAGGGTTTAGGGTTTAGGGTTTAGCGTTTGGTCCTGCCGTCCTTCTGAAGGTCGCGGAAGAAGCAATCACCGGTTGGCCGTGCAGGCCCGTCACAAAGCACGAGCTCGCCATCCGGCGTGGCCAGCGCTCCCGCAAAAGCGCGACATCATGCTCACCAGGGCGATCTGACACATCTCACTGGATGCTTGCTGTGAAACATGTCCCAGTCACCGATGAAGAGCTCAGACAGGAACAAGCCGCTGAAGGCGCATGCGCATGTGTGGCATGCCTGTGGCGCTGCATCATCTGGGAAGAAGTCGTCGGTGACCCTGCGAAGGATGCGAATGAGGAGTGACATCTGCAAAGAATGAGCATGAGGACTGACCTGCCTTCGCATGTTCACACGTTGCTCCGTGAAACATCGCAAAGCACATGTTTTGTTTCACGCCGCGCCCCCGGCCTTTTGCATGGTTCAGCAGAGAACTCTGGCAAATGAAGTCTTGGGTCTCTGGTACGAGCAGGGATGCCCTAATGCGGCCGGTTTTGCAAGTTTCCGCGTTCCCAGGCCCTCCTACACTTCCATGAGCCCGAACAAACAGCTTGAAAACCGCCCACACGTCTGTGCAGCTGTACAACCGAGCAACCGCGGCATTTGGATTCGCACAAATTAAGAAACTCCCAGGCTACGGCTCTCTGCCTTGCCTCGGGGACTGAGAAGGGGTTTCCGAAAGTTGAGGTGCTATTTTAGGGTCCCCTATTTTCGTAAACCCCCAAATGAACCTGAAAAGGTTTACGGCTTAGGGCTGGGTTTATGGTACTCATACCTTCATAGAACGAGTATTTTCAGCAAAAATTCTACCCCACTATTTGCACACTGGTGGTGTTCAAGTGTTGCGGTCTTAGGGGGGTCAGAGCGCCCATCATTAAATGTTGTTTGGTGTCAGAAGAAGGCCGTGCAGCGTGTATGCCCGGCTTTTTCGGAGAAACCAAAAAGAACGTAGTCAGCGTTGATCCTCCCAAAGGGTCTTCACAAAATCCGAGAGGACCAGTCGACTGGCTTGAAAAACCCCAGTGGACCCCTCGACTGGCTTCAAAACTGTTCGACTGGCCGGTCTTCAGTCAGATGTCGAGACAAATCTTGAGTCCTGACACCGCACCTCAAACTCCCGTATCGGGTGCGCCTGCGTTGACTTCACGAGACAAGCGTTTCACTTGGGCAGATGTAGGGTCCTTCATCCCTAAACGGGCGCCCCTTAATTAGAAAAAGAGTAGGGCTATAAGAACCCTACAAATGGGTTATAACTACCCTAAATTGGTTTTTGCCCAAGGTTGACATTTCGTGAGGCCTTTGTTTTCGGCTTCAGCCCAACCAACTGGAATTTTCCAGATCATCAGTGCGCCTCGCCATTCTAGCGCCGCTGCACCAAAACTACATCTGCTAAGAGGGATACTGAAAACTCTCCCCTGTCATGAGGCTCTTTGAGACCCTAGACCCTACAGTTCCCTTTCCAGGATGCCGCCTTTGGACGACGCAGCTGGAGGGCACGGCTTTCTGCCTTGCCTTGGGGACTGAACCTTAAAAGGTGTAGGGATTAAGGTTGGGTTCACTTGAGCAGATGTAGGGTTCTTCCTCCCCAAACGGGCCCCTTAGTTGGATAAAGATTAGGGTTATAAGAACACTAACATGGGTTATAAGTACCCTGACTCGGGCCAAGTACAGCTGGTACAGCTAGTATACTTACCCCTACTAAGCCCTCAACCCAACAACAGGTTCTTGGCTTCAAACCAAGCCAGCACTTCATCCTAAACCCTAAACTCTAAAAGGCCCTAAACCCTCATCCCTCTTACATGCCTCTTCAGAGAACCTGGTGGCGGATCTTCAAAACTTGGCAAGCATGCGCTCCGAAGCTCTGATTCAGGAAGCTTTTTTCGGAAGGCCCTAGCGGTCCTAAACTGGGATCCCCGCTCAAGTAGTCCATTACAGCTTGTTCGCGGACCCTTTCCAAAAAGGACCCCAAAAAGGGTTTCTACATTTGCGCACGGGCAGGGCAACTGCATGGTGCTGCCTTCCACGCAACCTCCCGTGCCAAGCGGCCTCCAGCCGAGACTTCTAGGAGCCAGATGTCGTGTAAGCTTTCGGGGGATTTGGGAGCCCTATAAGAATGAAAATTTAGTTGACATGTGAGTGGTAGAGATACATGAATGTTTTCGCGCCCATTGAGAATAGCCAACCCCGCATCAACTCGGAGCACATGCTTCCTTCATAAAGAAATAACGTCATCGGCTTCGTCATCTTCGAGCTGCGGACACTGGGGAAGCTTCATGGCACCCTTTGCAGGGACGCCCTGGACCGATGCACCGGGTCCGGCACATGCGAAGAGGCTGCGAACGCGGCGAAAGCGTGCTGCCAGTTGTCTGGGAGTGTGGCCTCGACGGTTGGGAATATCTGGATCAGCCTTGGCAGACAAGAGGAGCTCCGCTAGTGCGGCGTTGTCTGAAGTAGCTGCCCAGCCGAGGGGTGTCGTGCTGCCCTCCCCGAAAACATAGCTTAAGTTGCTTCGGCTTCCGAAACATAACCGCACTCTGCCCGCAATCTCCAAGGCCCTGTAAAACCCCATGAGATGCTCGGGCTGGTTGACGTCTGCACGTGCCTGGAGCAAGACGTCTGCAGTGCTCGTGGCCAGGTTGGGCACAAATCGGCTAAACATGGCCAAGGTAGAAAGGGGCGTCACGGACAAGTTGACATCCGCCTTCAGTTCGACCAGCTTCTTGGTAACTTCCAAAGGTGCCAACTTGGCGCAAGCATAGGCTATAGGGGTGTTCCACACCCTTCCAACTCGCAAGTTCACATCCGCACCATGGCGCACCAGCATCTCAACGGAAGCGACATCAGGGCAAGTCCCAAGGCACGGGTTACCCTCTCCACTCGTTGAGTTGGGGCTTGCTCTCTGGCGCAACAACTCCAGCACCACAGCATGACCCCGGGCACCACGTTGCAAGGCAAGATGCATGGGTGGGTAGTCCAGCACGCCGACAGACAACATCGAGCGGCAAACTCGGCCGCAAGTGTTGACCGAGGCCTTAGCGTCTGCAAGTGCTCGCACCATTGACACGTCGCCCGATACAGCAGCGCAGGCCATACCACCCATGGTCGATGTCCTGATGGCTTGGGCCATATCTTTAAAACCAAAGTATGACAGAAATGCAGCGGGCGGGCGCTGCACGTCGGGTTGTCCGACCCAATCGTGCAACCTGGCTTTGAGATACCGGCACAACTGCAGCTGCTGCTTGTGCTTTGTGAGGTATGCAATGCGTGCATGCAGGGCTGTCTGAATGAACTCGTTGACACCGTGGCGGTCGGCATCCACAGTGAAGACTCCTTCCTGCACAGGTGCATAGATCCAATGGTTGGCCATTGCGACCTCTGCGTCATCCCCTGCGTGCACCACCACCATGGGCAAGTCTGCTTTGTTGGACAGCTGGGCGCACCAAAGCTCGGCCTGAGGATTTGGGGGGGGACTGCTGGTGGGCTACGTAGGGTATCTTAGGAAAAGGGGTGGAAATTACTAGGGCCGTTAAGAGCCATACAGCTCAAAAACCAGAACCCCACAGAGTGATGTCGGGAAAGAAAAACTCTCCAAATCAGCTCCAGCGGCCCTGCACCAACCCCGCTCCAGCCACGACTCGTAATCGCAAAGCTTTCCTGACTCCGAATGCCTCAGTGGAGGGACCAAAGCGAGGAAGATGTTGCAGGAGTCGACGTAGGATGGGATGGAGATCACCGAGGAGCGTTGGTTCTCCCGCGCTGCTGCGGGATGCTGAACCAATCTAACCACAGATACCCCTTGGCTAGCGCACTCCGCTCCTGGGGAGAGAAGCCACGATCTCCCAAAAGGGCTTGCGTTACCATGTCTGACTGACCCGGCAATGTGCCCTCGATGAAGCCTCGCAATGTCTGCTGCAGCACCTGGAACTGCTTGCCCTCTGCGTCTGGATGGTGCCGTCCGAGCCACTGGTGAGACACAAAGACACAGTACATGCCCGGACGGTGCTTGACAAGCTTTCCCGCAGCACGGAGCTCTTCGTGCACCGTGGGTGGCCCACATATCTGCAACACATCTGCTATGCTGACTACCCACATGGCTTGCAGCTGTAAGTGCTCCGACTCCTCATAGTCAACAGCAGACATTTCACTGATGCAGCGTCTCAGCATGGCCATGACTAGGGTTCACGCCGTTCACGCACAAAGTTTCGCTCCCGGTCCTCCTGAGCCTTCTGAAACAACTTGCGCAACCGGCGTCTGGGACACGGCCGTCATGATGATGCAGCTTTCGGAAGAAACAGGATCCAACAGGATCCAATCCACACAACCCACACAAGGAGCCTTACGTCTTACAGGCGTTGCCTCTCACTTCACCGGAACCCTTTCGCACCTGCTCAGGAGGCACCAGCGTCGATGGCGGGGGCTGCCTTGCAGATCACTCAGCGTCGGGCTTCAACTCGGGGGGGAGAGCTTCAATCCCCCAATTCCGGGGTCCATGTACCGGGCTTGCCAGTAATCAGTACTTCCTGGGACTTTTGGGCCACTGGGCAAGTTCGACCCTCATAACCAAGAGCCCAACCTGCGAGGGCCCGCTCGGGCTCAGGGTTTCGGGAACCCAAATCCCTGTAGGGGCTATGTCTTCAGGGTTGAGAGGGCATAAGAGAACCCTTTGTGCATCCGGGCTATGATGTCCTGGCCGGAGAGTCTCAGCAACACTCTCAGACCCGAGCACTCGTGGCTACGATTGCAAGCCTTGCGAATCCAGGATTCAGGTACTTCTTCGTCAAAAATCGATAATGAAACCCTAAACCCCACCCCCCTCCCCAGAAAAAGCAATCCTTACTCTAGGCACCTCCAGAAATGGTGGCCCCATAACATGACCCCCCCCTCCAATCAAGACTTATCCTGACAGCTAAACCACAAGTTCTCCAGAAACCAAAAAGCATCCGAGCTGCTTTTGTAGGTCGTGCAAAAGACCCGCCTCAGCACCATGTCCTGTCTCCGGCCATGACAAGCACTTCAAGGCACTTCAGAGCGTTCAAATACTGGGAGTGCTTGTGTAACTGTGTAACTGTGTTTTTTGGAAGACACTCGACGAAGTACTCCAGAAGCCTTGCCCAAATTGTGCAACATTGAGGGTGTCAGGGTCTGACAACATCAATCTGGAGAGGTGGTCAGTTGACATTGTGCTGCCCCCTTTCATGAGGGAATCTAACCCCTAAACCCTAACCCACATTTTGGCTGACTCCAGGTGCTACATATCTACATATCTACATATCTACATATCTACATATCTACATATCTACATATCTACATATCTACATATCTACATATCTACATATCTACATATCTACATATATACATATATACATATATACATATATACATGTGTACATATATACATATATACATATATACATATATACATATATACATATATACATATATACATATATACATATATACATATATACATATATACATATATGAAAGAGCAGCCTTTCGGGTCTATTTAGCTCATTCTCTTTTTTTAATAAGCAGAAAATAATTTAATTTATTTAAATAAATTAAACTATTTAAATAGAAAGCTTAATTAAATTATTTAAATCCTACGCCCTATTTTTTTTAATAATTAAGGCGTCGGATTTAAACAATTTAGTTGGCTCTGTGCCTGTCTGTACTCACCTCCCACCACAATTAAATTAATTTAAACGATTTAAACGATTTAAACGATTTAAACGATTTAATTGGGGCCAATTAAATCGTTTAAATCCTACGGTCCAATTAAATTATTTAATTGAGGCGTCGGATTTAAACGATTTAATTGGGCCCAATTAAATCGTTTAAATCCTACGGTCCAATTAAATTATTTAATTGAGGCGTCGGATTTAAACGATTTAATTGGACCCAATTAAATCGTTTAAATCCTAGGGTCTATTTAAATTATTTAATTGAGGCGTCGGATTTAAACGATTTAATTGGATCCAATTAAATCGTTTAAATCCTCGGATTTAAACGATTTAAAGTTGGGCCCAATTAAATCGTTTAAATCGTTTAAATCGTTTAAATCGTTTAAATTAATTTAATTGTGGGGGGACTCAGCCAAGCCATAAACCAATTAAATCATTTAAATCCTACGGTCCAATTAAATTATTTAATTGAGGCGTCGGATTTAAATAATTTAATTGGCTCTGTGCCTGTCTGTACTCACCTCCCACCACAATTAAATTAATTTAAACGATTTAAACGATTTAAACGATTTAAACGATTTAATTGGATCCAATTAAATCGTTTAAATCCTACGGTCTATTTAAATTATTTAATTGAGGCGTCGGATTTAAACGATTTAATTGGGCCCAATTAAATCGTTTAAATCCTACGGTCTATTTAAATTATTTAATTGAGGCGTCGGATTTAAACGATTTAATTGGGCCCAATTAAATCGTTTAAATCGTTTAAATCGTTTAAATCGTTTAAATTAATTTAATTGTGGGGGGACTCAGCCAAGCCATAAACCAATTAAATCATTTAAATCCTACGGTCTAATAAAATTATTTAATTGAGGCGTCGGATTTAAATAATTTAATTGGCTCTGTGCCTGTCTGTACTCACCTCCCACCACAATTAAATTAATTTAAACGATTTAAACGATTAAACGATTTAAACGATTTAATTGGGCCCAATTAAATCGTTTAAATCCTACGGTCCAATTAAATTATTTAATTGAGGCGTCGGATTTAAACGATTTAATTGGACCCAATTAAATCGTTTAAATCCTACGGTCTATTTAAATTATTTAATTGAGGCGTCGGATTTAAACGATTTAATTGGACCCAATTAAATCGTTTAAATCGTTTAAATCGTTTAAATCGTTTAAATTAATTTAATTGTGGGGGGACTCAGCCAAGCCATAAACCAATTAAATCATTTAAATCCTACGGTCCAATTAAATTATTTAATTGAGGCGTCGGATTTAAATAATTTAATTGGCTCTGTGCCTGTCTGTACTCACCTCCCACCACAATTAAATTAATTAATTTAAACGATTTAAACGATTTAAACGATTTAATTGGATCCAATTAAATCGTTTAAATCCTACGGTCTATTTAAATTATTTAATTGAGGCGTCGGATTTAAACGATTTAATTGGGCCCAATTAAATCGTTTAAATCCTACGGCCTATTTAAATTATTTAATTGAGGCGTCGGATTTAAACGATTTAATTGGGCCCAATTAAATCGTTTAAATCGTTTAAATCGTTTAAATCGTTTAAATCGTTTAAATAAATTTAATTGTTGGGGGACTCAGCCGAGCCATAAACCAATTAAATCATTTAAATCCTACGGTCTATTTAAATTATTTAATTGAGGCGTCGGATTTAAACGATTTAATTGGGCCCAATTAAATCGTTTAAATCCTACGGTCCAATTAAATTATTTAATTGAGGCGTCGGATTTAAACGATTTAATTAAACCCAATTAAACCCAATTAAATCGTTTAAATCGTTTAAATCGTTTAAATCGTTTAAATTAATTTAATTGTGGTGGGACTCAGCCGAGCCATAAACCAATTAAATCATTTAAATCCTACGGTCTAATTAAATTATTTAATTGAGGCGTCGGATTTAAATAATTTGATTGGACCCAATTAAATCGTTTAAATCGTTTAAATCATTTAAATCGTTTAAATTAATTTAATTGTGGGGAGACTCAGCCAAGCCATAAATTAAATGATTTAGGTAGGGCTGGAGGGGCTGGAATCTGAAAAAATTGGAGGGGCTGGCTGGAGAGGGGCTGGAGTGGCTGGAGAGGCTGGAGGGGCTGACGGGGCCGGATTGGCTGGAGGGGGGGGTCGATTTGGCCAAATTTTGCCCGCAGACTGCCCGGCAAAATCTGGCCAAATCGAGCCGCGCCTTTCTGGAGGCCCGAAATTATTTAAACTATCGCGGCTCGATTTGGCCAAATTTTGCCGGGAAGTCTGCGGGCAAAATTTGGCTAAATCGGGCTGCTCGTCGTACGCGCTGAGAAATGCGCGGCTCGATTTGGCCAAATTTTGCCGGGCAGCCTCCGGGCAAAATTTGGCCAAATCGAGCCGCGCATTTCTTATGGCATACGAAGAGCAGCCCGATTTGGCCAAATTTTGCCCGGGCTGACGGGCTGGAGGGGGGGCTGCTGAGCTAGAGGTGCTGGAGTGGACTGGAGAGGCTGGAGGGGCTACGGGGCAGGATGGGCTGGAGCTGCAGGGCTAAAGGGGCTGGATGGGCTGCAGGGGGCGTTGCAGAGCTGGAGGGGCTGAAGGAGTCTGGAGGGGGCTGGAGGGGGGCTGGCTGGAGGGGCTGGCTGGAGGGGTTGGAGAGGCTGGAGAGCTGGAGGGGCTGGAGGAAGCTGGAGGCTGAAGGGGCTGCTGGAAAGGCTGGCCGGGGCTGGAGGGGCGGGCTACTGGCACTCCTCTCCTCTCCCCTCCCCCTCCCCACCTCCCAGATTTTCCACACCCCACGCACTTGCTCTTCCACTTCCTCTCCCGCTGCGTCGCATCTGCAACCTGCTCCCCTACCCCATCATCCCCAACAAGCCCCCTTGCCACAATTTACTACACCCACACGACTCGCACGTATCCAAACTACCAACCTGAAGTTATCATAATTATGATAACTTCAACTTCCCGATTATAAGTTATCATAATTATGATAACTTTAACTTCCCGATCTAAATTATCATAATTATGATAACTTTAACTTCTTTGTCTCAGAGTATGATAATTATGACAAGCAACTTTTCATAATTATGATAAGTTATCATAATTATGAGAAGTTATCATAATTATGATAAGTTATCATAAGTTATCATAATTATGATAAGCTATCCTCCTCGCCCTTTCCCGTTAAAAATGCTTACGGCTTAAAGACCTTAGTACAAAAAAAACTTTACAAAAGCGCAAAGAAAACAATGCTTATGATGTAGAGACTTTGTCACACTATGATGCGTCAAGACACAATGAAACTATGCTTGCGATATAGACAGTGCGCCCTTTGAGATAGTTGAGAAAGAAAAAATGGCCGCGTGCTAATATTAATTGCTTGTAACGGGGCCGCGGCTCACATGCGCGACATGCCCCGCTACAGGGGGTATGCATCAATGGTCGAAGTTTTGCGACAGACCTGTTTGTTGTTGTGTGCAGGTTTCAAGTTTTGCTTATCGGGGGGTAAGTGTTCGTAAGTTTCAAGAAGCAAATATAAGTATCCCTGAATTTGAACCCCCTTAAACTCTTAAAGGCTGAGAACGTGGAGTGGTTCCAAGTCTTGCTTATCGGGGGGTAAGTGTTCGTAAATTTCACCAAAAACATGATAATTTTTCCGCTGAATATGTGTCAGTAGAGCCGTACTACCACAAAAAAAACATGACACATTTTTTGCTGAATATGTGTCATCAGAGTTCTCTTGACACCATAAACCTAACATTTTCCCGCAGAATATGTGTCGTGTCAGTAGAGCTGTGCTAACACAAAAACATGACACATTTTCTGCGGAATATGTGTCAGTGGAGCCGCGCTAACACAAAAAAGCATGACACATTTTCCGCGGAATACGTGTCACCAGAGTTCTGCTAACACAAAAAGCATGACACATTTTTCGCGCAATATGTGTCAGTATAGCCGTGCTAACACAAAAAAGCATAACACATTCTCGCGGAATATGTGTCGCCAGAGTTCTGCTAGCACTAAAAAACATTATATTTTTTCCGCAGAATATGTGTCAATAGAGCTGTGCTAATACAAAGAAAAACATGTCACTTTTTCTGCGGAATATGTGTCAGTAGAGCCGTGCTAACACAAAAAAGCATGACAGCAAGACACCTCCTAAGCCCGAAACCCGAAATTTCCAAAAATCTGTTTTCATGCCTCCCGGCGTGCGACATACCCAGTTACAAGCGCGTTACATACCCGCGACATACCAAACACAGTCTATTGTGACATCTGCGTAAGCAAATGCACCCCAAATAGACGAGTTATCATCCTACCCCAATGCGCCCTGAGACCCGTTTTCAGTGCGCGTATATGTATGCATGTATCTACATATATAATATCATATAATGTACATGATACGAACTTGCGCGCGACAGAGGTCTGTAACAAGCCGGGCGTTACAGAGGTCCGTAGCAGGTGGGCCCGGGCGCGGGCCGCGACAGCCAGGGGTTTAGGCACACACACACACACAAATAAGAAAAAAACAAGAAACACTAAACGAAAACAGGCTAGGGCCATTATTGTTTTTTTCATTGCTTACTTTTTTGTTTTTGTTTTCATTTTGTAGAGTCCCTGTAATTTGCTATGACTGCGAGCGGGCGAAGCCGATACAGAAAACAATCTCTAGAATTTGCTATGACTGCGAAAACATTCCTTGGCATTTGCTATGACTGCGAGCGGGCGAAGCCGCGTCCGAAAACCGTTTCTGGACTTTGCTATGACTGCGAGCGGACGAAGCCGCTGCCGAGTTAAAGTTTACAGTGAGAGATGATTGATAACTTATCCTTGCGAAGGTTAATGTGATCTTCATTGACATGTTTCCTCGGACGACACCAGCAAGTACGAGAACTACGACCTCCAGGACATCAAAGCTTGTGCGTGTCACCTACATGATTTGTGTCGGCAAAAGTAAATGCAAGACAAGAAGCGAACTCAAGAGATTTGTGTAAGGAAACTACATGTCGCAGCTTTTACTCAAAGTTTACGGGCAGGATACGAGTTCTCCAGTTGTGCAGCATGGTGAAGGCAAACATAGACGTGCTGGTGCAGCGACGTCTGAGGGCCATGGCTCACACGCGAGCCCAAAAGGCTGAACTAAAAGCCATCTGGAAAACAAGAGCGAGGAACATCAAGAAGTCTCGGAAGAAAGTCAGCTCTGCCAACCAAAAGCTGCGGGACGCAGGCTACGAAGGCGAGCTTTCGGAAGTATCCTCGGTTTCTTCGTTAACCTCGTCATCCTCGTCTGGTTCTATGTCTGAGTCCGAACACAGCCTGGACAAAGACACGCCTTCTCCTAAGGATAAGGCAAAATCAAAAGCACCAGCGCCCGTCCCTAAGGGAAAAGGGCTTGCAGCACCGTCGTCCATCCCTAAGGGAAAAGGGCCCGTATCACCACCGCCACCTCCTAAAAGGAAAGGCTTGGTTTCACCTGCAGCCAAGAATGCCGGACCTGCAGCGCCCAAGGCGCCCAGCCAGAACCGCAAGGCTAACGAGGCTGGAGAGTTCTACCCTGGCTTCCCAAGGGAAGACCCACGATTTTGTTTTGCTTGCGACCAGTTGCTACGTGGCATGGAGCGTGCAGGCAGCAAGCACAACACAGACTGCGAATGGAGAATTCGCAAAGTGCCAGCTAAGAAAGCGGCCGCTTGAGCTCCAGTTGTCTGAGGTGCCAAAAGTCAGAATTCGTTATGCTATTGAGGATTCGCGTAGCAGCGGCCTAGCGCAACATGCGTTTTTGTAACCTTGTAAAGCATGTCGTGCTACGTGCGTTGCGAGGACAGACTGAGAACATTCTGATCTGCACAAGGAGTCTTCGGCTTTGAATTATGAGTAACCTCATAAGAACCCTAAAATAATGCGGTTGTCATTCATCTGATCAAATGGAACCAAAGCACTTCCTAGATCACGAAATAAATGTCTCGGCACAGGCCATCCACCTTATATTGCCTTACACCCTATTAAAATTCCAGCTCAATCCCATGCCGGGTTCCCACCTCACCACCTTACACTCTAAGCTATCACACGTAGCGATCAAGAATAATGTACAACAAGCTGAATTGTTGTCGTTTAAACTTAAGACTGCATGCCTTTATCTTTATTAACATTTCGTCAATGTATAGAATAATTCTATTAATGCGATTATTCATCTCCGCGCTTTTTGATAGCGTGTGCAAGTTTTACTTGCAACACGAACTTATAAGCAACTAAACAAACGCACTACTGCGATAACTGTTCAATCGCGTTTCAAAGCACACGACATGTAGTTCTGTGACGTTGCGTGTTCCTGCGACAAGCCAAGGTTACAATACTTCTTTAATCACACGTTGTCTCTATAACACGTAGCTAGGCATCGTTCGTTAGGTCATTATGTTATATGACTTGAGTCTGTGATGACAATTATTCAAAATAAACAAGCTCATCTAACGTTGATTTTTTTCATGGTTAACACCAATCTCAGAACAGAAAGAACATCCTCGAAGAGTTCCCTAGCACAAAGTGCTACAGTCATAATCAATGCATATAGAACTACCAAACAATGCCATCTTGCAGCTCGGTTTCCTCAGTGAGATAGAGATTTAGAGTGAGCTCAGCACGCTCGCTTAGATGTACTTTTTAGACACGCACACTTCAGGCGTCCTCCATCTTCATGACGCCCGCAGAGTTTTTTGGCGCGGTTTCATGCGTCGCTTATCAATTATTCATTGTTGAATTATTTAGTGGCGTAGTACTCAGACCGCATCATTCATGACGTTTGTGCGGATCGTCAAGATATTGTATTACTTGAGCCTATGATTCAAAGCATGCCGTCGTGACAACACAAAATGGCATTGCAATCAGTTAAACGCATTCTCTTCGCAGAGTTTCGGCTTTTGAGCAAACAGCAATTACCCTCTCTACCTCGCATATTTCAGGCCGTGCTTACCTCAGCAGATGAAAAACTGACTTGCTGACGCAAAACACAATACACATTCTCATCAAGCCTTGAAGACTTTCAGGTCCTGACTATGCGCTGGTCCAAGATGCAATGGTTGGTTGAACGAAGAGGAGCACAAGCCTAAGCTTTTATGAGATTCATCAGCGAGCGGTTCGTGCCTGACGGCCACATTTAAAGTATCTGTATACTCACCCAACACTAAGAATTTGCTAAGGGCCGAAGCCGATCTGACGGCCGAAGTCAAATCTTCGAAAAGTTCCCTGGCGTCAAACGCTACAATCATCATCAGTGCATGTATGACTGACTAACGAGGCCATCCTGCAGTGCGGATTCCTCGCTGGCGGACAGACTTGTATGGAACTCAGCACGCTTGCTTAGATATATTATGATTTTAAGAAACATGTGCTGTCAGGACGTCTTCCACCATCGTGACGCCGGCAGAGTTTTTGAAGCAGTCTGACGCTTAACTGAGCAATTATAACTTATTTCGAAATGTTGATACGCATAGCCTGTCAGACTTTGTACTATTAAGGCTCGAGGCAACTGAGTCGTCTCAGTGCCTAGAGCGCCGGACTTATGTGCTTGTCGCGCATGAATAGCTCATGAATTAACATGTGAGATTTACTTAGGCCTTCCATTGATGTTCCTCAAGCTTCACGCGCGAAGAAACACCACACGAAGTGTCTGCGTCTCAGTTTCAAACACAATGGCATCTGCGTGCGATCTTTCTCATGTAGGGCATCTGAATCCCGACGGCCGCTGGACAAGGACTAAAACGATTTTGTTATTGATTAGATGTGCTGCTGCACGTGCAACTTACCAGGACCAAGCACATGGCCAACAACCTTGCGACACTTGACGAGAATGTGACGAAGTACATAGCTTTCTGACACATCGTCTTGAAAAAAATAAGGCTATCGAGTGACTTCCCCCCTACGCTTGCGACAAATGAGTGTGGAACTCATTCTTTATTTATGCAAGCAAATCATTCTGCGTGCATTTCTTCCGGAATAACTGCACTTGATCAAGTGGTAAGATGCCAATCTAAGCTTTGAAGCAATTTCTTGAGAAGTGAGGCCATCCAGCGACTCCATTGCGCCTGCGAAAAATGAGTGCGGAACTCACTATCTATTCATGTAAGAAAGTCATTTGACATGCGCCTCTTCAAAAGATCTGCACTTTCTGAACTAGGAAGATGATTATTGAACCCTTGTGTTCTTCTTCGGCTGACGCTGTTGCAACGTCTACGCACGTTGACAAGCTCATCCAAATTGAGTTCACCGCTGAGTTGCGATGCAGTTAGAATGCAAACCGAAGCATTGCTATACTTATGCCTGCATCACTCCCTTCAGCAGGTTCGCAGCCTCGCTGGCGTCCGTGCTTCAGTTTCAGATTACAAATGCTAACTCCTGAAGATGCGCGGTGCTACATTGTTTGTGAGTCTGCCGAAAAGGTTCAGCGACATGCCGTTCATTCAGGCCGACATGTCTCTCCTGAAGTCGACCGAGCCCGCCTGCCTCTAGACGTAATGGATCAACTCTAGAACATGCTGCGTATTCTGCATATGTTTCACAAGGGATCGCCGCTGGCTTCTGCATGAAGAAGTGCATTGACAACGTCGGCGATGTGATCGCGAAGAACATATTTAGTCGACTTTGCAGTACACGTCGCCACGCGACTACGCAGGACGTAACTGAGTGACGGCTGCCTTATGTTCGAGCGAATTGTTGTTACAGAAGGATTCAATTTGCTGGAAGTCGATCACCAGACCTGCTTGGTACAGAGGCTTCGGTCGGAGAGGCGCACGTGTACTTATAAGTTTTGGCACAGTTAATTCCGAATAGTTTGCGCTCATGTTTCTCTGAGGTCGAAACTTTCGATCAATTTGCCGCGAGCGAAGCACACGCAAGCCCTCAGGCTCCACCAGCATCTTGGATATATTCCATGCTCAGAAAAATAATATAGCAGTCAAAGGTACGAGCGCGTGTTCTTCTGCCGAGACTGTGGCAAGACAACATGTCACTGAAAGCACGCAAGTTTGTCGAGATCAATGTATGATATCGTGAGGTCATCGTGACCTGCTCGAAATTGTCCAATGCACCGGCTTCAAGGTGACGTACAGCCGCGACGGCCCATTCTGGAGCGCAGCCAACAACGACACATCTCTTATTTCGTTCTGCACACACTTCTGGGCCAAACAGCCAGGTCACTGCGAGCATTAAATAAAGCAATTCAGAATGTTGACACTATGGTATACAAAGCAGATAATGCTGCAGGGGAAGTAAAGCGCAAGAAGTCAGAAAACACATAGCGCCTTAACGGCTTGCATTTGGACTCGTAACTTTTGAATAATTACAAATGCTTATAGTCAGCTCATCAAGTAAGCAATGCTTCATGCACAGGTCAGGAGAAGTTCGCTGAAGTTTGCCTCATCGACGCCTTCCGATCACACGGCGTAAAGGTCCCTTACAGCTGCGACGGACCTTTCTGGGCACTCAGGAATGGCAACGAAATGCTGCTTTCATTCGAGACACTCAGCAGAACTTGTAATGCAATGTGTTCATTCGCTATAACTGCACGAGCAAGCAAACTGAGGAAGCACCTGACACCGGTGCCTACAAAGAGCCTATCATCTTTCGGCGAATACATCCTTTTGGCTGACAATCACTTCGTAGCTATTCGCGTTGACGAGAATGGCTGCGAAATCAACTTCACCAAGCAGCGACATTTATGGGAGCGAGCACATCTCTCAACCATGGAGGCACTTTGCGTATTATCTCTAGTTACTCTAGTTGATAACACTGCATGCTGAGATTACGTCAGGCTACCTGGTGGAGATGTCCATCTACGAGAGTCGTCTACTTGAATCCCAAGCAAGCGTACAAAATCTACCGCTTGCAGGCGCTATTCAGTGGTGTAGTTCGTATTTTCTTTTAAGGCACTCTGATACGTCAGGCCGGATCTTCTGTGGACATCCTAGACATTGCTGAGGATTCTAAGGGCTCTGGTCTCGAGTCCGAGCCTAAGAAACCAGAACATATTGGCGTGCATGCTCGTAAACTCGTGTGGTGTTTTCTCACGGCAATCTTCGTAGGCCTTGGATGAAAAAAGCTTTGCGCAGAGACTTGGTGGTACACGGCGGAGATGTGCCGAGTCCAAGAACAAAGACACTTCAAGATGTGATCTTGGAGATTCCGGGCATGCTAGAGGCGTCATTTAGCAAGCGCAGTGACTTCAAGTCATTATGGCACATTCAAAAAATTGTCAGGCTTTCTGCAGTACAAGACAAGACAGTAAGGCCTTGCGCATTGCATATATTCATCAGTAGATCATCAGTTTCATTACGTGCGAAATTATTGACAGGCCTCGACCTCGTCTAGCAGCTCGACGATGAAGGCTTATGATTTTGCTTCTGTGACGGTGATCAAGAAACATCATGTATTGAGTACAGCGCAGCGCTTCGCGTGTGACAAATTCACAGGTGCGAAACGTACGTGTTTATGTTTTTAAATAAGTCAACAGGCAAACCCAACTGTATCTCCAACGTCGAGATCGTCAAGAACATCCAGTGCAAAGGCTGCATGCTTAAGCCCATTGCAATTGCTTTCATGCAGGCAAGTGAACATCAATTAATCATATGTCGCAAGAATTAGCTTGCTCGTGTTAAAAGCGTGCTTGGGTCTATTCTTTTATGACTAAACAGGCAGACTCGGCTACGTCTTCAACGTCACATTCATCAAGAACATCCAGTGCAAAGGCTGCGTGCTTGAGCATATTGCAAATGCTTGCACACAGGCAAAGTTACTTCAGGTGTCTGTAATTTGCGTGAATATGCTTGCATTTGTGAAGGCAACTTCGGCTTCTAGCCAAACATCTACAGCATCCAGAAATTTGGAGTCCAAGGCAGTAAATAGTATTCTGCGAGTGTCTGCAGCTGTCGGAATGAGCAGCCCATCTGCACTTGTAAATCTGGTTGGAATTACGCTTCAGGCGCAGCCTTCTTCATACAAAATTCCAAGCAACTTCGAGCCTTTCCACTCTGGTTCACATTTGGAGTGGAGATTAAAAGATGAATGGGCTGTTTTTCGTAGAAGCCAACGCACTCCTCGACCAACGCTGAACTCAATCAGCGATTGCAACATTGGTTATTTACGTGATCGACATGGAGCGTGGGAGCTACATCCTCAACATCCGATCCTCAGACAATTGGGGTTTCCACGCGGCTTTCCCGGCGCAATGCTGTACTGCCCTTCACTGAAAACAGCTTTTTGGTCGGATACTATTAAAGATTCATGGGCGATGCTGCGGGACTTCGAAGATATTTTGACTACGATGTCGTCCAGAAGGCTTACTTTTCGGTAGTAAAACCCAATACGCACTTGACATTGCGCACAGTGGTTCAATTCATTCATCACGCAATCAATGTCTTAAATTCTGTGAGGTGGTCTCGACGCAAGGCAACACCGCTCACATCTTTGCAGGCTTCGCCACGGACTGCCTGCAGTTTTGTGCAGCTACGAATTCAGTAGCATAACTTGATTAACAAAACCAGCATTGCGAATATGCATTTAAGAATCTGCGCTTGCGAGGACTTCCAGCAGCTATGTAGCAACGTCGTCAACATCTTCTGATGCAAGGTCACACGTGACAATTACTACACAAAGATGTTTGTTTATGTATTGCGCAGCATCATCTGAGAATGCAAACACATGTCGAACCCTGCAGGTGCGAGAAAGGTGATGCCGCGGCCGACTTCCAGCCTATAACCAAAGCACCGAATCTCAGCAGAAATATTGAACTCAATGCCTCACACGTTTACAACTAATGACATCATAAAAGAATACTGAAACATTGGTAAACAAGTGACACGCAGCTTACAATACGTGTGCACCTTTTTCGTCGTTTGCAGGCGATGGAATCGGCGTCAGGAGCAAGATGGCAAAGGAGGCGCTTCAGAGTATTCGCAGGATTGCGTGCCTGCGATACACGAGATCTCCTCCACAAATCGACGATGCAGAATTTTTTTCTTCGGACAACGACGAAGTACACTTATTGGGATTTCGCCTGGCGAGGTTCCCTTTGACGTAGTCGCGCGGGCATACAACATCAACAGACCTGGCTGTCGAGCTTTGCCTGTAATCTTATTCGACAAAGAAGTGCGCACCCTCATGTTTATGGCGGTGCCTTTCTACCTGCTGGGAACTACACGCATCTCATTCTGTTTATTTGAGTTAGGCGACGCCGGAATCGAGCAAGCAGTAATCATTCCTTTCTTACCTTATCCCAGTTGGGACGGCGTCTGGTCGTATCTCGACATTGCTTTCGGATTTCTGAAAACGCGCGGAAACAGATACCGCCTTGAAGTTGGTGAATGTTGTCTTCAAGAAAGCGATGATATATCCTGGCTGCCAGTTGGCTGTCATGTACGACTGACAAGTGAACGCCGCTCAACGCAGATAGCACTTCCACCATTGGCAGGATCTGCGTTCGCCTGGCCAGAAACGGAAGACATGTTCGTCCGCTGGTTCCAGAGCGAGCATACAATTGTGAAAGCTGCCATGTGCAGACGGCGACAACTTTGTTACGCTTGCGGCCGCAGAGTTTCGGATGTTGATTGCAAGAAGTACATCGGCCTGGCGAAACAAGGAACGCTGGGGCAGCATTGCGCCGATACATGCGGTGATGTGTCGCATCTAATCCGACCAAGTGTGTCTTCAAAAACACAGTATGAAATTCAGATTCCAATGTGCATCCATCCTGCCCTTATTAGTTTGTACCTGGGCACGCTACATGCTTTCGGTAACGACTTCGTGAATTTCGAACTACTGCCAGGCTCTAGTGTCGGGAAGCCCATCTGGCAGGAAGCAGCAATTGTCTCCGGCTTCAGCAGAAAACAAAGCATGTCGGGCGACCCGTGTGTAGATGAAGAGGATGCTATGGGCGGCAGCACGGAGTGCGTCGCAACAGATTACACTGTGAAGCATCATGAGAAAGACAGCAGTGAACCCGCGCTCCGCAAATTTCTCGCGACGTCAGAGGCTGCCAACGCAAGGCTGTGCAGACAGCTGGCGCTTGAACGTGTTCATTGCCGTGACGAATGCTATCACTGCATCGAGAACGGCTCCGACGATAGCTGCCTTGCCGCAGATCTCATGAGACTGGCGTGCGGTCTGCAAGCCCAACAAAAACAAGTTCATGAACAAGATGATGCGAGTACAGCTGCTGTGCTGGCAGGAAATACACATGATAACAAGCGCTGGGACGCAGACGACTTCGACGGCATCGGAGGCAGTCTTCCTCTGGATGTTGTCAGAGATATAACCCTGTTTCATTTTTCGCCAGCTCATCTCAGGACACTGGCTTCCACCTGCCGAGCACTGAAGGAGGCCGTGCGAGACTCTAGTCGTTGGCAGAACAGAGTCTTGTACTTAGAGGGGGACGAGTTCCATGATCGCTCTGTAATCAACTCGATCCTACCTATTTGCAACATCGCAAGCGCGGCAAGTGTGAGATGCAGGCAACTTTGTTTGTTCTCAACCATGCCGCAAAACATCTATGTTTCCATGCCAGTGCAGCGTATGCGCTTGCCTGGCAACGTCGGAACGGACATTCTGGGCTTCCACTCCATAGGTCCGATGATGGGAAGAGCAACGTTCGACCTCATCCTCCCTGCATCTACTTGTGGCATTTACATGGGCGTTAAGGAATGGCGAGGAATCAAGAAATCATATTGTCGTATAGACAATCTATTCAGAAGCAACACAACTTGGTCCTATGGCTTGAACGGCGAAATGCCTCGTCCTCATTACGGCAGAGAACGGCATCAGATCCGAGCAGACACCGTCCACAACTTCGCGCTCGAGTGGAGCAGCCATTGCTTTGAAGTCTCACTCGATAACGTCGGGGTGACTAGAATTACCACAAGCGCCAACGGCATCGAGATGGCGCCTCCCTTAGCAGAAGTGTTCGTGTGGCTGTACAGGCGAACACACGCAGACGATTTCCAGCCAAGCTTCAGGTCTAAGCCATCTCCTTTATCTCACACTGCGACAGTGAAGTGCAGCATCTGCGCGCAGACGAGATGCATCACTGCAACACGTTGGAGAGTCTGCCCGACGTGTTCGACATGGATGTGCCACAGGCATGTGCTACATCACCCAGACCAATTATGCCCTTTCTGTCCTGCTCAACTTCAGGATGCTCTCGGGGGCAGTAGCGACTACTTGTCAGTCACAGTTTCTGCTGCGGCGAAGCTTGAGTCTGACAAGTCTCCCTACGTGCACGCAGGCACATACTATAAAAAAATGCAATGGCATCTCCAATCTGATTGCAAGTTCCATGGCGTCATAAACAAGATCCTGCGCAAGCACGCTGATGTTTGGAACAACATGCCTGAGGCACTCTACTTGCTGCCTGATCCGGATGAGAAAATCAGTATGGCTAAGCGGCAGTGGGAACAAGTTCTCCACAGAGCCAGAATCATATTGGACTTGCTGCACCAAGGCCAAGACGTCGTGTTATACCATTTCATTTACGATCAGGCTCGCCGCTTGAGGCCAGATCTCGGCGACACTTTCTTGCATTGTCCTCACCCGACTTCATTTTCTTCCTCAGAAGAGTGGAGACGAGTGGCTTTGCGTTGTGCTCTGGAGATCCACGTATCGCTGGCAGAAGCTCGCTGTGAACACGCAGCCAGAGTACTCCAGAAAGTCGCAGCGTCTCAATCAATCGCGACTTGGCACTGCAGAATGTATAAGTTCTGATGCACTTTTGCTACTTGAGCGCAGCTGTATAGATTGCGTTCGCTTTTGTGTGTTCATCGTTTCCCTAGCGGTCAAAGTCATTGCGTCCGCGCGACCGTGTCGAGGATCAAACCGACAAATTTGCAGACGATCTTGACGGTCTGGGTGGATCAGTGCCTGGTTGCAAATGAGAGTAGGTCCTGTTACCTTCATAAAGACATAATGTTGTTTACATTCGTTCAAATGCGACTACGCAATTATGTAAACGCACGCCTGAATCAAACCTAACCATTTGCTTAGGACGGTCAAGAATCAGACGAAGAAGCCATGGACGTTACTGATGTTTCTGCGGCAGGACTGCGAGTTGTCTTTATCATTTTCTGAAAGTGTAATATAGAAACATAGGCAGTCCTGCGCGAAGGAGGCTGGACTCACCCACTCGATTCAATTGTGGGCGCTGTTCTTCGTCGCGACCCCATACCTCCGATTTTTCAAATGCCGTCTCAGCCGGAGACCGCATCGACGGCGTCGTTGAGTGCATGTACAGATCTGGCCAGACTGAATCACTTTCCCACCGATGAATTCTTGCGCTTTGAGTCAGAGGGACACAAGTACTTCTACAATGACGTAGTCGTCGGATGCAGCGCTACCTGGCTGGCTTGCATCTTGCCACACGCGTAGTGAAATATATACAGAGTAAGAGTTGCCATAAGGCAACCTCTTAGCGTTTCTAAGTTTTTTCGTCGAGGTTACCGCCCTGATTCACGAGTTTTCCGAAGAGTTCGACGCTACACTTGCTTTACAAAAAATGAAGTCTGGTCGAAATTGGCCTCGAAAGGAATATGTTGCGCCCGATGCAGACTTCAAACTTATTGGCGCCATGCTAATCGGCATGGACTTCTTCTACCAGGCAGATCTCGTAGAAGAGCTCAAGAAAACTCCGCCAGACCTCAGCAAGATTTGCGAATTGTTCGTTGCAAGCCGTGCGGAGCTGAACACGTGGGACGACATCATGTCGCAACTCGTGCTTCACGATAACGAGATTACTGATATCTGGAATCTCAAAAGGGAAAGCGCAGCGAACTGCGGCACGTGGATGCATGCAATGCTTGAACACTTACTGAATGGCTATCAGATTTGTTCTGGCTGCATGGAGGGTGAACTTAATGCTGCTATCCGCGCACTTCAAAAGATGGGCAATGTCGAAGTATTTCGAACCGAATGGTGTGTTCATGCCCCGGAGGAGGACCTAGCTGGATCAATCGACGTCGTTCTGAAGATCAAAGATTCCAGCGAATTCATTCTACTGGACTGGAAACGCAGCGAGAAGTTGAAGGATAAGTTCAACAGTTACGGCAAAAACATGAAAGTGCCGCTGCAAGACTTGCCGGACTGTCAAGGACACCATTATCGGCTCCAATTAAACATATATCGCTGGATCTTGGAGAAGTACTACGACGTAAAAATTATCAAGATGGTAGTTGTCTGCGTGCATCCCAACTATCTTCCAGATGGCTTCGTCGACGAAGTTCCAGATCTTCAAGCATCTGTCTCGCAGCTTATGGACATCAGAAGACAACAGTTGCTCGCCAAAGCAGCGGAATCATGTGCCGATGCTGCGATTCCGCCTACTGAACCTTTTCAAGTTCGCTTGTCTGGGACTGCAGCAAATGAAGACGATCCCTTTGTTGATGAGTTTAATTCGGCTATGCGTATTCTTATGGAGAATGACGCTGACGAGGTGCCACAGGCTGCTAAGAAAAGAAGACTCATGGCAGGAGCCGATAAATCATCGGCTCAGTTCCAATCTATGTTTGAGAAGTCAAAACACTGCATAGCGTCCGAGTTGAACCACGTGACGCCCGATTTGAAACACAACAGTGAGGAGATTCTCAAGAAGACCGATCAATCGCTCTTTCAGCTCAGGCAGGCTTTTCCTACAATGTCCGAAGACCTTATGCGGCTTATGATGGTGGCCGCTTACATTTCTGAAAAGAATATTGCGGACAAGATCACACTGGCAGATGCTGCCACATTTTTGTGGCTTGTGGAGGGTGGAAGACACGTTAGAGTTCACAAGGGTTTCTTGTATATTTACAACGACGACGGCTCTTTCGTGACGTTCGGAGGAATTCCTCCTGAGGCTGTGCTTCATCGGATCTCGAATTTCTTCACTGAGTTGGAAGGAATCTACAGACGAATGAAAGACGATGTGCGCAGGGATAATCAAGCCATCGCGACTGCGATCGTGAGCGACTCTCAGAACTTTGCGAGTGAAGCTCTATTTCTAGAGAACTGTCGTCGTGCTGCCAGAAGCAAGAAAAAAGTTGAAGCGACTCCGCGTCTCGACGCGAATCCGGATGAGCAACCTGTCTTTGATGAAGACAAGCCAAGCGATGAGTCATGGACCAATGCCTTGGCGGACAAAGCTTGGAAGATATGTTGCGCTTTGAAATTCGAGCTAATGCAGACGCGCATGTTCTCGCTTCTTGTTGAATGGTGCGAAACCGAAGACCAGCGAGAGGCAGCGAATTGCTACAATGACGTCTGCTTTGCGTATGATCGCCCAGACTCAGAGCACTACATCGAAGCAGTTAAAAAAAGTCCGACGAACAACTGCTACGTGCACATTCCACATAATCTGCTGGATCCTGTTCTCCAGTCCAATATGCAGCGCTTGGAGCGATTTTACGCACAGACATTCTGGTGCAACTTCAATGTCTTTCAATGCTTTCAAGCAGCGCTCGCGTTGGCGAAGCGGGGATTAAACATCGACAGATGTTTCATTGGCATATCTCCAGGCGGTGTTGGGCAGAGTCTGTACTCATTACATCTTTCGGAGATGTACAAGCAGCACCACGTGTTCTTCGACCCGAATGTATGGCACATGGAAGAAGAACTTCGCAAACAGGCGGAGTCGCTGGCTAAGTGCTTTATTTTGACTGGTCAAGAGGCGCCAGAAAGTAGCAAGAAGCTTCACATTGATCTCTTCAAGAAAACTATGTCTGGAGATGGCATAATGGGCCGCAAGCCATACGGCTACACTACTCGAATGTGGCGCATCATCGCCTGGAAGCGACTCGAAATGAATAGAATGATGACCTTCGGCGGCGTCACTTCGGCCAATTTCAATTCAATGTTCAGACGTGGCTTTGTGTGGAAAGCCAAAGCTCGTTTCATACACGAGAAGTTTCTCGCCAACTACCCTGATCATGAGAAGGACGGCATCTTTGCAGCGGATCCCAGCCTCAACAAGTTTCTTGCTACCTCGCAAGCCTCCATCGCAGGGCTTCGAGTGCAATGGGCATTTGAACGTCTTCACAGTCGCGATGAATGCTATCAGTTCATCGAAAATTACTGCAACGGCGAAGACAACTACCTCACGGAAGACGTCATGAGGCAAGCCTGCAGCCTACCAATTCGGCAAAGACAAGTGCAAGAGGAGCAGGATCTGGGCCTTGCTGCTGTGCTGGAAGCCGATGCTGAAAGCCAAAAGGAACGAGATGAAAAAGGCAACGAGTGGGACAATTTACGACAATTCCTGTTCGACACCATGCTTTCTTCTGGCATGGAGTTGCTGACGTATCACGAGTTCAGGAAGCTGACCTTGAAGAACGCAGGAATTCCAAACCAAACAAAAGAAGCATTGTGGGATTCAGTGGAATCGCAGTGCGTGCTTCGACCTGGCATCATCAAGCACAAGACGAGCAAAGTGAAGCCAGGATCTTTTTTACCTTTCCTGAAGTTTGCGCATGGTTTCGAAACTATGCTGGCTCCGGCTGACGAAGTAAGTGTCAGAATGGAGTTTGAGGAGCAACACGACATTCAGAAGTTGCGGAACTATGCATTCGCGCATGGTACTCGCAGGCGCAACGCTGAAGTTTTGGAAGCATATCACAAGAACGCCTGTCAGCGTCTCAGTACCTCCGATGGTAAAAAGGGCAGAAAGCATGCTGATCGAAGCGACGCTCTGCAAGCACACAGGAATGCGCTGCTAAAGCTTCAGGCTCACGAAGACAGCATCACACGTGTTCTTCGAGGTGACATTGACACCTCGACTAGCGTGAAAACTTCTCAGCGAATTCGTTACAGACCAAAAGATGCGCAGTCGCAAGAGTTGTCTTCTCCACTACAAGATTCTGATTTGCGGACCACTGCTTTGGTCTCCAAGCGGATCAAATATCACTATCCTGCGGAGCCGATCTACTCAGTGAAGCCTCGTCGTTACAGTGGTGCTGGCAGTGCACAGGCTATGTCTCGAAGACTTCAAGCACATGTGCTGGACGCTCATTGCGTGGATCTGGATATTCAGAACTGCTGCTTGACTCTTACTTATCAAATCCTGGAGAAGCTGA
>CAJNDS010000559.1:0-114155 GCA_905221605.1 Symbiodinium natans | reverse complement strand
CGCGCTGCCAAAACAATAGTTCCTGCCAGCATTGCACTGAAACCTAAGCATCTTCTAACCCGAAGGGGTTTTAGGTTTTACCTACGATTCTGGGCGGGCCGTACCCGAAATTTCGGGGGGTTCGGAAGCCTCTGCGCCAGAAGGCGCAGGCCCTCGAAGTCTGTGTGAAGCACAGCCTCATTCCAACTCACGCGGGGATGACAGGGCGCTGCGCTTGAGAAAACATTTCTGTGGCGCCTCCGTGAAGACCCGGTCAAGATTGTATTGGAAACCACTGCGGTTCGAATCCAGAAAGTCCCGGACAATGCCTTGGGCGGCATGACATGGTGGAGCAACGTGCTCTCACACGAGGGAAAGAGGCGAAATCCTGAATGCGCATCTGCACCTGATAGAGGACTCTACTAAAACTACGAGGGCTGCAATGGTCCTCCATGCACCCTCACCACCAAAGCCTCAACCTCACCCAAGCCCTATACCCCGGGGGGAGGGGGTAGGAGGTCCCCACTATCTCCCAAGTCATGCAAATGCTGATGAGTGGCTCCACTCCCTTTCATGCAGTGCGAGCAACGGAACAACCTGGTTCAAAATGGGGTTTAGGGTTTAGGGTTTAGGGTTTAGGGTTTAGGGTTTAGGGGGGTTTGGGGTTTAGGGATGCTAAGCCCTGAGCCCTGAAGGGCTCAGGGGCTTCGGGTCTGGGATCGACGTTGGCTCGCGTGTGATGTCGCGATGCAAGCCCCCACTGCGGCCTTGTCGTTCAACACTCTGACAAACATCTTCCGCAGTTGCCACAGTTTTCGCACTTCGGCGAGCGACAGGCACCTGAGTTTTTGCACACCCTGTGAGCTTAAGGTTTAGGGATTAGGGTTAGGGTTTCATGGTGCTTCAACTGTGAAGTAATGCTTTACGATGCTGCTTTTTGCTCAGGACACGGGGGGCGACCAAGCCAAGATGCATGAGAAGCGTATACACCAAGCCTTCATCCTTCATAACACGAGCACCTGCACAGGCACAGTGTCTTCGCTCAAAAAAGTATCTCGCAGCAATGCTCCCAGATTTGTGCTCACACTCTCCCCCTTGCGGTGTTGGATTCAACTACAGTGGTGAATCTGCTATTTTCGTTGGCACAAGAGTCCTGTCATGTTTTGGGCAGCACTCGGCACATGCCTGGTGCTTCGTGGAACGCAGCTGTCGCTTCCATCCTTGTCATCTTTGCATGTCAGGTGTTCGCCACTGCTGTCCGAAACTAAACAAAACCCTAGGCCCTGGGACCTAAAACCTGACACATGAACGGCAATATGCAAGAAAGGGTGCGCACACACACACACATGCACTCACAAGAACCCTCACACCTGCGCTTGCTCATTGTCTCGTCCAAGACCTGCGGACCAGAATTGTGCTGAGAATGGCATGGGATTCAGGTGTTAAGGCTTGTAACTAGAGATTAGGGTCTATTATTACAATGACTATTATTATTCTTATTATTATTATTATTACTATTGCCCAGGAAGACATTCAGAAAGCATCGCCCCCGGCCTCAGTGCTGCTGCTGTCAGCAGCCATGCAAAGACCCGGAACATCGAGAGTTGGCACCGTACACTGTGGACGTGACATTTTTGGGGTAGTTGGTATTCGTGGCTATTTTACATTTGTATTGCATTCATGTTTCAAATGATACCAAAAGACGATCTTACCTCATATTACGCTATATTTATATACTGATCTCTCTAAGGGATAACATTGGTAAAATTTTCAGTTAAGGCAGCAGTACTAGAGTCTGGCGGTTGCACATCTCCTTTCTGCAAGCCTTTGACTCACAAGGTCGGCGGCGCAGAGAACCATCAATCCAGCGGCCCCCACGCCAAGAGCCTGGAGCTTGCCCGCGCATAGGTTTAGGTGTTGGGGTTTAGGGGTTTAGGGTGTTGGGGTTTAGGGGTTTGGGGGTTAGGGGCTTAGGGTGTTGGGGGTTTTGGGGTTGAGGGTCGAACTAGGATTTTGGAGTTTCATTTGTGATCCGCTTGTAGGTATATATTTATGAAAAATAGGAACAAAGGACCTTCAATCGCTGTGGCGGATGTCACGAAGAGACCCTAGCTTGAGAGGACCCCCCGCACCCAAGCTCGGCTGGCACAAAGGTGGAGGCACTGCTTTTCTTCTCTCGCGCGCGTGCGGTGTCGAGAGCCTAGGTTGGAGGGGTTTAGGGGGCTTAGGTTTTGCCGGGTTTCGGGTCTAGGACTTAGGGTTCGAAGCGACACGAAGTCTTGTGCGACCGCGCTTCCACGAAGCTACATTGCATGCAGGCACATCTTTCAGAAGTCATTTGGAGAACGAGGGAACAGAAACGACAGCAGGTTCCCATCTCCTGCATGTCCTTCTGTATGTTTAGCAGTAAGACACTTGGCCTGCTGACGCGCCCGGCTGGTGGATAAAGCTTGAGGGTCCCCACGTGTGGAGCGTGGCTTGGGGTTCAGGGACTCAGGCTCCCAAACCGGGGCCTAGACCCTAGACCCTAGGCCCTAAACCCTAAACCCTAGCACCCTAAACCCTAACACCCTACACCCTAAACCCTAAACCCTAAACCCTAAACCCTAAACCCTAAACCCTAAACCCTAAAGCCTCAGCAATCAGGGAGCCTCAGCCCCAAACCGCAGCTCTCTTTGGAGCCAAAGCCCGAATCTTCTCTGGG
Source organism: Symbiodinium natans (assembly GCA_905221605.1). NCBI lineage: Eukaryota > Dinophyceae > Suessiales > Symbiodiniaceae > Symbiodinium > Symbiodinium natans. The sequence continues at coordinate 111,472 of CAJNDS010000559.1, read as the reverse complement.
ACCCGAAACGTGCGTCCACCTGACTCCAGGTAGCTCCGCGGTGCCACAATGTATATACAGGGGATGGGTTTTGGGGTTTAGGGTTTAGGGTTTAGGGGTTTAGGGTTTTAGGGTTTCAGACAGCTCGCGGCGAAGTCGCCCAGCGCAAAACCGTTCAGGGTCGCCTCGGCGGCGAGATTGCGACAGTCCCAGGCTATGGCTGCCCGTGGTGCTACTATGCAGTGTAGCCAATATTGACACGCATCTTCTGGACCTGCGCGCCGCACAGCCGTGCTCGCCCGCCCAGAAGCTGAGCAGCAGCGATCAGCTTCTGGCGGTCCCCCCACTGGCTTCGCAATGTGGCGAAGCGCGGCATGCAGCCGCTGCCACTTCTCGCCCCAGCGTCGGCACTCCGGACACGGAGACGGCAACCAGTCCAACGGTCGTTGTGCCTGCTCTTCGGCCCATGGCACCGCAGACAGTCGCCACAAGACATGTTGACGACGATGTCTCCGAAGCCAAAACAGCCCCAACATCCATACATGACGCCCGAGCCGTTGTATTAGGGGTCGGAGTGCCAGCCCAACCAACAGTGCCAGGCCCAGACTGCGCCGCGCAACGGGTGAGGCCATGTCCTAAAAATCCTATCACCTACAACGAGCCACACTGTAAGCGCAAAGCAACGGTGGAACGCCACAACGAATCTCGGATGTTTGAGCCACCTGTAACATGACACATCTCTGACAAGTTCGCTGAATCTGACGCGTAAAAACACATGTACCGTGGCCCCAAGCAGACCTTCTATGCAGCATCCCTGTCTGTTTTCACTCAATGCGGCTCAAGGTCGGCCGACAGCGCCCGTGCGCGCATGCAAGTACCTCATTTTACCGATGAAGCTCAGACAATCCATGGCGACTGACGCTGAGTGTTACGCCTGGCCAAACCCAACTCGAGCTCTCCGATGTACGCGCCAAGACTGAGGGCGTACTCGTCCTCGCGCGTTAAGCTTTCGCACAGTGCAAGTTCTGAGATTTTTGGCAGCACTCTGCATGCCATGCCTGAACCCTAAGCTGCTCCATCAACGCAGCCAAGGTGGGGTAGAGGGCCAAGGCCGAGCCGTCCTGGAGATGCAGAGCACTGACACATCATCAAACCTTTGCGTGGGGCTGTGTGGTCCTCCGTGCGCCGCAAACAATTCCAATGTTCTGCGGCCACGCTCATAGCGATCATGCACGTATCCCCGGCATCAGGATCGAGTTCCACTTTCTTTTCCACAAAAGAGCCCAACGGGCGATACCCACCTGGGCGAGAGCGGAGTTGCCGGGTGCATTGCCAGCCTTACAAAGGCCACACTGCAGAAGAACACCCCGCCTGTGTGGCATTTGGTGACCAGCAAGGCCTTGCCTGTGATGAAACGTGTGCTCGCAACTGCCGCGAGCTATTTGCATACGCATTCCTGTGCCTGGTGGCGGAGCGTAAAACTCCACGTGCTCATAGTACTGTGAGTACAGCATGATCGCTGACCCTCGGCTCCTGAGTCTAATTGGCTAATCAGAGACTTGCTAGTGGAAAACGTCGTCTGAGGCTTGGGCTTCCAAGCGATGGAGCAAAAGGCTCGCGACTTGTACTCCTCATTGGCACAGTGACCTCCGCCCCCATGTGAGCCGTCGCAAACCTTGCTGCACGGACAAGGCAGCAACGTGGCAAGCACTCTTCTGCATTACAGTGCCCGGCATTGCCGCGCGGGCTACCCCATAGCACGAGCGAGAAGTGGCCCATCGGCACCTGGGGCACCTCAGACCGGGACAGTACTGACAAAGGTCAGCATAGCGCGTGCAATCCGCCTTCCACGTTGAGATGTCATAGCCATCGACGCCCTCAAAAGGCCGATCGTTCTCATCGAGGATGGCGCCCGCTGCTGCCAGTAAGAAGCAGTTCTTCGCCTCGCAGCAAACGTTCTGCATTACCAATCGCACTGAACATTTTCCCTCATCATTCTTTTGGCTCCGGGCATAGTTCTGATGCATGGGGCATGGCACCTCCTCATCCTGATGCGAGACGACTGATACACAGGCAACTAACCACACTGCAACACGAAGGGGAGCCTCGTCTGCACTCTCTGTTTCCTGGTGGGTCTTCTCTAGGAAGCCATGCACTAACACGACACAGAGCCAGCCTGAAGCCACCACTTCGGGACGGTTGCCGGCATCGCCCCAATGTCGCTGATGACAAGACGCTCCATGTTCCTGGTCAAGCCGAAGCCCCGAGGCCCCCGTGTGTACGTTACGCCTGTGACCGCATAGTACTAAGGCCGCAGCAGTACGGCTGTTCTCAGATCTTCAACAAACACAAGAATGTTCTGAGGCTTGACGGCTACGCAGAACGTGAAATTGGGATCTAGACTGTTGGGGTTTCCAGATTTCTTGCTTACGGTACTACTCTAAATCCCAAAGCTGGAGGTGTCGTACTGAAGTGCAAGGTCTGCAGAGATTGGCTAAGGAGAAAGAACTTCATTCCGCGAGTGACATGGCACGACACACTAGGCTCTGTTGATGCTAGCCAAGCACAAGTTTGCCTCAGACCTCACGCAATTGACCAACTAGCCCTCGGCCGTCGGCACCCTGAACAATTTTTGTGGGACGAATACCGTGCTTTGCAATCTCCCTCAGCCATTTTAAGTGCACGGTGCTCCTATATAATAAGGCAAACCCCTGCACTGCGAGGAGTTTTTTAATCGAAATCGGAAGCAAATCGTTCTTGAACTTGCCTGCTAAAAGTCTCTTACTTGCAGCCGAGAAGGTTCAGAAAGTACAGCATGCTGGCCAGCTCCTCGGTCTGCAGCTAACATTCCAGTTCCTATCATTGCTTTGCGCTGCCATCGAGACTCAGCCTCCAGAAGCATGCCCACCGTGCACTGGCGGGTTGCTCTTGTCCAGCCGGGCGCCACCAACTCGATGCGCCAATCAGCCTCACCACCAGCGCAGATATGATTGGGACAGGACAAATGCAAACTGTTTGCGTTGCATATAAGTCGCTGACATGTAGCATTTCTTCTGCCTCACTACCTCATAAAATTTCCAATCGTCACAGCAACAGCTGCCCATGATTCCTTTCACCAATCGTAGCTGCCATCGACACGATTGGTTTTGAAGAATGAGACCAGTGACATACATCCACTTCCACGGAGGCTCTAGGTTGGAATTAGCCGAGCACCAAAGCATGGATGTCGTACGTAAGGCTCCGGCTGGTGAAGAGCAAGAAGTCATTGCCTGGCCAGTGCCATTCAGAGATAACTGATTGTAACAAAATCCGCTTACTGATAACAATAGTATGCATGCCAGTGTCAAGATTCTTTTTGCGCTCCGCACCTTTCTCACGAAAACACATGGCTATGTCATGAAGCCAGAATCATGGCCAGGTCAAACAGATGTCTGTCGCCATTTTTATCGGGATGGCCTCGTAGCATCAACTTTTTTCGCATGCCAATCCCAGCGATTTGAGTTGTGCCAAAGACATGGCATTTCTGCCTTTTGACGAGAATCTGAGCTCCACATTGCTTCTGAAGCAGAAGTTTATCTTCTTTCCAAGCTGCAATCGGCAACATCTGTCCATTAATCATTTGGCCATGGAGCGAGCACAAGCTGTGGACCAAAGCCCACGCGCCTGTGCCTAGGGTTTAGGTTTAGGGTTTAGGGTTTAGGGTTTAGGGTTTAGGGTTTAGGGTTTAGGGTTTAGGGTTTAGGGTTTAGGGTTTAGGGTTTAGGGTTTAGGGTTTAGGGTTTAGGGTTTAGGGTTTAGGGTTTAGGGTTTAGGGTTTAGGGTTTAGGGTTTAGGGTTTAGCAGGGTGCGTAGTTCTGTGTAGGTGCAGAATCGCACGCTGGTGGGCTACTTGGGTTTGGGGTTGAGGGTGGCTGGAAGCTCGCAACCCTGTTTGGTTGGAACGACATCCCATCTTGCAGGACGGCCCGACGCAAGCTCATACGCCTCGCGCCAGCTCGGACGGTCCTTGCTTCTTTGCCGTAGGGTATAAGGAGAGGCCACTAGAAGGGACCCTTAATCTGATTCCCTATATGACCCCTATACATACCTCATATAGTAGATACCTACGTAGCCATGACCCCTAAATAACCCCTAAGGTCCCTTATAAGGATTCCTCCTTTAGCACGTTGATTGAAGGTAGGTAACCCCAAACCCCAAACATCCCCAAACCATAAACTCTAAACAGTTGGGGATGGCTGGCTTAGGGTTTACCTCGAGGCTTAGCAGGATCATGACCTGGCCCTGGCTTTGCTTTTGGGTACCGAGCTTCCTGGTCCCCGTACCCTAACTCTAACCCTTAAAGAAGGTCGCCCACACCCCACCCTCCCCCCTAAGAAGGCACCCTGGAGTGATTCTGAGTCCTACTACCCTATAACCTCGTCCCTAAACAGCGCACCCTCTGCAACCGCGAGGATCCACGAGGCCAGCAGAACGAAACCACGAGCGGCTGAGTGCTTGGGGTTTAGGGCTTAGGGTGTAGGGCAGCACATTCACCAAGAAGTATATGATGAGAAACGCCTGCACCAAGCTTGAGCGCAAAAGGTCTTTGCCGCCCAAGGGTAATAAACTGCTAAGGGTACCCAGCAAACAAAGAGCCTCTTCTTGCCATACGAGTATGCGGGCAAGGCTGGCCGTTAGATGAGGCGCAAAGGTTCAACCCGCAAAGGCTTACACCCCAAAGCCTGTGAAATCCTAAAGCGCCAAAAGCCGAGAATCAAAAAATCTTAGGGTAGTTACATGGTCCCTTAGTATTGGCCTGATATACCCCTTCTATACCCTGTACAAACTAAGGGCCCATACATCAGAACCCTTACGAGGAGGTGAGGGACCATAGTAAGGGCCCATGCGACTGCCCTTAGAAGAAAAGTTCTAAAGCCAGACATAGGGGCTTGAATAACTAGAATACGGCTTTGCGGGCTATTATAGTATAATTCCGAAGAGACTATAAAGGAATATTATTAGTAGCTCCAAAGACTCGACCGTCAACACTTGGCAGAACGCGCCTGCTGTGCAAGCGCTCGGCATCGTCAGCTTCGATCTCTCTCCTGGCCATGGCACCCTGAACCCTGAACCCTAAACCCTAAACCTTAAACCCTAAACCCTGAACCCTAAACCCTAAACCCTAAACCCTAAACCCTAAACCCTGAACCCTGAACCCTGAACCCGAAACCGCCATCGGGCATGGCCATGAAGGCTTCCCAAGCTGTGGGCTTGGGTCTGTTCGGCCTTCTGAGGCTGAGGGTTTGCCAGGGTTGTAATTTTAGAGGATTTTTGGGCCCCAGTTTGGGCTGCTTAGGACATACATGGCTTTAAGGTTGCGGGCCTTGGGGTGTCGGATGTGGGGACAAAACAGGCTTGAGGGCTTAAGCCTTAAACCCTAAACCCTATAACCCTGTCAACCCTAAAAACCCTAAGCCCTAAACCCTGTGGGAAACCTGGAGGGCTAGGACGTGCTCGCGGATGTGGTGCTGGCCGCTGAGGTGGATGCACCGCCCTGGGTTTAGGGTTTGGGGTTTAGGGTTTAGAGTTTTGGTTTAAGGGTTAAGGGTGAAGGGTTAAGGGTTAAGGGTTAAGGGTTTTGGGTTTAGGTTTTGGGGTGCAGGGTGTAGGGTTAGGGTTAGTGTGTCGGTGATAGCTTGGGTTCTGGGCTTCATTGGGCTTAGGGCTCATGGCTGTTCATGGCTGAGGGCAGCTGACCCCAAATAACAATTGGGTTGAAGGGTTTAGGGTTTAGGGTTTAGGGTTTAGGGTTTAGGGTTTAGGGTTTAGGGTTTAGGGTTTAGGGTTTAGGGCAGGGCATGGGGATCTAGAGATGAGGCTGTACGATAATAAGGGACCCTAGTATGGACGCCCAAAGAGTAAAGATCACCTTCCAATATGGGCCCCAATAAGGTGCCCCTAATATCGAAAACCCCCATGAGGGTGGCGTTCAACAAGGGCTTTTTGGGTTTGGGGTTCAGGTTTCAGGGGGTTTGCTGAGGTTTAGGGTTCCGATTTTACGGGGTAAGTATCCAAATATTCCTTTACGGTCCCTGCCCAACCGACGAAGTTCCAAGAACAAACCCCCAACAAGCCCCAACAAGCCCCAACAATCCCCAACAAAACCCCAACAAACCCCAAACAACCCCAACATAAACCCCAACATAAACCCCAACAAAGGAGGGTCTTCGAGTGGGTTCGGATTCAACTCTGCACGAAGTGCCGCTGTTGGGCTCGACGACAATTGGTATAGCCAACTCCTACGTCTGAGGGCGGCACGAACCTAGAAACAAACTCGAGTTTTCAAAGGGGAAACTAATTACAAGCAAGCCGCACAATGGGGCACAGCCTCTCTCAGTGTGACATGTCCTGGATTATCCAGGCAAGGCCGGAAAGGGACCAACCGGCAGGCGGTAAGGCAAGGGAGCAAGAGAGGACGCGAGCAGAGGCAGGTTGCCAATCCGAGCAAACAGCGGCTGCGAGGAAGGCGGGGAGGAACACCCGACGAGGAAGGCTGCAGCAGCAAGGGTGGAGCGCGCAGGGCCATCAGGGCTCAGGGAAGGGAGCGGCCTCCTCGGCCGCTGCAGGGAACCGTCTGAGGACAGCGCGGGCGTTCTCCCACTGCAAGGCGACGCTCAGGCTTTGAAGAAGTCGCTCAGTTTCAACGCCGGGGCTGTCCCCGGACCGGGCAGCTAGGAGGCCTCCAAGCGTTCGCCACGTGTCCGCAGCAGTCGGGCCCCAACCTCCACCACAGGCCTCGGCCACAAGAGGAAGGAACTGTAAGCCTTCAGCCCTGCAATGCTGGTCCGTGTGTTGGTGGACGCGCTTATGGGCCTCATACGCCTCAGTTGCAGCAGCCCCGTCACGGGCTGACGTAGTCAGCGTCGGCCCCGCACGGAGGCCGGACGACACTGCGAAGTCGAAAGCTGCAGGACCGTGCAGACCCCACTGAGCAACCCAGACGTCAGCAGGACGGCGACTGCCGGCACCTCGGCCTGCTCCGACGCCGTCCCCATCAGGTCGCAAAGGCAAGAGGCCAGGTTTCTCGACCTCGACAGTGAGACCGGCGGCTTGGGCTCGGCCTGCGAGGATGGAACGAAGGCGGTTGTGCCTTTAAACCCAACAAAACCCCAATGAACCCCCAATAAGCCCCAGACCCGTGACCCCTAAAACCCTAAACCCCAAACACAAGACTGAAAACCCTAAACCTCCAAACCCCAGGCGTCAAACCCTGAAACCCAAACCCCAAACCTCAACCCCCCCCCCCCCCCCCCCCCCCCCCAAAAAAAGAAAAGATCTGGGTATTGGGGTACCACCTACTTAGTAGCCCAGTAACCATATTACAATAAGGGCACCCTTTTGGGGGGTTGGCTACTTTACAAGGGAACCTTGAACCCCCAAAAAAAGGGGAAAAAAGGATACCACTGGGCTATCAAGCCAAAGAGTCCACCAAGATACCCGAGGCACCCGCAATAAAAAAGAGAGAAGAGCCGGTAGAGCTCCATCATGGGGGAGCTAGGGGGTCTCGCCCTCCCAAACCCTAAACCCCTCAACCCCTAACCTCTAAACCCCATACCCTAAGCCCTAAACCCTAAACCCTAAGCCCTAAACCCAAAACCCCAAACCCTAAACCCAATTCATCCTCAGGGCAGGTCTGAGGACTTGGTGGTGCCAGCAGCTGTGGTGGTGACTGTGCCGGAGGGCGCGGCCTTAGTGTTTTGGGGGCGTCACTGGGCTTAGGTGCTTTGAGGGGTGTTCGGGTGGTTTAGGCGGTTTATGGGGCTTAGGGTTTGAGGGTTTTCGTGGTTGGTGAAAGAATGGCCCAAAGTTCCCTAGGAAACTTCAAGAACCCCAAGCCCCAAGCCCCAGAAAAGCCCAGCAAACCCCAATAACCCGCAACGAGCCCCTAACCCCTAAACCCCGAACCCCCAAAATCCCCAAAACCCCGGGTTCAAGCCCTTGACGTCATACCATATCTCCTTCGTTTATTACATACCAACCTTTAAGAAGGATACCCTCAAACCCTGAATCCGAAATCCGACGCCCTAAGAAACAAAACCCTTCAGAGCTCAATGGAAGCTAGGGGCTCTCGGGCGCGCACAACCCTCCCAAGCCCTAACCCCTAACCCCTAAACCCTAAACCCTAACCCCTAACCCCTAAACCCTAAACCCTAAACCCTGAGTCATCCTCAGGGCAGGGCTGAGGACTTGGTAGTGCCAGCACTGGTGGTGGTGTCAGTGCTGGAGGAGGCGGCCTTGGCGTTTTGGGGGCATCGTTGGGTTTAGGTGGTTTAAGTGGCTTAGGTGGTTTAGTTGTTTCAGGAGTTTAGGGCTTAGGGCTTGCGGGGCTTGAGGATTTGGGGAACGAATGGCCCAAAGTTCCCCACGAAACTCCAAGAAGCCCAAACGCCAAGCCCCAAAGAAAGCCAATTCAACCCCAATGAGCCGCCACGAGCCCCTAACCCCTAAACCCCGGCAACCCCAAGCAAACCCAGGACAGCAAGCCACCTACCACGGCCCATATCTCCTTCCTTAAATACCAACCTTTAGGAAGGAGACTCTTAAACCCTGAATCCGAAATCTGACTCCCCCTAAACCCTAAACCCTAAACCCTTAACCCTAAACCCTAAGAAATCTGACTCCCGAAGAAACAAAACCCTTTAGAACTTTAGAGCTCTATGAGTGCTTAGGGGCTCGAGCCCTCCTAAACCCTATAACCCTAGAGGCCCTAAACCCTAAACCCTAAACCCTAAACCCTAAACCCTAAACCCTAAACCCTAAACCCTAAACCCTAAACCCTCAGTCATCCTCAGGGCGGGGCTGAGGACGTGGTAGTGCCCGCCGCGGTGGTGGTGGCATTGCTGGAGGGGGCGGCCTTGGAGTTTTAGGTGGCTTAGGCGGTTTTCAGGTGGCTTAGGGCCTTAGGGGTTTTAGGGTTCTAAGGGGGTGGTTTAGTAATTTAGGGATTTAGGGCCTTGTGATATATAGCATCTCAGGGGTTTAGGGTTAGGGCCTTCGGGGGCTTAAGAGGTTTGCAGGGTAGCAGACAGAGGCTTTGAGGGTGTATAGGGGCTGTGGTCCAGGTGTTTAGGCTTCAGGTTGGAGTCAAGTTCCCTAGACAGCCTCAAGCCTACACCCGAAGCCTTAAGAACCCCAAACCCTGGGCCCTAAGCCCTAAACCCTGACCTGAGCCCTAAGCCCGAGACTCTAAACCCTAAACCCTAAACCCTAAGCCGAGACAACAAAGAGCCCAGGCCCCCGGCAGTTGTCGTGGCACCTTTCTGGGTGGAGCTGGTCTCGTTGCCTGCCACCGTAAACCCTATGAACCTCATCAACCTTGTAAACCTTTTACGCCTACATAAACCTTCTAAACCTTACAAGCCCTCTAGAGCTTCATAACCTTTTAAACGATCTAAACCCTATGTAGTCGTACAGTGCTTATAAACCAAGTGAAGAAAAATCCCATAAACCTCCTCACAAACATAAACCCTGAAGCCCCAAAACCTTAAAACCATTAAATTCCCAAACCTCAACCAGCATGCGGCCCAGCGCTTTCAGTTCTAAACCCCCCCCCCCCTTGCTCCCCCACCCAAACCCTTAAACCTACGCACATACCAGTCAAAACTGACCCCTAAAGGCCCTAAATCCTAAACCCTAAATCGTGGTTGTGCAATAAGGGAGCGGTGGCTTCTTCAAGAGGCTGTAGCCATTTTGGGGCCACACGTCTGGGGGTCTAGAGGTTTAGGGGTTTAGAGGGTTAAGGTATAGGGCATAGGTCAGTTAGGGTCAGGGGTTTGGTGGTTTATCGGCTTTCAAGGCAATTTGCTGGGGCAAAAGCTCTTTCCCCCGGGCCGTCCTGGTGAGGTTGTGGTGCTGGATGTCGTGGTGGCGCCCTCCGGAGGCCTCGCCCGAAACCCTCAAGCGGTTTAGGGTTTAGGGTTTAGGGTTTAGGGTTTAGGGTTTAGGGTTTAGGGTTTAGGGTTTAGGGTTTAGGGTTTAGGGTTTAGGGTTTAGGGTTTAGGGTTTAGGGTTCAGCGTTTAGGGTTTAGGGTTCAGCAGTTCAGCCCCCAAAGCCCCCGAACCCGAACAGCCAACAGCTCTAAGCCCTGAAGCACATTCTCAGCCTTGCGGCCCCCACACACTATTCCAAGCCCTGAGCCCTTTGGGGCTTTCGTGCTCCATTCGGGTTTAGGGCTTAGGGTTTAGGAACCGGGGTTTAGGAATTAGGGCTTCAAAACGGTCTTTAGGGCTCAGGGTTCAAGGTTTGTAGGGTTTAGGGGGTTTAGGGTTTAGGGCTTAGGGCTTAGAGCTTAGAGCTTAGGGCATAGGGCTTAGGGCTTAGGGCTTAGGGCTTAGGGCTTAGGGCTTAGGGCATAGGGCATAGGGCTTAGGGCATAGGGCTTAGGGCTTAGGGCTTAGGGCTTAGGGCTTAGGGCTTAGGGCTTAGGGCTTAGGGCTTAGGGCTTAGGGCTTAGGGCTTAGGGCTTAGGGCTTAGGGCTTAGGGCTTTGGGCTTGGAAGCTCCCTCAACTCCATAGACGCTCATGCCAGAGCTTTCCGGGAGCCCCGGCCGTTCTGTAAAGGTCTGGCCTTGGACCTGGCATCGGAGGCGGCGGTTGGGCCTTCAGGGTTTTTTTATAGGGTTTATGGTTTAGGGTTAAGGGTTTAGGGTTAGGGTTGTTTAGGGTTGTATAGGGCCGTTGCAATCACAGGGTTTTTGTAGGGTTTCGGGTTTATAGGGTTTATAGGGCCTTATGGGGTTTATAGGGTTTGTAGGGTTCATAGGGTGTGTAGGGTGTATAGGGTTTGCAGGGTTTATAGGGTTTATGGGGCTCATGGGGTTCTAAGGGTTTAGGGTCTTCAGGGTTTATAGGGGTTTTTTAGGGTTCAGGGTCTTTAGGGATTGTATGGTTTTTTAAGGTTAAGGGGTTTCAGGGCGTTTTCAGTTGACTTCTCTTTGGGGGTTTCATGTAGGGAGGGACTTATAGCTTGATGCATAACAAACATCAGTATCATCACAACAGAATGGTTGAAATACTCTTTTGGTACATAATTTCGAAGGTTTCGGGTGTAGGGCTTAGGGTGCGGGATTTGGGCTGGGCATTCACTCAAACTCCTGATAGCAGACTGTCAACACGAAGCCCGGCAGAACCCCGCCAGCGTAGGCAAACTACAGCCCAAAACGACCAAGACTTTAGGACCTTAAAGTCAGAGGTCCTGAAGCCTTTAACCTGAATTGAAACCTAAGCGCGTCAACACAAAGCCAGGCGGGCAAAGTCCTCGTTGTCACTGTTGTTCGCCCCGCCTCAGGAATCTGTTGAGGACGGAAAGGTGAAAATCACTAGTCGTGGTGCGTAACATAGGGGCCTTAAAAAAATCCGAATAGGGTTTTGGGGGGATACTAAAGTATAATTATGAAGGGACCATAGGGGAATACAATTGGTAATTAGTCCGACCCCTACAATGGGGGGTGGTTGCTGGGTGGGTGGCATGTGGATGTTTGGGTGGAAGAGTGGGGGGAGGGGGGCCGGGGGGCTGGTAACAATGTGTACCCTCAAGCCCTGGAGACTCTCTACTGCAACAAAAACCCCCCAAGCCCTAAGCACTGATGCAGCAGCGGTAACGATCAAGAACAAGGATGGCACAGCTATGAACAAGGACATGGAAAGTGTCCTCTCGTGGCCCTCCTTGTCGCCTTGTGTTCGACCTGGCTTTTGATCACATGCCTTCCCCAACTTTTCTGCGTCCAACCTTTCTTCAGCGATGCCAAAACTCAGCGATGGGCCTTCAAATTTAAACAGTCCCGCTCCCCCGGGTCATTCGGTGGGAGCCTTTTGGAGTAGACTCTTAGGGGTTTAAAGCTCAGCTCCATGGTGCTTTAGGGCTTGCGGTTGAGGGCCCACAGACATCTTGCAAGGCCGACCCTGAGCTCACCACTTACATTCGCATCATACCTTGGGCGTCCATGTGAACCCGAACTCGAGTTACGGGTCGAGGGTTGAAGGTAGTTCCTAAAGGCGTAGTTTCAGGGCCTGAATAATTGGAGTAGGGCTTTGGGGGTTATTATAGTATACTTGTAAAAGGGCCATAAGGGACTACCATTTTGAATTCTTCCGACCCCTATATTACTGTGAGAAAGGCTTGGATATCGCTGCGGGTTTAGGGCTTGCTTCCAGGCTTTCAGCCTCTAGCCCCAAGTTTTGGCAAACAAAAACGACTCTTTGCCGCTAAACTCCCTAAACTCCACACTAACCCTTCAAACCCCAGTAAGAACTTCGCTACGCCTCTAAGCCCGGAGAAGAAGCCTGCAGCAAGACTTGCCCGTTTGATTCTTGAGTTCAGAGAAGCCCTGTCAAAAGTCGACATCGGCTGCCTGAACCGGAATGCGAAAGACTGGGGTTTCGTTTCGGGTGCAGATTCTCGGGTTTTGGGGTTCAGAGAAGGTGTGACAGCGTGATCATACGAGTCCAACACCCAAGGAGTCCGAATACCCTAAACCCTACATCCTCAACCCTCCACCCTCGACGTTTAACCCTGGAGTCCCAAACCCTGACTCAACCGTAACCCAACCCTAGTTTAATTTTTTCCGAGTTGAGATTGGTTTGCGAGTCCACCGTCTTGGTGTTTGGGACCGGAGTCCGTACTGCTATGTACCACTACACTATCTTGAGCAGCAGAGGCTAACTGTACAGGTAAAGCCTTCTGCTACTAGTACCACTACTGAGGGTGGGACCTCAAGCCTATGAGGTCATTGCCTCAGCCTCTCACTAGAGGGTGGCACCTCTCGCTGCTGCTAAGCTCCACCGAGCCCCACCAATCGCTCCTCTTCCCAGTACTGAGTGAGAGGGTAGCCCCAATCTGTGGGTGCGGATTGCCTCATGTCCGCTTGCAAACTACCCTTCTCCCTTTCCTGTCAGTAAGAGGGCATCCCTCCTGGTGCACAGCAAGGCATATACATTCTGCACTCAGAACCTGCGACCCCTCGGCCACAGGCACCAATTACCTGTACAAATTGGTTTGGCCCAGCTACAGGGTTGTCCGCCTGCTTCAGCTGAGAGGAAAGAACTGCCGTAACTGCTCAGCCTGCAGCCCTGTGGGCCCTGGGCAGTGAAGCCCGCCACTTCACAGCCCGAGGATGCCACCTCCACACTCCTGGCGTCTGGCACTCCAGGACACTGTGTGGAGGGTTCCAGAAAGCACCTCCTGAAAACTACCCTGTGCGAGGGTGGATGGGACCACCTGGACAAGGCTTATGGGACACTGCACCCCTCAACTTGGTATATTTGGCGCAGGGTCGACGCCTCCCCTCAACAAGGCGCGGGGACCACGCTTTCCCCTCAATTCCCCCATGCACGAAGTGCACTGGCGCGGGGAAACACGCCAGGCAGAAGCCAAACAAACATAAACCTCAGGCAGCGCCTAAGGCGGAATCTTGCCTCTGGTAGCTATCCCACTCTCAAGCACTGCCGCCAGTGTGGATTTACTGTAGATGAGTCCTAGGCAAGGCCAAGGTGGACAAACTAAAACTCCTGACACTAAGCTTGGTAGGACTGGGCATACCCCAGCATGACAAAGGTCAGGAGGGCCTTATACCACTCATCTCAAAGAGGATAAAACCTCTGGCTGTGTGAGTCACGAAAGAGCCCGCCAGATCTATCTCACACTTCAAGCCAATTGTTGAACTGGTTAGCAGCCAGTGTAGGCGATAGCCCGTTACAAGCCACAGACAATGTAGCAGGCTTCCAGAAGGGGGCATGTGCTTTCGGCCTGCTGGCCACTGCATCACGTTCCCTAATCGCCACTGCAGACTCCCAAACTCTCAGCTTTCCAGGGATTGCAAGTCTAGCAACAGGCTGTACAGACCAGTTGACTCGGCTCGTCCGCAGCTCCGGCTTTCACTCTCTTACTAACCGTGCCTTGCGGTCCCCCCGAAGCATACTGGGCTGATCCCTGTCCGCCGGCACTTGCCCCTATCTGTTCGGGTCAGAGGGTCTGCACCTCTGCTGCCTCGGTGCCACTTGGCCACGAGGCCCATGGAAGGCATCCCTGTTTGGCACGCTCGCTGAAACTCTGCTCCAGGGACTGGGCATCGCGGAAGTGCCCTGCCCTGGTAGTTCGCTCCAGTCGAAGGATGCACCTTCCCTCTCGGCTCACCTCTGAGGTTATGATAGCCAGGCTATCCCTCTTAGAGGGTGGGCTCCATGGCATCTAGGCAGCTACCCTACCTGAAAACTGCCTACCACTTGCCTTCTCACTCGAGCCGAGAGCCTTGAGCCAACCCTAGTTTAACCCTAACTCAACCTGAATTCAACCCTGAACACCTCAAACACCCTAGCCCCAAACCCTAAACCCGAAACCCGAAACCCTAAACCGATTGTTTGGGCTCCTCTCTGACTTCAAGCTGCGGTGGTGGCGCCTCTGTTGGCGCCTTTGCCGGGTCCCAACAAGCTTGAAGAACTTGAGGGGCTCAGAATTTGGGTTTGGGGTTTAGGGTGTGGGGTTTAGTGTTTAAGGTTTAGTCACCTGAACAACCTAAAACCGTCGAGGGTTTAGGGTTTTCGGGGAAAGGTCAGGCCTTCTGCTTACGCTTCTCTGGGGCCTCAGAGCTTTGTGGTTTGGTACGGCTTCAGGGTTTAGGGTTTAGGGTGTAGGAGTTAGGGTTTAGGGTCTAGGGTTTAGGGTTTAGACCTAACGGGCCAAACATTCTAAGAACCCCCCCCAAAGGTGCGACGAACCTCTCCGAATCATTTGGGGATTCGATAGGGTTCGAGGCAGAAAGGGAGAAAAATGATGGCTGGATAATGACAAATCCACAATTGGATGAGGGTGCTTAAACCCCAAACCCTGCACTATGAAAGGCTTAAGGCTTCGGAGCAGGGGTTTAGGGTTTGGGTAAAAAAGGGGTTTGGGGTTTAGGATTTGCGTTTTGGGCTTAGGGCTTAGGGCTTAGGGCTTACGGCTTAGGGCTTAGGGCTTAGGGCTTAGGGCTTAGGGCTTAGGGTTTAGGGCTTAGGGCTCAGGGCTCAGGGTTTAGGGCTTAGGGCTTAGGGTTTAGGGTTTAGGGCTTAGGGTTTAGGGCTTAGGGCTTAGGGGCTTGCTTTCCCGCACCTTGTCATAGTCAGTTTTGTCCAGCAGGCTGAGCTCCACTTCCTGGCGTTCGACCCCAAGGCCCAAGTCCTAGAGATGGGGACCCTACAAAACTTATTAGGGTTTAGGGTTTAGGGTTTGGGGTTTAGGTTTAGGGTTTAGGGTTTAGGGTTTAGGGTTTAGGGTTTAGGGTTTAGGGTTTAGGGTTTAGGGTTTAGGGTTTAGGGTTTAGGGTTTAGGGTTTAGGGTTTAGGGTTTAGGGTTTAGGGCTTCGAGTTTAGGGCTTAGGGTTTAGGGTGTAGGGTTTAGGGTTAGGGCTTGCTGTGATAGCGCGTAGATGCTGTGAAGGTGAGGTTTCGGAACAAGCTCGAAAGCTTCGGTGAGGTGCGAAGAGCAGCTTTGGCCCGATTGCAGAGGGCCATCTTAGTCTAACACTTTTCTCCCACCCCACGCCGTCCAAGGCGGCAAAGCCACCCAAACCTATTCCTTTTAGGGTTTAGGCCTAAACTCAGACAACAGTTCACTTCTAAAAACGAATTCAGTTTCATGACGTTCGTTGGATCCCAGAGTCAAGAGGCAGCTTCGGGGAGGTGCCAGCAAGGCCAGGGAAGAGGGGTCACAGCCAGACCAGGAGGCCAGGAGGCCAGGGGCTAGGGGGGCCAGGCGGCCAGGGGAGCCAGAGCAAGCGGGGCCAGAGGGGTCAGGGGGCCAGGGGGCCAAGGAAAAACTGATTTTTTAGCACCACCCCGCCTGTATGAGAAGGGACCAGTACTGGTCTCCAGGAGAACGTGTTCCGGTACCGGGCCCATCATGGGCGCTACCGACCCCCATGCTGTGGCGACCTGGGTCGGCTTGCGCCATCGAGGTCGAAGGGCTTAAGCGCCGCCCCCCAACGTAGGGGGGCGGCCTAGGCCCTGAGTTTAGTCAATCGGGTTTAGAGTTTAGGGTTTAGGGTTTAGGGTTTAGGGTTTAGGGTTTAGGGTTTAGGGTTTAGGGTTTAGGGTTTAGGGTTTAGGGTTTAGGGTTTAGGGTTTAGGGTTTAGGGTTTAGGGTTTAGGGTTTAGGGTTTAGTCAAAACTAGGACCCGCAGGCTTAACATTCAAACCAACCCCAGGAAGCCCTCAGCCCTAAACCGCTACCCTCCCCGCTTCTCGTCCTCAGCCAATGCGAGACTTAAGATTTAGTGCATACGATTTTCGAAACCTAGAAGTTTCCGAAAATAGGGGTACCCTCAAGCATACCCCAAAATACTAGAATCCTGTGTTTAAAAAGCCCCAAAACAGGGCACCCCCCGAATTTTCGGAAACCCCCACCTAGACCCTGAACCTTGAACTCCTTACCAGCCCTGAGCCCCAAACTGCTTAAACCAGGGTTTCGGGTTGAGGGTTTCCGGGAGTATCCTCAAACACCCCTCAATCTGCCCAAGCCTCGAACAAATCACCCTAAGCCCTTGAACCCTCGACCCAGAACCCTAAACTAGCTCCAAAAACCCCAACATCCTAAACTCGGAGGGATTCAACCACCGGGCCTGCAACGCGGAACCGCCCTCGCTGGCGGCCTGCATCCTGGCTGTACCCTGGGCTCCCCCCTTCTGGCCTACAAAAAGAAGAACACAGAGACAGAGAGAGAGAGGGGGGTCAGAGAGAGAGAGGGCGAGAAGGTTCAGGGCTTTGCATTAAGGTTTAGGGCCTAGGGATTTAGGGTGTAGGTTGGGGTTTGGGGACAAGTGGTTAAGGTTGGGGCTAGGGGCTTCAGGCAAACGATGTCATCAGAAAATCTGACTGTTACAAGAGGCGGAAAGGCAACTCTGAGGATCGCATTTTGGGCTTCGAGAAGCCTGCCCTCAAACGACTCGCACGTTCCAGTCATGACCAAACCCTGTTGGGTTTAGAGTCGAGGGCTTTAGGCTCAGGAAAGAGCGTCCTTAAACCCCGGGCCGAAAGATTCGACATGCGGAAGATCTTCTCACTAGCATACACTTGCATGGCCAGCGTGGCGGAGTAATGAATTGCTGGGAATACATTAAGACCACTAGATTGGGGTTTCCGAAATAAGGGACCCCCGAAAAAAAAACCCACAAATTGAAGGTTCCCGTGTCATAAGGACCCCAATAAGGTACCCTTACTTTCGGAAACGCCCATATAGTTCCCGGCGGCTCCCCATGTGTGCTAGGAGTCTACAAGAGACAGGGGTTGCCACTGCGTGAGGTGCGTTGACTTCGTGTCGTGTGGCGCGGAAGTATGTCCCGGATGATCTTGCCAGGCTGGATCAGGCGGGTAAAATGCCGAGCGCACGGCTGCTGGCTTTCACAGCCCAGATTCGCAACTGCCCAAAAAAGTTAAAGACACAAAAAACACATACCGAAACTCAAAACATGATTTTTTGTTCTGAGCAGGGAGTGGGGAGGCCGGTCTCTTTGAAGCCCTCATCCTCCTCATCATGTCAGCCTCTGTATTTGTGCTACACTCCCCGAGCACGCAGCCCCTCCGTTCCGTAGAGCTTCTGCCATACCTTCAACCTGGCAGATCAAAGTATATACGCCCGAACCATCCGCAAGCCGTGGACCCAAAAGTCCCAAAAATCCCCCCGAAATGCCAAAAAAGCAAAGCCAGAAAAGCCCTAAACTCCAAAAAACCTGAAACTGTGAACCCTAAGAACGTGAAACTGTAAACCCTGAAGCCCTACACCACCAACCCGGGTTTCTCAATCAGCCCTGGCCTGACCAGCTTGGAGGATCTTCTGGCAGCCCTGGCGCAGCACACATTGGGGGATCAGACTAGCTTCGAAAGCTAGGGCTATCGAACACTTATATCCCACCCCACACACTGTCTCAGGCGGCAAAACCACCCTAGCCTGTTCCTTTTTAGGGTTTAGGCCTAAACTCATTGTTGCGGCCAGTGGCACATGGGAGTCCCTTTGTCCTAAAGGGTTTAGGGTTCCCGGCCCGTCCTAGGGGCCCCGACCTGTGCGAGGCGGGCGAACGACCATAAGGGAAAACCATTAGTTATTATTCCGACCCCTATAATTATTCCGACCCCTATAATAGACCGCCAAGCCCCTGGGGCCTTGTCATCAGCAGACTCTGCAGAGTCGCCTGCGGCCTCGATCTTTCGAAGGCCCGAGTTCAGGGTCTAGGATGAAGCGATTTCGGGATTCAGGGCTCTCAGGGAACCCGTACAGATCCCTAGGAGACGTAACGAATGATGTGCCGCCCAAGCTAGGAGGGAACTTCTCAGATGTCGCCGTATGCGGTTTGGGTTTGGGGTTTAGGGTTCAGGGTTCAGGGTTTAGGGTTTAGGGTTTAGGGTCTAGGGTCTAGGGTCTAGGGTCTAAGGGTCTAGGGTCCAGGATTGGTCAGACTTTGTGATCCTAGACTAGACCCAAGATTAACTTAGGAATACAAAGGGTGCCCTCTTTGCTTTGTAAGGGGAACTAGGCCCTAAGAAACGGGAATTACGGGACTAATTACTCTGGGTCTAGGCTGAAGGTTGAGGCTTTTGGGTTGAGGGGGTCTCAGGCTTGTGGTTTCGCAGGGTTCAGTAGGGCGTCGTTTCCTTTGGGGTTTTCAGGCTTAGGAGTTTATGTTTGGGGTTGGGGGCTCAGACCCCTCAACCCAAAGCCCAAACCCATAAACCCAAAATCCGAAACTCCCAATCAAAACCCATCAACACTATCCCGAAACCCTAAACCCTGAACCCTAAACCCTAAACCCTAAACCCTCCGTAAACCCTAAACCCTAAACCCTAAACCCTAAACCCCGCCCGGCTGCCTCTTGACCCAGCTGCTGGTCAGAACCCGACCTGGGTCCATCTGGGTTTAGGGCTTAGGTTTTGGTTGTTTGGGGTTAGGGCTTTCAGGGGTTTAGGCTTCAGGGTAACGGCTTTCAGGCCTTTAAGGTCAGGGATCCCTGGCTTGGGTTTTTGGAGGTTGAGGTCTTTGGTTCCAGGTTCAATCGGTTTGGTGTTAGGGCATTGAGGGTTGGGGGTATGTGGGAGGTTTGTACTTGAGTGTGTAAGGATGCCTCAGAGTTTGGGGGTTTGATCTTCCCTCAACCCCTGAGCCCTAAACCCTAAGCCCTAAACCCTAAGCCCTAAACCCTAAGCCCCAAACCCCAAACCCCAAACCCCAAACCCTAAACCCTAAACCCTTGGGAGACCCAGGGCTCCTGGTCTTAAGCACTTCAGGGCTTTAAACAGGAAGCTTAAACCCCAACACCTAGACCCTCAAACCCAAACACCTAGACCCTCAAACCAAAGCTGCGCGGCATCAGCATTGCGGTTGGACCCTGAACCCTGAACTAGGGTTTAGGGTTTAGGGGGTTGGGGGTTTAGGGTTTAGGGTTTAGGGTTTAGGGTTTAGGGTTTAGGGTTTAGGGTTTAGGGTTTAGGGTTTAGGGTTTAGGGTTTAGGGTTTAGGGTTTAGGGTTTACCTTCAACCCAAAGCGGACAGATTCGCACCCAAGCTCCTGGCATGCTCGCTCGCGCTCCGACTGCTCCCAAGGATGACCTGTGGAGCTTCTGCCAGACCCTCAGAGGGGTTTAGTGTTTAGGGTAAAGGGGATAAAGGGTGTAGGGTTTAGGGCTTAGGGCTTAGGGCTTAGGGTTCAGGGTTTAGGGTTCAGGGTTTAGGGTTTAGGGTTCAGGGTGCGTGGCTTAGGGTTTAAGGTGTCAGGGTTAGAGGTGCGAACTCGAGCCCATCCCGAGGCGCGTCACCTCTTCTGTCCAGTCTCTGGAGGACCTGGCAGTCGCGTTGAGGCTCCTACTCCTACTCCGACTCCGACTCCTACTCCTACTCCTACTTTAAATTCCGGGGTTGAGGATCTGAGGTCCAAAGTCTGGGGTCTGGGGTCGTTTTAGGTCTTGTGCCCTCGCATCCACCGGAATTTCTGCAGAATCCTGCAAATAAGTTTGTCTAAACAGTCCGAACAACCGAACCTGCGACGAAACAGCCCAATGCTAGATGATGAGATGCTAATAGTTCGATCCATGCTGCCCGGGGTCAATTACCGAGGATACTGTCCCAGGCGGCCGCATTATATCCGGGACCCATAAGCCGACCATTGCTTAGAGATCTGACCATATGAGCCGATAAGGCACGTCTTCTACAGGCAACTGTCGCCTAAGTCTCGGGTTTAGGGTTTAGGCCTTACCGTACGTCTCAGCCCCATCAAAACCCTCCAACACCCAATGGAGCCTAATCAGTCCTCAGGTGATGACGTATATTCAGGGAATCACACATACTAACTGTATGTACTGTGCACATGAACCACGATGCAATCACACGGCGGCGCAAGAAACACGACCGTCCAAGTTCTCACCAGCGACCCGAGCCCCCCAAAACCGTGAACCCCATATTGCACTATAAACTTTTGGTTGGACATCACCAGCAGGTGAAAAAACCTGCCTGGGAACAGGCTCCAGTCTCGGGCAGCAGTGCCTGCCAAGCATCAAGTGCAGTTTGGGTTTATGGTTTAGGGCTTCGGGTTCAGGGATTAGGGTTTAGGGTTTAGGCATTAGGGTTAGGGGTTAGGGTTTAGGGTTTGCGAAGGCTTCAATTCCCAGGATCGTGACAGGGCTCTAGTGCGCTTGAACCGCCACATTAGAATACCCGTTAAACTTTCACCCCGCAAGAGCCTGAAGGAATCCTCCCCCCTGACGCACGAAACCCCACAAAAGAATGTTCTGACACCCCTGGGATGTGCTTTTCTGCGCTTCGTAGGCAAGCTCCCCTGGTGCAGTGGACACGTTCCAAAGTTTCAGCGGTCGTGGAGCCAGCTGTTGCCACCCTGGGGCATACCATTCAAAGGGAAAGGCGCAAAGGAAGCTCTTCAAAGTGTGGTGCCCGTTTGGGGCACCAAACACTTGAAAGCCCATAGTAGAAAAAAGTGCCCAGAGGAAACCGTGTTTAGGAACCTACGTATATGCTAGCACTTCTTTGGTCTCAGAAGAAGAAAAGTAGAGCCTAAACCTCTCGCCATGCGTCGCTCCGTCGCAGCGTAGAGCACTCGACGGATGACGGGCGTGAGGTGGAACACGGTGCACTGAGCATGAACAGTGTCTCGCCATGAGCCTGTTCAGGATATGTTGAAAATGCTTCCCATGCCCTTCATGCCACGCAGTTTCATGCCATGCAGGTTCATGCCAGGTATCGTTCCAAGCCCTGTCAGGCCCATGCTTCACAGCAATCATGCCATGCATGTGCTTGAAATGCATCAGTCGCCATGTGGAACATGCCTGCCATGTGCCACAATATCCATGCCATGCACGAACATCAAGCCAAAGCATGGCACTTATGCCGTGCACGTTCATGTACAGAAAAGACTTCAGCCGAATGAAGGCGTACCTAGTGGGGAAGGGCTTCGGGGCTCTGGGTTAAAGTTGTATCGTTCACGGTTCAGGGCTGGGCACCTAAACCCTAAACCCTAAACCCTAAAACCCTAAACCCTAAACCCTAAACCCTAAACCCTACACTGCGTAACCCTTGGGGCTTTTTTGCGAAATAGCGGCACTCTTTTTTGGGGGGTTCCGAAAACAAGGCTTCTACCTTTTTGGGGGTATATCAAGGGTATTCGGATTGGGGGGACATGCCCAGTTGGGGATTGAGGATGGGTCGATTTGAGCATAGAGCGTTTCAGATGCCAATTTTCTGCGGCCGCAGGACAGTACTGCGCAGCTCCTTGGCTGCCTTTGCTCGAAAGCACCAAAGGCCCTTGTTGGGGCTGAAGAGGGTTTAGTGTTTAGGCTTTGGGGTTTACAGGGTTTAGGGTTTAGGGTTTCGAGGGTCGAGGGTTTAGGGTTTAGGGTTTAGGGTTTAGGGTTTAGGGTTTAGGGTTTAGGGTTTAGGGTTTAGGGTTTAGGGTTTAAAGCCTGGATCTTGGGACCCAAACTCTAAGCCGTTCTTGGGGCTGAAAGGACATCGGGCGGGGGCAGCCCTAAATTCCGAACCAATCCTTCCGAAACCCCTGAACCGGAAACTAGGCTGTAAGTTTAGGGTTTAGGGCTCTAAACCCTAAACCCTAAACCCTAAACCCCAAACCCTAAACCCTAAACCCTAAGCCCTACACCCCAAGCTATGCCTTCAAGCCCTACGTTCTGCAGCTCAGGCTGCGTGAGACCGAGGGACTCCACCTGGCAGAGCAAGCCATGTGCCATGGCTGACGGCTGGGGCATGTTGAGGGTTTAGGGTTCAGGGTTTAGGGTTTAGGGTTTCGGGTTCAGGGTTCAGGGTCTAGGGTTTAGGGTTTAGGGTTTTGGGTTCAGGGTTCAGGGTTGTGGGTCCCTAGTCCTTTACTTGTTGGGGGAGGTTGTCCTGGGTTGTCATGCCCTTATTTCAAGCGAACCGTATACTCATTACCGTGAGGCCTAAATTCCAGGCCCTAAACTGTAGCTAGGCCACGGGACTGGAGACCGGCCTTTGCGCTGTCCTTTCACGCACGCCTGCTAGCCGAACGCTTGCTTCCATGGATTCTCCTCCTGCAGGGGGTTCAGGGACGAGGGTTTAGGGCATATGCTTCATTTGAAAGAGTAATTTACATTCAATTGTCATCAAAATGCAACGTGTAATTATGCAATGTATAGTTATACGTATCAGACAAACATACAAAATGATTCACATACTACAATACTTCCCACAGTGGAACCATCATTACTGCCTACTTTAGCACCCACCGCGTTGCCATCCATGCAACCATCCACACAGCCATCGATAGAGCCATCGGTACAACCATCGATATCCAATCTATCATCCACAACCGCATTTCTAAAAGAAAACCATGTATTGTCTATTATATATGTTTCATCTGATTTATAATCATTTGCATCTTCCACAGCTAACAGTTGCAAAATATCATCAACATTTTCTTGTTGAGATTGATGTAATAAATTTGAAATAAATTCATTGATCATTGTAATCATGTTTGCTGATTCTTTATCAAAACTCACATCTTCCTGTTTTACTTCGCATTCGTGTAGCAAATCAATAAATTGTTGTAAAGAAAGATTTTGATTGTTTCTACACTTCGAAATTTCTCAATGTCTCAAAGTGAAGGTCACCGAAACTAGCAAAAGGTCAAGTCAACTAGAGTTCTTTCTGTGGAACCCTAAACTTACTGATTATTTCACTCCTGCTTCATCACGAATCGAGTTACGGAAATCACTCATCCAGCCTTTCAAAGCTTGCTCATTGTCCCTAAACCATCAGCAAATCTCAGGGGGCCTTCATGGCGAGTTTCAGGTCAAGTCTCTTTTGACAGCGTGTACATTTGACTACATTGTACTACACTACATGTTTAGTTTGGTTAATAAGTAAGGTTATGCAAGTCCCAATTTGGTTATTTACAAGCTTCTTTACTTAGTTACGAGTGCAAACAATCCATAAGGAAAGGAAACATTCCATCTTACAAGGGCGGGTCGAGGGTTTTAGGCTTAGGGCCCATACTTTGTGCAGGGTCACGCATTTAAGTGGCTCGTGTGCAAGACCCTATAAGCCCTAAGCCGCCTGAGCCTTAGCCGTTCTCGGAAGATTCGCCAATAAGAGTTTCTTCCTTCACCGTCTCTATTTAATATAAACTTACTTGGTTTACTTGATGATAGAGCTAATGAACCACCATTTACATGCAACGGCCACTTCAAGCACGAAATGCGTATTTAGGAATAGCTGTGCCATTTCGAACATGCATAAGATGGTCTGAGAGTGGAGGCCCTTCAGAAGCTCCTGCAGAAGCCTTCAAAACCCTGAACCCTAAACCCTAAATCCTAAACCCTAAACCCTAAACCCTACCTAAACCCTACACCCTAAACCCTAAACCCTACACCTTAACCCTAAACCCTAAACCCCACACCCTAAACCCGAAACCCGAAACCCTACACCCTAAACCCTAAATGCGGCCCGAAACCCCATCTGCAGCCTGACATTGTCCATCTTTGGCCACAAAACCGCGCCCGCAGAAGCACGAGCCGGACTTGCAGGCGCTGTGCTCGACCGTGCAGTAGCCTTGCGGGTTTAGGGTTTAGGGTTTAGGGTTTGGGGTTTGGGGTTTGGGGGTTAGGGTTTAGTGTTTATGGTGTGGAGTCTATGGAGTTTTGGGCTTCTAAAGGTTCGGAGTTTGGGGTGCAGTAAGGCTTCTAAGAAGGCTTTGGGCACGTAGATTTGGAGTTCAGTCAGGTCTGGGATTCTGGGTTTAACTGTAAGGTTTCTGTCCGTGTTTTGAGGGGTTTTGACCAACATTTTGTGTGGTTTTGCCTTTGCGGCCTCCCGGAGCAGGTGTGGCTGTAGACCAAGCTTCATGCTGGTGGGGTGGGTCGAAGCTGGCCCGACTCCTAAAATCGCTACAGAAAATCACTGAACAGTTAACCCTGTACACCCTAAACAACAACTCAACCCTAAACCCTGAACCCTAAATCCTCAACCCTGAACCCGAAACCCTAAGTCCTAAACCCGAAGCCCCAAACCCTAAGCCTTAAACCCTAACCCTAAACCACCCCACAACCCCTAACCTGCTGGGCTTTAGAACATCGGAGCCTAGCCAACTGCAGCTCTCGCCGGTGCGAGTCCCGAGCGCCGTAGCTGGCCCTGCAGAAACCGGCTCACCTGGGCGAAGGGTTTAGGCTTGAGGGTTGAGGGTTTAGGGTGGAGGAAGGGTTTAGGGTTTAGGGTTTAGGGTTTAGGGTTTAGGGTTTAGGGTTTAGGGTTTAGGGTTTAGGGTTTAGGGTTTAGGGTTTAGGGTTTAGGGTTTAGGGTTTAGGGTTTAGGGACGCAGTCTTAGGGTGTAGGGTTTAGTGGCTTAAGGTTTGGGGTTTAGGGTTGAGTGGTTTAAGGTTTAGGGGTTTAGGGTTTAGGGTCTAGAGATAGCGTGCAGTGTTAAGAGTTTAGGGTTGGAGTTTTGCTTTTTACGTACCAAGGGGGTCCCATACTTTGTGAGATGCTCCAGGGCTTCGGGGCTCAGGAGCTACTTGTACTGCTCCAGCCTGTACTGCAACAGCGACACTTCGAAACGTCACACCTGGCGCTTTGGGGTCTCAGGGTTGCAGGTCTTGGGCTGGTTTAGGGTTCAGGGCCTAGGGTTTTGGGTTTGGGGTAGGTCGTCTGCCGAGAGGCACTTGCCTGCCATCGCCAAGTAGCCCTGAGTCAGAGCTTCCGGCTTAGGGGCTGAGCCAGTTGAGAACCGGCCATTCATCTTGGGGGTTTGTTGGGTTGAGGGTGGAGTGTTTAGGGTTGAGGGTGGAGGGTTTAGGGTTGAGAGTTGTCAAGCAGCACACGGCTTCAGGCATTAGGCTTCAGGATGTAGCATCTCAGGGCTTCGGGTCGAACACTTCTGCCCTGAACCCTGACTCCTATACAGTAGAGCAGACCTTTGCCCCCCCCCCCCGCCCCTCTCCCTGGGGATCCCTTAGCAATCCCTAAAAACCGTGAACCCTAAACCCTAAACCCTAAACCCTAAACCCTAAACCCTAGACCCTAAACCCTAAACCCTTAACCCATTCAAAAGCGCCCTTCACCCCCCGGCACCTCCTGGCAGATGCAGCGGAAGTGGTGGCAGAGGGTCGGCCCCCGGCTCTGGTCGCAGCCGAAGATGGAGCACGTCCTGGGGCGTTTTTTAGATTAAAGGCTTTGGGGTTTACTTGGTCTCAGGTTTTTCTGAAGGGTTTAGGGGCTTAGGGCTTTTTGGGATTAAAGGCTTTGTAACCTACAGTAGGAATTGAAAAGGGGTGCCCTTTTTGGTGCAAAGGGGGGTGAAAAAGGGAACCTCTACCCTAAAAAGGGGAATAAGACCCTAGGGTTTACATGGTCTCAGGTGTTTTCTTAAGGGTTTGGGGGCTCAGGGCATGTCGGTTGCGGGCTATGAGGGGTCTTGAGTCTTGAGGAATATGGGGGGGGCGTAGGCTTAGACAGCAATTGGGGACTGGGGGTTTGGAGGCTGCGGTTTCGGGTTTAGGGTGTAGGGTTTAGGTTTATTTAGGGTTTAGGGTTTAGGGTGTTAGGGTGTTAGGGTGTTAGGGTGTTAGGGTGTTAGGGTGTTAGGGTGTTAGGGTGTTAGGGTCAACCTGAAAACCCTACACCCTTATCCCGACTGTGGGATGGAGGCTTTGGGGGCTCCCACATCCTTCGAAACGGGTTTGGGGGCTCACGAGTCTAGGCCGTTCGAGCTCACTTCGGGAAAAGATCAGAAGCACTTTCAGCCCCAAGCCTGCCTGCAAACCCTACAGCCCCCCTACTTTGGAGTAGACCCTACACTTTTTAGGTATTAAGTAGCTACAGTAGGAACCCAGAACCCAAAGAAGTATAAAAGCACAGTACTCCAAAACCCTGCAAACCCTACATCGGCCCGAGGCACCCTCCCGTGAAGCGCCCCTGGTGCGAGGCATCCCCCCAGGCGGTGGGCTCTCCCGAATCGCCGCCCCTCCTGTTCGCGGATAGGGTTTGGGGTTTAGGGTCTAGGGTTTGCTGTAATGTTTGAAACCCTAAAAGAACACAGACCCCAAACCCTACACCCCAAAACCCTAAAAACCCTAAAAGCCTAACGCAGGTTGCTGTGAAGGTTGGGATGCAGGACAGGTTCGAAAGCTTCGTCAGGTGCGAAGAGAAGCTCTGCCCCGATGGTGGAGGGCCATCGAATACTCTCTCCTACGCCGTCTGCCATCCAAACGTATGACAATGAGGGTCGACACCCTAAACCCTAAACCCTAAACCCTAAACCCTAAACCCTAAACGCTAAACCCTAAACCCTAAACCCTAAACCCTAAACCCTAGACCCTAAACCCTAAACCCTAAACCCGAAACCCTAAACCCTAAACCCTAAGCCCTAAACCCTAAACCCTAAACCCTAAACCCTAACCGGGGGAGCAGCCTAAGCCTTGAGTTTGGGCTTAGGGCTTGGGGTTTGGGTTCAGGGCTTAGGGTTTAGGGTAGTTTCGGCCGGTAGTTGAGGAGTTAAGTTTAGGGTTTAGGTCTAGGGGAAGACAGTGGATCCAAGAGTTAAGGAAAATTAACTCTGAAGTTAATTGACCGGCATCGGGCCGGCTCGACGCCCCTTAGGTCCAGCACAATTAACTCTCGATTTAATTGCCTGTTAACGTCGCGCGACGTAGCATGCCATGCCGGCAAGCTGCTCAAGGAAAACAATTAAATCAGGATTTAATTGTCTCTTCTAGACGACCCCAACCCGCAGAAACAATTAAATCAGGATTTAATTGTTTCTGCTAGACGACCCCAACCCGCAGAAACAATTAAATCAGGATTTAATTGTTTCTGCTAGACGACCCCAACCCGCAGAAACAATTAAATCAGGATTTAATGGACATGAATCAATGACCAAGCCTGAATACGGGTCGGATCGGGAACCACCTTAACCACTAGGACACCCATGAAATTAGGGACAACCAGATAACGAACTACACCTACACCGGAATGTTGATGGCGTGGCAGTGAGGTGATTGTCGAAGGGAGCTCACAGTTCCTCGGAGGTCTTTTCGTGGGCACGACAAGCATAATTATGTCGACTGGCAGGAAAACATGCACGCGCGAACGATGTGAGACATCACGTGGTGTGACACTTCACTCGCTACTCCTTCTAGTTAGGAGCCGCCCCGTGGCTCATTTTTTTGCTGTTCTTTTTACGGGGTCTTTGTACGATTTAATTGTTCCCCCTACCTTTTCAACAATTAAATCACGATTTAATTGTTCCCCCTAGAGTAAGAGTAATAATAAGAACAATAATAGTAATAATAGTAATAATAGTAATAATAGTAATAATAGTAATAATAGTAATAATAGTAATAATAGTAATAATAGTAATAATAGTAATAATAGTAATAATAGTAATAATAGTAATATAATTAGTAATAATAGAAATAGTAATAATAATAATTAGTAATAATAATAATAAAGTAGTAACAATAAATAATAGTAATAATAATAATAGTAGTAATAAAGTAATATAAGAGAATAGTTAATAATAGTAATAATAGTAATAATAGTAATAATAGTAATAATAGTAATAATAGTAATAATAGTAATAATAGCAATAGTAATAATAATCATAATAATAATAGTAGTAATAGTAATAGTAATAGTAATAGTAATAATGATAGTAATAATGATAGTAATAGGAATAATAATAGTTGTAATAATAATAATAATGGTAGTAACAAAAATAATAATAATAATACTCATAATAATAGTAACAGTAATACGAGTAATAGTAATGGTAATAATTATAATGGTAGTAACAATAAGAAGAATAATAATACTCCTCATAACAATAGTAACAGTAATACGAGTAATAGTAATAGTAATAATCATAAGAAAATACTAATAAGAAGAAGAATAAGAATAATAATGGTAATACTAATAGTAATATTAAGACTAGTAGTCAAAATAAAAATGATAATAGTAGTAAGACTCATAGTAATAGGAATAATAAGACTAATAGTCATAATAGTAATAATAGTACAATTAAATCATGATTTAATGGTGCAAACAGGTACCAATTAGCACAAGTCTTTGCTATACCATTAAATCACGATTTAATTGTCTTCCAGTCAAACGCAAAGAAACACAATTAAATCACGATTTAATTGTGTTTTTGTAGGGACAAGGTATGTCGAGGTAGGTCAAAACCCAACCCAAACACAACAATTAAATCAGGATTTAATTGTTTTTAACTTCTGGATCCATGGGTTTTCGGTTTTGGGGGGTTTATGGCTGGAGGGTTTTCGGTATGGAGCCAGGTTTTTTTTTGGCATTTTGTTGTTTTTTTGGGGTATGTTTTTGGGTTTAGGGTTTAGGGTCTAGGGTGTAGGGTTTAGGGCTTAGGGTGCAGGGGTTAGGGTTTAGGGTTTAGGGTTCAGGGTTTTAGGGTTTTAGGGTTTAGGGGTTTTGGGGATTTAGGGTTCGAGGGTTCTAGGGTTTTAGGGTTTGAGGGTTTGAGGGTTTGAGGGTTTGAGGGTTTGAGGGTTTGAGGGTTTGAGGGTTTGAGGGTTTGAGGGTTTTAGGGTTTTAGGGTTTCAGGGTTTAGGGTTTAGGGTTTAGGAAACCAAAATAACACAAAAAAAATACCCAAAAAGAACCCCCACCCTTTCGGTATCCTAAAACCCAAAAGCGTAAATGCCCTTAACATCTAAAAGTCCTACAGCACTGACACCGTTAATGCCCTCAACACCCCCAATCCTTAAGATACTAGAACATAAATGCCCTTAAATAGTATCAAATGCCCGAAAAAGCCCCAAAGACACTGGTATGTATCCTTAACTTCCTAACGCTCTAAATGCCCTGACCCACTAATTCCCCTAAAGCCCAACAGGCTCGCACAGGGCTTCGGGTTTAGGGTTCGGGGTCTAGGGTTTCGGGGCTTAGGGGTTTAAGGGTTTACGGTTTGGGGCTTCGGGGTTTAGGGGTTTAGGGTTTAGGGTTTAGGGGTTTAGGGTTTAGGGTTTAGGGTTTAGGGTTTAGGGTTTAGGGTTTAGGGTTTAGGGTTTAGGGTTTAGGGTTTAGGGTTTAGGGTTTAGGGTTTAGGGTTTAGGGTTTAGGGTTTGGGGCTTCGGGGTTTAGGGGTTTAGGCAGTCCTTTCTCTGGTTCCCTGCGTGCTGTTCAGCTGGAGCCTCGATTGGCAACGAAGACTTTGGGGTTTTGAATTCAGGGGTTAGGGTTTAGGGTTTAGGGTTTAGGGTTTAGGGTTTAGGGTTTAGGGTTTAGGGTTTAGGGTTTAGGGTTTAGGGTTTAGGGTTTAGGGTTTAGGGTTTAGGGTTTAGGGTTTAGGGTTTAGGGTTTAGGGTTTAGGGTTGCAAGACACTCCACTGACTGAGTTGCCCTGCTTCTGCTTCTCTTTGGCCCTGAACTCTGGGGGGGTTCAAGGGGGGTAGGTACCAAGGGAACCGTATTCGGGAACTTAGGGAACCTTCGGGAACCTTAGGGAAGCTTAGGAAAGCTTAGGAAAGCTTAGGAAAGCTTAGGGAGCCTTAAAAAGTACTGGGGGGTACTAGGGAACCTTGGGTTACATACCCCCCCTTGAATCCCCCCCTCCCTTAAGAACCCTACAATACAACATCCCAAGACCCCCAAACCTTAAACACTGACTGGCCTCTAAACCCTCAACCCTAAACCCTAAACACCCTAAACCCTAAACCTGTAACGCCTTTCAGCGTCGCAGCCAAGGGACAGGTCCAGGCTACATCTGGCCTCCGCATGCTGGCCACAGCTACTACTGAGAAATAGAAACTCAAGCCCCTCAGTTCCCCTTAAACCGTAAATTTAAGTTAAGGGCTTACGGCTTAGGGCTAAAAAGAGCTTAGGGGCTTAGGGTTCAGGGGTTAGCGCTTGGGGTGTAGGGCTTAGGGTTTAGGAGTTCGGGTTTAAACATTCCCCCCTACACTCCGGAATACCCTTGATGCCCAGACCCCTCCTTAAACCTCAGACCTTAAATTGAGATCCTGAAAGCCCATGGTTTCGACCCCAAAGCCCAAACCTAAAACCTGAACCTGGGAGTGGGGGCGGAGAGAGGGGGCTGAGTTTAGTGTATATAGTGCTTTGGGGTTTAGAGGTCTAGGGAGTTTGGCGCTTGGGGTTTAGGGCTCAGGGTTTCGGATCCCTAAACCCTGAGCCCTAAGCCCTAAGCCCTAAACCCTAAACCCCTCAAGGCCCTTTTGGGCCACCAAGTTTTTCTGGGGTCTCCGACCTCCTCCCCGGCGCAGGGCTCATCGGCCCACAGGGCCGAAGGAAGCTCCTCCTCTGTCTCTTTAGGGTTTAGGGTCTAGGGTTTAGGGTTTAGGGCTTGGGGTTTGGGGTTTGGGCTTAGGGTTTAGGGTTTAGGGTTTAGGGTTTAGGGTTTAGGGTTTAGGGTTTAGGGTTTAGGGTCTAGGGTTTAGGGTTTAGGGTCTAGGGTTTAGGGTTTAGGGTTTAGGGTTTAGGGTTTAGGGTTTAGGGTTTAGGGTTTAGGGTTTAGGGTTTAGGGTTTAGGGTTTAGGGTTTAGGGTTTAGGGTTTAGGGTTTAGGGTTTAGGGTTTAGGGTAGGAGAAGACATATTACAACCGAGGTTGGCCCCTTGAACCCCCTGAATCGAATACTCCTCAACATGATCCCCGCAAAGCCAAGAAAAATGGAGAACATAAACTATACCCAGGCCCAAATATAGGGGCGTTCATACAGAAAGGGGTTTTGGGGGTAATTGTAGTAGAATTACAAAGGGGACACAAGGGAATACGATTAGTAATGTTTACGACTCCTATATTGCTCAGCAACAAAGTCGTAAGAGAAGCATGGTGGTAATGTGGTATGTTGTATTTGTTCGTGGCTCTAGGGGCAAGGGTTTTGGATTTTCTTGGGGTTTTGGGGTTTCTCGCTGTGGGGTGTTGTTGGGTTTTTGAGCTTCGGGTTGGATCGAACCCGCGATACCGGGGTTGGGCGCTGTGTCTACGGTTTAGGCGATTAGGGTTCTGGGATTTAGGGTTCTAGCGCCGGATGAGGCGAGGCCGTCCTCGTTTGCCAGCACCACCGCCGGCCAAAGCAAAAGCCTGCGACGGCCCAACAGGTCGGGGCCCTAAGCCCCCCAGAAAGTTTCGAAGCTCAAAACCCCAAACCCTCCTGGACCCCGAAGCCCTGAGCCCCTAAACAACAGGACCTTGAGACCCGAAACCCCCTGAAGCTCGGTTTAGGATCTAGGTCCTGAAGTCGAGATCCTAAACTCCACAAATCATCTTTTGGGGCTCTGAACCCTGACAACGATGTCAACAGGGGGGGGGGAGAGGCAGTGTTCCCCAAGTTGGAGGGACGTAGTGCAATCCCTGCTTGCAGCCAGGAGTCGCTCGCCACATTTGTGGGAGGTGTGGGACACATCACTTGATGCAGCTTGGGCCGAGAACAGCTGCGGGTTTAGATTTTATAGGGCTTAGGGCTTGTTTATTAGGGCTTTGGGGTGGGCCAGTGCCCGTGGTTCTCTACACAGGGTTGAGGGTTTTGAGAGTCTCCGAGTTGATAGCCTTCGGGAAGACACCGGGGCACAGAAAAGAAGGGATTCCCCCCCCCCCCCCCCCGAACTCTGTGGGGCCAAGGAACCTCGCAGTCCATCCTCCACAGATGACCATGTCTGTCGCGCTCACCCCCAGCGTGAAGCTGAGATGGGGCATCTTCTCAGAACTGCTGGGATGGAGCCGAGGCCATCGCACACGAAAGTGGCTTTGTCAACTTCTTCCGCGTCTGCAAACAGATATGCCTTGGCCGTTTCCTGCTTCGCTTGCATGCAAGCGTAGCTGCTCCGCATGAAGCCAGGTCGCTGAGCATGAGGATCCAGGCGCGCCAGGGAAGCTCACAGCTAGTTGAAGAAGCTATACCAGCCGCTGCTGCCGAGCACAGATGTTGACAGAACCACCTCACAGCAAACAAGCCCTTGAGAGCTCCAGACCCATCATTAATCTAGGGGATAGGATTAGGGGGACCCTTGGGGATATAGACCCTCTGAGTAGGGTCCCTGTTTAAGAGAGCCAGAAGAGGGATAAGAAGGGCCCCCTTTTCAAGGGTCCCCCTTATCCTACCTAGGATAATCCCTACAAATCCCCACTCGTTGCTAGGAGCTCGAAGGGCTCCCATAAACTCCCCCAAAATCTGAACACCGAATCATGGGGCTGAGGGGCAGCTGTTATTCCTACACCCTCCCAAAGCACAAAGTGGTAAAGGCCAAGGCGCGCTTAGCCCGCAGAGGGAGCGCCGGTAGGGGAGCTTCCGTGCGCGCACGAAGACGGGGATGCCTGCTGCCACCGGTTGCGGGGCTGTAGGAATTTGGGGGGGTTTCAGTTTAGGGTTTAGGGTTTGAAGTTTAGGGTTTAGGGTTTAAGTTTAGGGTTTAGGGTTTAAGTTTAGGGTTTAAAGTTGCTAGGGCTTGGGGTCTAGTAGGTTTCAGGTTTGTCAGGTTTTGGGTCGCCCGAGTGGCTCAGGGGATGAGGGCTTGGGCTTTACGTGACGTTTGGGGTTGAGGGCTTTCAGAGTTTGGAGTTTAAGATTCCAGGGGCTTAGGGTTTCGGGTTTAGGGTTTTGGGTTTAAGGTTTAGGGTTTAGGGTTTAGGGTTTAGGGTGTAGGGTTTAGGGTTTAGGGGTTGCCGGGCGTTAGGGTTTGGGGTTTAAAGAACCTGCGTCACTGCTGAGCGGCTTGAACTAAGTTACCCTGCTACGGCAACTTATGCTGCGCTCATAACCCCCGGTTGTTCCTGAATGCATATCATAAACCCTATCAACCCTGTAAACCCTGTAATTATCTAAACCCTATAAACCCAGTAGACTCTGTCAACTCTATCAACCCTCCATAAACCCTGCAAACCCTGTAAAGCCTCTCTACACCCTGGAAACCCTACCTGCAAACCCTATAAACCCTTAAACTTTAAACCCCAAAAAACGCTATGACCCTATAAACCCGACTGACCCAAACCCTATCAATACACCCTGAAAACCTTAGAGAAACCCTAAACCTTATTGAAACCCCAAACCCCAAAACCGCCCCCCCCCCCCCCCCCCCCCCAAGCCTGCCAGCAGGCCAAAGCTCAACGCCTGCGGCAGAAGCCAGCGTGGCGGCTCTTGGAAGGCTTGCCGGAGCTCGCGAGGTGTCCCTGACTTCAGGCTTGAAGGCTTTAGGGCTCAGGGGCTTGGGGTCAAGAGATTGAGGGTTGCGGGTTTCGGGCTTGAGGGCATCGGACTTCAAGCTCCAAGCCCTCAGTGATTGAACACCCAAAACCCTAAAACCACCCTCGTAGGGCTCGAAACACCTGAAGCCTAAACCTAAACCCTAAAAACCCTAAACCCTAAACCCTAAACCTAAACCCCCAGTCCTTGCCCAGTTCCTCCGGATTCCTGGAAGGTGCGCCAGGCCCCGATTCCCACGGCCACCTGCCCTTGAGGCGCTTCAGGGCCTCCGTCAGCACGACGTCCCTCTCCTTGCGAGGCTTTCAGGCAGGGGGCTTCCGGTTTTTGGGTGGCTTCCGGCCGAAATTGGGGCGGGGAGGCTTCCTTTGTTCATTTCTTTATTATGTGTGTGTTATTTTTTTTTTTTTTTTTTTTTTGGGGGGGGGGGAGGGCATCCGATGATTAAGGTTGGAAAGCCCCCCAACTTCTTGCATTCGCAGTGTGGTGTAAGGGACGCTGCAAGCTGCCAGGGAGCAAAAACCGCCCCCTCCACCCGCCTCGATGGAATTTGGAACCCTGTGTCTTGCCCGGTCCCTGCACCCCTCAAAAACCTAAACCCTAAACCCTAAACCCTAAACCCTAAACCCTAAACCCTAAACCCTAAACCCCTCATAAACCCCACAGGGGCAAGACCTCCAAGAGCCCCAGCAACCCCTAGATCCCAAACTAAGCCCCTAAAATCCATTAACCTTAAAACCCGAAAGTCCCTAAAAACCCTGAAGCCCCTAGACACCCTAAACCCTAAACCCTAAGCCCTAAACCCTAAACCCTAAACCCTACACCCTAAACCCTAAACCCTAAACAAACCCCCAGGGTCCTCGATGTACACCTTCCTGGGTCGTCCAGGCCACCAGAACCCCGCGGCCGCAGAGTGCACCGCCTCTTCTTTTTCTTTAGCTTCGTGGGGAAATTCAGGGTTGAGGGTTCAGGGTCTACAGGGTTGTGGGTTTGGGGTTTAGGGTTTAGGGTTTATAGGGTTATAGGGTTCATAGGGTTTATAGGGTTTATAGGGTTTAGGGTTTATAGGGTTTATAGGGTATACAGGGTTTACAGGGTTTATAGGGTTTACAGGGTTTATAGGGTTTATAGGGTTTACAGGGTTTACAGGGTTTATAGGGTTTAGGGTTTATAGGGTTTATAGGGTTTATAGGGTTTATAGGGTATACAGGGTTTAGGGTATACAGGGTTTAGGGTTTATAGGGTTTAGGGTTTATAGGGTTTAGGGTTTAAGGCTTGAAGTTTGGGGTTTAGTGTTCAACCTGAAGACCCAGTGAGGCCTGCAACATCATCTCCAGCTCGTCGCGTGAGATGCTCCTGCAGGAAGCTCGGCAGGGCATGCGGGAAAGCAGAAACCAGGGTTTAGGAACGGAGGGTTTAGGGTTTAGGGTTTAGGGTTTAGGGTTCAGGGTTTAGGGTCTAGGGTCTAGGGTTTAGGGTTTAGGGTTTCGGGAAGCAGAATCTGGGGTTTAGGAACGCAGGGCTTGGGGCTTCGACTGCTTTAAGGGTTTTAAGGGTTGGGGGGGGGGGGGGGGGGGGGGGGGGGGGGGGGTATTTTTAGGGTTTTGGGGCTTAGGGAGTTTAGCAATGAACCCAAATCAAGGACAGGGTAGAACAAAGAACCCTAAACCCTAAACCCTAAACCCTAAACCCTACCGGTGCTTCTTGGGACGTCCTCCAAGTCGAGATCCAGGAGATCAGCTCCACCACGCTGTAGCGGTGGACGTTGTGATGCAGCTGCCACCCCAGACCTTTTTTGGCTGAGGGCTTCAAGGGGGTTTAGGGTTTAGGGTTTAGGGTTTGGGGTTTAGGGTTTAGGGTTTAGGGCTTCAAGGGGAAGAAGAGGGGTTTAGGGTTTAGGGGCTTAGGGTTGAGGGGCTTTAGGGTTTGCGGGCTTGTGGTTGAGGGGCTTAGGGTTTACGGGCTTATAGGGGGGTTTTCTAAGGGTTGGGAGTGACTGAACTCTTTTTTGGGGCTGCTAATCAGTAGCTGAGAAGCTGGCTGAGCGCAGCAGCACGTCCTCGTTTGACCCGGCCTCCGACCCTGCGCTGATCCTGATGAGCTCCTGGTGGATGCTACGGAGCTCCCGATCCAGACCCAGGCTTTCCTGGAAGGACTTCCGGAGCACTTCGCCCCAGGCGGGCGCCATCACCACCAGCCCCGCCACGTAGGCCACCTGGCTGAGGGCCGAGGTCACGGTCACGGCCCGCTGGGCCCTCTTCCTTACACCGTGAGTTTGTTTAGGCAACAAGGAGTTTCGGGAACCTTTGGATTTCTCACAAAGAGCTTGCAGAACCAAAAAGGAAGGTTAGGGGTTTCAAGGTCACCTACTTAGCGCCTGAGCGTCAGCGTCAGGTGGACGTCCCTGTCCCCCAGCACCACGCTGGCGTCCATGCGCTGTGCCTCCGCCAGCAGCACCGTCATCTCGGAAGAGGCCTGCGGGCCGCGGACCAGGAGGTCTCCTGAGGCTCCTAAACTCCCTAAGCCCTAAACCCCAAGCCCTAAGCCCTTAACCCTAAACCCTAAACCCTAAACCCCAAACCCTAAAAACCCTCACCCTGCTACAAACCCTATCTAGGGCTTCAGGCCCAGGGATTTTGGGGGACACAGGGCGCTTCAAGGGCTCGGGGCTGTTCAGGCGGGGGCCGCCAGTGCTTGTGGCTACAGGGAGCGCAGCACCCTAAAGCCGAAACTCCCAAAATAACAGAAAGGTGCTGCGGGATTTGCTGGCGAGGCTCTGAAAAACTCCTGCACCAAGTCCTGGGTTCGGCTTTAGGTAGTTTAGGAAGTTTAGGGGTTGGGGTTTTAGGCCATATGAAGGTCGCTTGCACGAAACCCCCACCTCCAGAAACAGCAAGGGGCGGAAGCTACGGCAGCGCAGCGGGCCACTTCTGCACAGCCCGCCCAACAACACATCCCTGGAGCCGACATGAAACATGAAATCCCGAACTCTGAAAGCTAAGACCTCAGCCCTAAGAGCTTACCCTAAGCCCTGAACCCTAAACTCCTCAAAAGGAAGCTTAAACCCTAAACCCTAAACCCTAAACCCTAAACCCTAAACCCTAAGCCCTAAGCCCTAAACCCTTCAGCAGCTTCTCTCGCCAAGCTGCCCAGGGAGTGAAGCGTGCCTCGCTGCGTTCCCGTGGCGTGGAGCCCTGCAGGGTTTGGTGGTTGAGGGTTTAGGGCTCAGGGGCTGAGGTTTTAGGGTTTAGGGTTTAGGGTTTAGGGTGTAGGGTTTAGGGTTTAGGGTTTAGGGTTCAGGGTTTAGGGTTTAGGGTTTGGGGTTTGGGGTTTGGGGTTTGGGGTTTGGGGTTTGGGGTTTTTAGGGTTTAGGGTTTAGGGTTCAGGGGCTGCTGAAGCTTAATGCTTTGTGAATGATAACGGCCAGGTGCGGCGCCCCACCTGGCAAGCGCGCTAAATCCCAGCTGTGCGCCCATTGTTAGAGGCCCAGTCTCGGATACCTACCGCGGGCTTGCTCAAAAATGATGGGCTAAAACCTGAAACCCTGAAACCCTGAAACCCTGAAACCCTGAAACCCTGAAACCCTGAATCCCTGAAACCCTGAAACCCTAAACCCTGCGCGATGGGCTCTTGGCGGCACCCTGCACTACAAGGGAAAACTCGCAGCCCTCCACACGAACTTTGGCCGCATGGCCTCTGCCATCTGCGACCAGAGGGGGAAGAACGGTAGCTGCCGAAGGTCCTCTTAGGGCTGAGGCTTTAGGGTTTGGGCGTTTTTTGCTATTGCCGTGCGCGCGTGCTGCGAGCGCGCATTGGCGCATAGCCAGGTTTGGGGGTTTGGGGTCCAGGGTTTGGGCTTCCGGCGTTTTAGGGCGACTGGGCTCCGGGTTAAGGCTTGGGGTTTAGGCCCAGCATACGACACAGAGCCCAGTATGAGGCAAAGGGCACGGCCTTTTGAACATGTCGTGGGGGGGTGCACAGTTTTTGCAGCTGGCCTCTCCGCCCAATATGAGGAAAAAAGGCTCAGGCCTTTACCGTTTCTGTGTTGATGTCTATATCATCTCGATGAAGGTGCATGTATGGGTGCAAGGATGGCCTCATGTCATATACATGAGGAATACCCTGACACTTTTGGCCCGCTGTTGCATTGTACCTTGAGGCTCGCGCTGCTTTCATGCGCTCATCTGCTCATGCGGCTGCCTGGGAGGAAGAGTTTAAGTGCGGACACCATGCCAACTTATGGCTGGCAGATACTGGAGGCCACGTATGTTGCCTGATCGGCTGTTGGATGCAGTTCCAAGCATGCGGCTTTTGTGCCCAGTGGGCCGGATTAAGGCTTGGTCCATTCCCGACCTTGGGTGACATTGATTTTTGGCTAAGCTAAGCATACTTAGACCAGCGACATCACCACTGTAGCACACTGGAAAAGGAAAAGTTAAGGGCAGCCCTAAACTCCCACGCCTGTGGCGAAAGCTCCAGCGGCCAGTTCCCGGCGGTGCGAAGGCGTCGCGGGCAGAGTTCAGCAAGAACCTGGGCTGATCAAAGGAACCCGGTTGCCTTTCAGAAAATGGCTCTGGGCTCCGGCTTTGGCTCGTCTTTCCTTCAAATCGGGTAAGGGATCATTTTGGAACACAGAAGGGAGTCATTTTGGAACACAGCAGGGAGTCATTTCGGAACACGAGAAAGGGTCATTTTGGAACACAAAGAGCAGAAAAATAGGTCAGCGCCTAACAAAAAATGCACGCGTGCGATCACGGCAGAGGGTTCGGCGAACGAAGTTACGAATGCGCAAAACACACTGTAAAACGCATGTCGACACCCACGATCCCCGCAGAGGGTGCACGAACGCATTGCAAACGCATGTCGACACCCACGATCCCCGCAGAGGGTGCACGAACGCATTTGCAAATGAGCAAAAACACACTGTAAAACGCATGTCGACACAGACGATGCCCGCAGAGGGTGCACGAACGCATTTGCAAATGAGCAAAAACACACTGTAAAACGCATCTCGACACCCACGATCCCCGCAAAGGGTGCACGAACGCATTTGCAAATGCGCAAAAACACACTGTAAAACGCATCTCGACACCCACGATCCCCGCAGAGGGTGCACGAACGCATTTGCAAATGCGCAAAAACACACTGTAAAAAGCATCTGGACACGCACGATCCCCGCAGAAGGTGCACGAACGCATTTGCAAATGCGCAAAAACACACTGTAAAAGGCATCTGGACACGCACGATCCCCGCAGAGGGTGCACGAACGCATTTGCAAATGAGCAAAAACACACTGTAGAAAGCATCTCGAGACCCACGATCCCCGCAGAGGGTGCACGAACGCATTTGTTAATGCGCAAAAAAACACACTGTAAAAAGCATCTCGAGACCCACGATCCCCGCACAGGGTGCACGAACGCATTTGCAAACGCGCAAAAACACACTGTAAACAGCATCTCGACACCCGCGATCCCCGCAGAGGGTGCACGAACGCATTTGCAGATGCGCAAAAACGTACTGTAAAAAGCACGGACGAAGTTGCGAATGCGCAAAAATGCATTGTAAAATGCATCTCGACACCCACGATCCCCGCAGAGGGTGCGCAAACGCATTTGCAGATGCGCAAACACGCACTGAAAAAAGCACGGACGGAGTTGCGAATGCGCAAAAATGCACTGTGAAAAGCATCTCGACACAGACGATGCCCGCAGAGGGCGCACGCACGCAGTTGCAAAAGCGCAAAAAAAACACTCTCTAAACAGCACGTCGACACGCGTCATTGTTTTGTCTTCTTCAACGCGGTTTGGGGGAGTTTCGTCTTCGTCGACCAGGTGAGACAAAGTTCATCTTACTCTAATTGTCCGCACGCTAACCAGCGCTTGAAAATAAACTACAAGAAGCAGGTTTCGGGTTCTTAAGGTTAAAGATTATAGGGCGAATGAATGGAACCCTTCGTCCAAACCCTAAACCACCCAAACCCCAAAACCCTAAAAGGGTTTAGGGTTTTGGGGCATGGGGTGGCGAAGTCTAGCGGGTATGTTGAGGGCTTCAGAGCATAAAAGTTCACGGAGTTAGGGTTTTGGGGCATGGGGCGGCGAAGTCTTTTTTTGGGTTTATAGGGGTTATAGTAATTAGGGTTCTAGGGTTGTGGGGTTTAGGGTACGTAGACCCTCAAAAGGCTTTGCGGCATCGCAGGCCAGGCGCCCAATAGTGTGGCAACTGGTGCTTGCCAGCAGCACCCTACACAATTAGGGTGGAGTTGTTTTTCCTTCCCTTTTTTTTTGCTTCCCTTTTTTTTTGGTTTTCTTGGCTTGTGCTAGGAAAACCACAATTCCCTCCGTATTTTCAAAGGATTCTTACTGCTCTTCCTCAGATT
The DNA here is from genome assembly GCA_905221605.1 of Symbiodinium natans. NCBI lineage: Eukaryota > Dinophyceae > Suessiales > Symbiodiniaceae > Symbiodinium > Symbiodinium natans. Next base: position 71,395 of record CAJNDS010000559.1, on the reverse strand, counting down.
ACGGGCTCATTTTGTCGTATTTTCTTGCTAATTTTCTTGTATTTCCAGAGAGAACAAACCATCATTCCCTCTGCATTTTCCTAGGAATCATACTACTTTTCAAAGAATTTCGGATTTATTTAATTGGAATTCTTCGCATTTTCTGGTTCATTTTGTTGGATTTCCATAGAGAAAACCAGCATTCCCTCTGTGTTTTCTCAGGATTCATACTACTTGTCATAGGATTTTGGATTCATTTTGTTTTCTGGCTCATGTTCATGGATTTCCATAGAGAAACCACCATTCCCTTTGCGTTTTCTGAAGATTCATACTACTTGTTCATAGGATTTCGGATTCATTTGTTGGAATTCTTCCTATTGTCTGCTTCATTTTCTTGAGTTTCCATCAAGAAAACCACCATTTCATACTACTTACTTTGCGTAGGATCTCGGGTTCATTTTGTTAGATTTTTTCGTATTTTCTGGCTCATTTGCTTGGATTTCCATAGAGAAAACCACCATTCCCTCTTTGTTTTCTCAGGATTCATACGACTTTTCATAGGAATTAGGATTTCTTTTGTTGGATGCTTCGTATTTTCTGGCTCATGTCATACTGCTTTTCGGCTCCTCTCTAGTCGCTACTGCGATTCGTCATCTGCGTCTGAGCCCTAGCCCTAAACCCTAGACCTTGGACCCCGGACCTTGGACCGGCGGAGGTTTTTCATTTGCAAGCACAATGCTTGCATGATGGGTTTCAAAAAAAGTTTCATATGCTTTGAAGCAAGCTTGCACGGCTTAAAAAAAGCGGGGGGGTTGGGGGGGGCGCAGCCCCCCCCCCATTTGCAAACACAATGCTTGCATGATGGGTTTCAAAAAAAGTTTATGCTTTGAAGCAAGCTTGCACGGCTTAAAAAAAGCGGGGGGGTTGGGGGCGGCGCAGACCCCCCCCCATTTGCAAACACAATGCGTGCATGATGGGTTTCAAAAAAAGTTTCATATGCTTTGAAGCAAGCTTGCACGGCTTAAAAAAAGGGGGTGGTTGGGGGGGGGGGCAGCCCCCCCATTTGCAAACACAATGCGTGCATGATGGGTTTCAAAAAAAGTTTCACATGCTTTGAAGTAAGCTTGCACGGCTTAAAAAAAGCGGGGGGGTTGGGGGGGGCGCAGCCCCCACCCCCATTTCCAAACACAATGCTTGCATGATGGGTTTCAAAAAAATTTTCATATGCTTTGAAGCAAGCTTTGCACGGCTTAAAAAAAGCGGGGGGGTTGGGGGGGGCGCAGCCCCCCCCATTTGCAAACACAATGCTTGCATGATGGGTTTCAAAAAAAGTTTATGCTTTGAAGCAAGCTTGCACGGCTTTAAAAAAAGCGGGGGGGTTGGGGGCGGCGCAGCCCCCCCCATTTGCAAACACAATGCGTGCATGATGGGTTTCAAAAAAAGTTTCATATGCTTTGAAGCAAGCTTGCACGGCTTAAAAAAAAGCGGGGGGGTTAGGGGGGGGCGCAGCCCCCCCCCCCCATTTGCAAACGCAATGCTTGCATGATGTGTTTCAAAAAGTTTCATATGCTTTGAAGCAAGTTTGCACGGCTTAGAAAAGCGGGGGGGTTGGGGGGGGAGGGGGGGGGGGGTAGCATATGTATATATCTTATATAAACTATATATATTCTATATACTATGTGTATATGTATATATAGACATACGCAGAGTATATTTACTATAATATACACATATATATATATATATATGATGTACTATATATATATATATATATATATATATATATATATATTTGTTTGTTATCTGTACTATGTATTCCAGATATACTATATCTACTATATATACTGTATGTACTGTATCTCCTATATATCATATTTATATATACTATAAACGCTATATATGTATACTATGTAGACTATATATCGAGTATATATACATACTATATATTTCTTACATGTATGTCGTCCATGAAATAAGTACCTATATATATCTAGCAATATATATATATATATATATATATAACACAAGTCCAGGAAACCATGGACACCACGAAGCAAGGAACCAAGGAAACCATGGAAACCATATAAACCATGGAAACCATGGAAACCATGGAAACCGTAGAAACCAAAGAAACTATAGAAACCAAGGAAACGAAGGAAACCAAGGAAACCAAGGAAACCAAGGAAACCAAGGAAACCAAGAAAACCAAGAAAACCATAGAAACCACGGAAACCATGGAAACCACACAAGCCAAGGAAACCACGGAAACCATGAAAACCACAGAAACAAAGGAAAGCATGGAAACCAAGGAAACTAAGGAAACCATAGAAAACCATAGAAACCATAGAAACCACGGAAACCATGGAAACCATAGGAACCAAGGAAACCATGGGAACCAAGGAAACCAAGGAAACCAAGGAAACCATTGAAACCAGAAATCCCTTGTAAACAGTACTAAACCAAGAGAAACGCGTTCCAAAATGACCCCTTTACGCGTTCCAAAATGACCCCTTTACGCGTTCCAAAATGACTCCCTTACGCGTTCCAAAATGACCCCTCTCCCCTTCAAGTGGCTGGTCCAGGCATTCGCACGTTGATGTACAGGTGTTGTTCATGCGCATCTTTCTGTGTCTCTCACAAAAGCCAGCACATGCGGTTGTGCACATCCTGATTTGCCGTCTGTCTCCCAACAACTCAAAACGGTGCAACTCACAGCTGGAGCTGCCCAAAGGCGAAAAAAGTTGTATCTGACAATGGCCTGAGCCTCCCCAAAAGCGCTGACTTCGGAGGACAAACCCGGACACACAGCGGGATCACCTCCACCCTACGCCATGAACCTCAGACCGCGAACCACAAACCAACTAAGCCCTGAAGCCCCAAGCCCCGAGCCTTCTTAAACCCGAAAAAAACCCGAGCCCCGGAGCCTTGAACCCTAAACCAGCCCCAAACCCCACACCCCACACCCCACACCCCAAACCCCAAACCCCAAACCCGAAACCCTACACTTTAAGTGGAACCCCGAAGCTGCGGCCGCGAGGCAACTGTTGGCCTCGCAGCCCGTATCAGGCTCCGAACCTGAGCGGATTGGACTTCGCAGCCATCTCGGAGGCTTTTGGGGTGCCAGGCTCGTTGGTCAGAAGGGCTATGTGTGGGCTGGGGCCTTTTTGGGGGGTTTAAGGTTTCAGGTCTCAGGTTTTAGGGTTTAGGGTTTATCGGGGTTGTTGGGGCTTTTGGGGCTCTTGGGATGATGAAGGTTATGAAGGAAAATTAGGGCGATTGGTGTCTAGCTGGGGTCATTGGGGTAACTTGGCTTCATTCACCTTAAACCCGAATAACCCGCAGATGGTTTGGGGGTCTTCAGAACTTTAGGGTTTAGGGTTTAGGGTTCAGGGTTCAGGGTTCAGGGTTTAGGGTTTAGGGTTTTGGGTTTAGGGTTTAGGGTTTAGGAAGGGCCCGGGCCTGGTCACAGGAGCCCTGGGTCTTGTGGCAGGTGCCCAGCAGGAAAAGGAAGCCTGAAGACTTGGGTGTGTTTAGGATGTGGGTCTTCAGGGCTCAAAGTGGGCTTGTTGGGATGTGAGGCGTGTGGGCCGTTGGTGTCCAGGCTCGAGATGCCTGCAATATATGGCTGTGCACTGTGGGTTCTCGGACCCCCATGGCATGGGGGGGGGGGGGGGGGGGGGGGGGGCTTGGTGGGGCTCAACCATGTTTGGGTTTTAGGAGGGACCCCGGCGAGTCTACCAAGGGAGCTGATGCGGAGTGACCAAGCTTCGGAAAATAAGTGCTGATATATTGGGAGGGGGTCCTGCATTTATGATTATGGCATTTGGTGCATACAAGGGCTATTCCTGCTCGCGAGCTATGCTGATTCCTACAACCTCCGTCCTTCGACCTCTCCCTCCTCTGCAATCGATGCCGAGCAGCCACCATCCTGAGATGCACATTTAGCCGTGGAGGGCTTGAGGTTACTGTGAAGATGTGGCATTCGTAGCACAAAAGTGGGGGGGGGGGGGGAGGGGGCTTCAAAACACCGAACCACGGTAGCCATCCCCCACTCCCCCCTGTTTCACTCCTTCACTCCCCCACTCCCTCACCCCTCCGCTCCTCTCCCCCATCCACTCCCCCACCCCTCGCTTCCTCTCTCCCTCACTCCCCCACCTTCCTCGCCCTCCCTTACTTTCACTCCTCCCCATCTCGCCACTTCCCCACTCCACTTCCACTCCCCCCGCCCACTCTTCCACTCCCTCTCCAAGTCTCCCCCGCCCCCCACTTCCCCATTTCTCCAGTTTCCGCAGTCCACCCACTTCTACTTCCCTCTTCCGCTCCTCCACTCCCCCGTTCCCCCATTCCACTCTCTCTTACCCTCCCCCACCTTTCCCACTCTGCCCCATCCTGCCCCTCCAGCCATTATGATGAGTCAGGCAATAGTGGTTGAGAGCCACCAGCTGTTGTACTCGTCCGGTGTCTTTGGAGGATTTTACCGGTCGCCAGAGTAGCACAAGGGCGCCAACATGTGCAGCTGTGGCTCTGGCTTCTTCAGCACCAGAAGATTTGGAAGGCGCAAAATCTCTTCGGGCAGATGGGCCAGCACACTCGGCTGCATGCCATCCATGCGGTGGGATGCCCGTCCATCTGAAGCAACTCTAGCTTGAGCAAGAGGCGCAAGCTTGCCCCTAAACCCTCGACCTTGAAGCCTAAACCCCAAACCCTGAACCCTCGACCCAGAACCCTCAACCCGAAACCTGAAACCCTCAGGCCCGCAACCGCAACCCGAAATCCTGAAACCTGAAGCGTAAATAGACATGGACTGGAGAAGATAAACGGGAGCCTGGCGTCCCCTTATGCAGCATCTTTCTCGCTTAGGACGCACAATAAAAAGCCCATGCTTGGCAATTTCGGGTTTAGGGTTTAGGGTCTGGGGTTTAGGATACCCAAACCCTAAACCCTAAACCCCAAACCCTAAACATGAGTCTGTGATCTTTTTCGCGTGAGAGCTCAAGACTCCTGCCCGGCCCCTGCCCTGAGGATTTAGAGGTTCGGGCTTCCGGGGTTCGGACTGTTTAAGGTTAGGGTTTAGGGTTTAGGGTTGAGGGTTGAGGGTTTAGGGTCTAGGTTTAGCGTTTAGGCTTCAGGGTTGAGGGTTTGGGCTTTCGGGTTCTTTTGGCTTTAAGGGCCCGTGAGACTGAAGCTTGCCACGTAGAGATGCCTCAGGCCGCGCGCCCTCGGCTGACTTCTGACCCCCTCCTAAAAGTTTGGCTTTTAGGCTCCTGATTGTAGAATCTACAAAAACCCTAAACCCTAAGCCCTAAACCCTAAACCCTAAACCCTAAACCCTAAGCCCAAGCGTCACCGCCCTGCCCGCGTGCTTCAGCTGGCCGTGGAAGAGCACGGCCACGCCCTTCTGCGGGCGAAGGAGCACCAACTCCTTCGCTGTGGGTCGAGCATTTATACTAACAATAATGAATCATAATCACAATAATAGTAATAATACTAATAATAATCATATTAATAAAGAAGAAGAATGATAACAATAAGAAGAATGAAAATAATAATCATCATCATCATAATCATAATAATAATAACAACAACAATAATAATAATAAGTATAAGAATAAGAATAAGAATAAGAATAAGAATAAGAATAAGAATAAGAATAAGAAGAATAAGAAGAATAAGAATAATAAAAATAATAAGGATAAGAATAAGAATAAGAATAAGAATACGAATAAGAATAAGAATAACAATAAGAAGAAGAAGAAGAAGAAGAAGAAGAAGAACACTGACAATAACAACAATAAGAAGAAGAATAGTAGTAGTTATTCTAAAACAAGAAGAATAAGAATAATGATAGTTCGCAGGTTTCAGGGTTCAGAGCTCAGAGTTCAGAGTTCAGGGCGTAGGGTTTAGGGGTGGCGCACATGCCTCCACGTATCACGGAGTTTGCCTATAAAGATGCTTGTGAAAGACCCTGTAAGCTTCTGGGCGGAAGTTTAGGCTTTTCTGGTGGGGATGTTTTCGGCCTCGAGGCCTTCCCATGGCTGGAGGATTCAGGACTTGAAAAATAAAACACCTTAGCAATCAGATGAAACGAACAGCAAATGTGGGGCATTTCTCAATTTTGGGGGAGCTCACTATACAAAGGGGTTAGGCTATGCTTGGGGTGTGTGTGTCTACATATACTACGTAGGGTGTGCATATTTAAAAAGGGATCCTGTTTTGGGAAGGACCGGCAAAGCAGTGAGTCGGCCTCCACCGAGGCCCCTTCCGGCCAGAACATCGTGCCCCCGCCAGAGAAGGCGTCAGGCTCGGAAAGAACGATGTTCACCGTAACCTTTTCAACCCTAAACCCTACACCCTAAACCCTAAACCCTAAACCCCAAACCCTAAACCAGAATTAGGGAGGTTGCCATCCCAACCTCTGGTAAGAGGTTTACCCTGGAAAGCCCTCATTGGGGGTTCGGGTGTTTGGGAGGAGGAGGGGGGAGGGGGGTGGGGCGATTTGGGCGGTTTGGGCGGTTTGGGAGGTTTGGGAGGTTTGGGAGGTTTGGGAGGTTTGGGAGGTTTGGGAGGTTTGGGAGGTTTGGGAGGTTTGGGAAGGTTTGGGGGGGGGGTTGAGGGATTGTTTGGATCTTGGGCAGGCCTAAGCAGGTAGGCAGGAGGCTCAGCGGGCTTCTGAGGTCAGAGCTCCTGGGAAGCCAACCCCTCAGGCTTGGGAGTTCAGGGTTCGGGGCTTTCATTTGTCACCTTGTTCTGCTAGACGGCATTATGTGAAACTAAACCGTATATACAACATACGAAACTGTACTATACGGTATGATAGGATATTACATGAGACTGGGTTGACTTCAGGTTTGGAGGCTTGGGCTTTAGTATAGGATGTTTAGGTTTTGGGGGTTCTGGTGTTTTGCGAGGCTAAAGGCTCCTTCTGCACTGGCACGCACATGCATTCCTACATCCTTCCTACATCCTACACTCCGTTTGCTTCTTTTAGGGTTTCGGGTCTAGGGTCTAGGGTGTAGGATTGAGGGGATTCCCATGCCATCCCCTGTCGCAGATTTCCTGAACCCTAAACCCTAAACCCTAAACCCCTAACCCTAAACCCTAAACCCTAAACCCTAAACCCTAAACCGCATAAAAACCCTAAACGGAACCCCCTAAACCCTTCCGATTGGGCCCAGCTGCCATCTCCTTGTCCGTGTGGGGGCCGAAGCCTCCCCCAGCCTGGAAGAATTAGGGAACGAGGGGATTACATCCCCCCTCTATATCACCACCTTCACATTCCCCCCTCAAAATCACCACCTTCACATTCCTATCAAGTACCGAAACCCGAGAACCCTAAACCCCTGAAACCCTTAAACCCTGAACCCTAGACCCGAAAACCCAGAACCCCCGAAAGCCCCGAGCCCTCCTCATAGCGATTCACCGCTGGCTCGCCCGACGCAAAGGTGAATCGCAGCTTCGCGAGGCCCTCCGACCTCCCGTGGGTTTAGGGGTTTGGTGGTTTAGGGGTTTTGGGGGTTTTGGGGGTTTTGGGGTTTAGGGGTTTAGGGGCTTAGGGGCTTAGGGGTTTGTTTTGGGGCTTAAGGGTTTTCGGGTTTAGGATTTAGGGTCCAGGATATAGGGTCCAGGATTTAGGGTCTAGGTGTCAGGTGCTTCAGTTTTCAGGTGTTGAGGGTTTAGGGGTTCACGGTTCCTGGGTTCGCGGGTTCTTAAGGTTAGCGCTGAAGGATGCTAAGGGTGTCTTTGAGAGTTGTAAGCTTTAGGCTTTTGGGGCGAAGGCTCCGGGGGCGTTTCGGGGGCCTTTTGGGGTTGAGGGTTTAGGGGTTTAGGGGTTTAGGGGTTGAAGGGTTTCGGGTTGAGGCTATTTCGCATTCACATCATTGGGTTTAGAGCTTAGGGTCTAGGGTCTAGGGTTTACGGCTTAACCCAACACCTACACCTTAAGCCCCGAAACTGTCAGCAAGAGCCCCCGTGCAACCCGAAACCCTAAGCCCCACACCCCTAAACCCCAAACGCCTAAACGCCCGAACATCGGGATGTCCCCCCTCATACTAATCGTCCCTAATGGGCCTAAACCCCTAAACTCCTAAACCCCTAAACCCCTAAAGCCCAAAACCCCTAAACCCCCTAAACCCCTAAACCCCTAAACCCCTAAACCCCTAAACCCCTAAACCCTAAACCCCCCCCCCCCCCCCCAACACCGAGAGAGGCCTCTGGAAAATCTGCTGGGCTAAGGCCGGTATGGACTCGAAGAAGTGAAGCAGTCGGCCCAAGATCTGATCTGAGATGGCCTGCCCAAAAGCCAGCTGTTTTAAAGCTTAGGGTTTAGGGAGTGTAGGGCCCTAAACCCTAAACCCTAAACCCTAAACCCTAAACCCTAAACCCTAAACCCTAAACCCTAAACCCCTAAACCCTAAACCCTAAACCCGAATCGGTGTGCAGGGGTTAGAGGCCCCTGAACCCTGAGAACTGAGTCTCAAAGCCTGAGCCCTCAGCTCGAGATCCCGAAGCCTTTTAAGCTGCGAACGTTTAACAGAAAACCCCGAAAGCCCTAGAAAACCCCCAAAGCCCTAATCCCTAGCCTGCCAAGAACCCTAAACCTATATAACACCCACACGCCTAACGCCAACACGCATATGAGACCCTCCAAAAAAGAACCTTAAGCAAAATTCCGAAGGCAAGATTTTGGGCTTCTATACAAACCCCGACATACAAGCAAAAAGACAAAGCGAAAGCCACCACAGACCTACACAAAGTCCGGCAGAAGGCCCTAGAACCCCCTAAGGCACCCTCAACCCCTGTGTGAAACCCAACCCCCCCTAAACCCTAAACCCTAAACCCTAAACCCTAAACCCTAAACCCTAAACCCCAAACCCCAAACCCTAAACCCTAAATACCCTAAATACCCTAAACCCCCAAACCCTAAACCCAAAACCCAAAAATGAGCGCGGTGCCTGTGCTGCCGGGCCGAGCTCAGCAACTGGCAACCGGTCCAGGCCCTCCCTGCATGCAGCGTACCTTGGGTGGGGGCGGGTGGGGGGGGGGGGGGTTTAGGGTTTAGGTTTAGGGTTTAGGGTTTAGGGTTTAGGGTTTAGGGTTTAGGGTTAGGTTTTAGGGTTTAGGGTTTAGGGTTTAGGGTTTAGGGTTTAGGGTTAGGGTTTAGGGTTTAGGGTTTAGGGTTTAGGGTTTAGGGGGTTGGGGAGGGTTAACGGCTCAGGTTCAGGCTCAGGTTTTAGGGTTTGGTTCGGGGTTTCGGGTCTTAGGTAGTGTAAGGGGGGGGGGGGGGGGTTGGTGAAGGGCGGGCCTGGGGGCTGTAGCTAGGAGATAAGCTTTGCAATTTTTTCGGCTCCTCTACTAAATAGCGTTCAGCAGTTCAGGGTGCTTTAGGGTCCACGATGAGTCTCGTCTTTAGGGTTGTGGGGTTTGCCTGGGGGCTTCAAATATGGGGAGTATGAACACACATGGGCATGGCTCCTGAACCTGAAGCCCAAAACCCTGCGCCAAAAAACCCACACTCTTGCCGCCAAGAAGCCCATCCGACGCTCGAGAAACTTGCTTGGCGGCCTCGGGTTGCGCGAGCCGCTGATCGGCGGCCGCCCGCAGTGAGTGGCAGTCGCCGTGGCTGAGGAAGTTGGGGAGGAGGAGCAAGCTGTTGTGCAGGAAGAGGGACCTCTCTTCACCTAGGCTGGCCCCTGAATACTCCTCATCCCAACAAAAGGGAGTTGTAGAGTTTTCCCCAAGGGCCTTCCGAGTCACCTATGGCCACCTCGTAGTAGCCAACTGCCTCCTGTCCAGGAACCATGGTCTGAACCTTATCGGTGCAAGGGTCTGGTCTTGTCGGAGAGTGCAGCCGCTTGATCAGGGTTTAGGGTCTAAGGTTTAGGGATCTAGAGTTCTCGGGTTTTCAGTAGCCTAAACCCAAGGGGACTAAGGGAAGCACCCAGCGTCCGTTCATGATTCCCAAAACAATGGCACACCTCGCGGTCTTAGGGTTTAGGCTTCGGGGATTAGGGTCTTGTAAGGGTGTCTTTGAGGGGTGTTCTAAAGATCCTAAACCCGACACCCCAAACACCCTAAACACCCCAAACACCCTAAACACCCCCAAACACCCTAAACACCCTAAACACCCCAAACGCCCTAAACACCCCAAACACCCTAAACACCCAAGTCACGTGAAGGGCGTCCATCTCCGCCGCGCCGTAGTAGCACTCGGCCAAGGCTTGCGCAAAGGGACGAGTCACCTCGCAGGTTCGTTTTAGGCTTTGGGTTTAGGGCTTTATAGGGTTTAGGGTCTAGGCTTCTTTGGAGTTTAAAGTTCTTGGGGCTTTTAGGGTTGCATGTTTCTTAGGGCATCTTAGGCGTTAGCGGCTTAGAGTTTAGGAGTTAAAGGCCCGAGCCCCCAAGCCTTAAACTTGGGGCGGGGCTCTACCGTCATCTGCAGGCCTCTACTATGACAGAAATGCTCGCCGGTAACGGGGCTTATAACAGAAACTGTAACGGAAAGGAGCGGAGCTGTAAAGGATTTGTCGCAGAGCTGTAAAGGAGCCGTATCGGAAGGCTGCAACGGAACGTTACCGGCTGTAGCGATGCTGTAACGGAAGCTGTAACGGAGCCGTAGCAGAAGCAGCAACTTGATAACGGACTTGTAACGGACCTGTAACGCAACTGTAACGGAGCTGTACAACTAAGCTGTAACGGGAGCTGTAAAGGAGCTGTAACGGAGGTGCAACGGAACTGTAACGGAGCTGCATTAGTGAGCTGTACCGGAAGCTGTAACGGAGCTGTAACGGAGGTGCAACGGAGCTGTAATGGAGCTGTAACGGAAGCTGTAACGGAAGCTGCAACGGAAGCTGTAACGGAGCTGTAACGGAGGTGCAACGGAGCTGTAACGGAAGCCGTAACAGAGCTGTAACGGAAGCTGCAACGGAAGCTGTAATAACGGAGCTGTAACGGAGGTGCAACGGAGCTGTAACGGAAGCTGTAACGGAGCTGTAACGGAAGCTGTAACGGAGCTGTAACGGAAGCTGCAACGGAAGCTGCAACGGAGCTGTAACGCAGGTGCAACGGAGCTGTAACGGAGGTGCAACGGAGCTGTACAGAAGCTGTAACGGAGCTGTAACGGAAGCTGCAACGGAAGCTGCAACGGAGCTGTAATGGAGCTGTAACGGAGCTGTAACGGAAGCTGCAACGGAAGCTGTAACGGAGCTGTAACGGAGGTGCAACGGAGCTGTAACGGAAGCCGTAACAGAGCTGTAACGGAAGCTGCAACGGAAGCTGTAATAACGGAGCTGTAACGGAGGTGCAACGGAGCTGTAACGGAAGCTGTAACGGAGCTGTAACGGAAGCTGTAACGGAGCTGTAACGGAAGCTGCAACGGAAGCTGCAACGGAGCTGTAACGGAGGTGCAACGGAGCTGTAACGGAGGTGCAACGGAGCTGTAACGGAAGCTGTAACGGAGCTGTATACGGAAGCTGCAACGGAAGCTGTAACGGAGCTGCAACGGAGGTGCAACGGAGCTGTAACGGAAGCTGCAACGGAAGCTGTAACGGAGCTGTAACGGAGGTGCAACGGAGCTGTAACGGAAGCCGTAACAGAGCTGTAACGGAAGCTGCAACGGAAGCTGTAATAACGGAGCTGTAACGGAGGTGCAACGGAGCTGTAACGGAAGCTGTAACGGAAGCTGTAATGGAGCTGTAACGGAGGTGCAACGGAGCTGTAACGGAAGCTGTAACGGAAGCTGTAAAGGAGCTGTAACGGAGGTGCAACGGAGCTGTAACGGAAGCTGTAACGGAGCTGTTCTAAGTCTGACATCTTCCTTCAAACTACTCACAGCAGAAGTTGCTCGGACCCTCGCACTTCTTTTCGCATGGGATGCTTGAAGAATGCTGCAGTGCGATGCATCGAGTAGGGACGAGGTGCTTTGCAGCCCCAAGCCCCCCGGTACAGAAAGAGCGGATCGAAGTTAACAAGAAAACCGCTTTTCAATGCATATGCAGTGCGTGCTTGATGCAATGAAAGCAAGGGCGGGAAAGGGTGGGTACAAACATTTGAAGCAAGCGATGCTATGCAATGCCGAGTTATGAGGGAATCTGAGGCTCAGACTTTGCGGAGGCGGAGCACACGGTTTAATGCGTATGCAGATTAAAACACAAACGAGCGTTCAACAAAAAAGGAACGACGTTTAGCGTAACGGAGGTGCAACGGAGCTGTAACGGAGCGCTAGCGCAAGCTGTGACGGAGCTGTAACGGAGGTGCATCGGAGCTGTAACGGAGCTGCAACGGAATTGTAACTGTAACGGAGCTCTAGCGGAAGCTGTGACGGAGCTGTAACGGAGGTGCAACGGAGCTGTAACGGAACTGTAGCAGGTGCTGTAACGGAGCTGTAACGGAGGGCCCACGGTGGTAGCGCAAATCCCATAGTAAATGATGGTAGAGCCCACCTCCAACCTTAAACCCTAACAGCTACGTGGCTGGCTAGAAGCAAGAGTTTAAGGTTTAGGGTTTAGGGTTTAGGGGTTCAGGGGCTAGGGTTTATGGGTTCAGGGGCTCAGGGTTTAGTCCAAGGTTCCGGGGCCCCCCCCAAAAGCCCAAACCTCTGAAATCCCCAACCTGCCCACGTAGATCTCGAAACTGCCGTGCTTCGGGCAGCTGTTCGGGCACCTTTCGGTGAAGCTGGAGGGGCTTCGTCCTGCTTTGCTGGTTTAGGGTTGGTTGCTTGTGGGGGGTTTAGGATTTGGGGTTTAGGGGCCTATCTGTAGTACTTGGCTGGGCTCCTGGGCCATTCTGCAACTTGGCTTCGGTCGTTCTAGGGTTGAAGCCTTGACGTTGGGGCTTTATGGTTTAGGGCCTATAGGGCAGGGTGTTTAGGCTCCTTCAACCACTCAACCCCAACCCCTGAAACATGAAAATGCTGAAGCCATTTTTGGCTACAAAAGGTCTGACACTTGTGGGCTTTCAAATTTCGCCTGGGTGCGTGTGGAGAGGCGACGCGAACGTTCAAAACTAAGCTGAATTTGTTTGCGAAAAACGGGCGCGCTTGTCGCGAAGATGTGACCTCTTGCGAAAAATCCCCACATGTGCGAGAACTTTGGACTTTGTTGCGAGGATCTGGGGCTTTTCTTTGCGAGAAGGCCGAAAGCGTTGCAAAATGGAGGTTTTGATTCTCGAAGATTCGAGCACGATCTTGCACTTGGAATTAGGGCTGGGTGTTGAGGAGGCTCCCGCCGTGATTTGAAAGCCCTATAACCCCCGCCCCCAATAAATTGCAAAAACATACAAAAGCTAAACGCCCAGAACACTCCACCTGAACCTCGGGATGTTCCCCCTTAGTACGCCCTATTATAAAACCCTAAACCCTAAACCCTAAACCCTAAACCCTAAACCCTAAACCCTAAACCCTAAACCCTAAACCCGATTAAGGACTGTTCATACAAGAGGGAGCATCCCAACCTGAACCCCGAGCCCCAAGCCGTAAACTCTGCGTGGAGCTCTTTTCGCCAGGGAACCACGCTTTGGGGGTCCACGGTGTAGAAAACCACTCGGCAGCTCCTGGAGGTGTCTTACCGACTAAGTTACTGGGGTTTGGGGTTTCGGGTTTAGGGTTTAGGGTTTAGGGTTTAGAGTTTAGGGTTTAGGGTTTAGGGTTTAGGGCAGAGGCTCCAACGTAGTAGCGTCTCAGGTCGTAGACTCTCAGCCCCTAAACCCTCAACTGCCCTAAGGAACAGCAGAGCTGTCAATCGTAGACTGTCCTGAGGGCTTCAGTCGCTGGACTCTACGGGGGGCTCGAGAGGTTCAGGGCTCAGCTTTGGTGTTAAGGGTGTTAGGGTGGGTGTTAGGGTGTTAGGGTGTTAGGGTGTTAGGGTGTTAGGGTGTTAGGGTGTTAGGGTGTTAGGGTGTTAGGGTGTTAGGGTGTTAGGGTGTTAGGGTTTAGGGTTTAGGGTGTTTTTGGGTGTGGGGTTAAATGCTGCCTCGGGCCTTGGACGCCCTGTGGAGTTTGTAGGGGGTTGGGGCTTAGGGTTTTGGCCGGGGTAGGCTTTTGGGAGCCTAGGGGGTTTACTGCTTCACGGGGCTGAAGGGCTTAAGGGCTCAGGGCTTATAGGGCTTAGGGGTGGTGGAGTCGTCGTCGCTGTAAGCTCTTCTTGCTCCTGGGCTCCCCATCCTCGGCCTCGCAAGCCACGTCAAACTCTGGACCTCGTGCATGCATCCGGCGAGTTCTTACTGTTGGTTAGTAGGGAACGAGGGAATGAGGTACCCTATACAATCCCTTACAGGGTATATATAGGGGGATGTAGGGTAGCTCATTCCCTCATTCCCTACTAACCAACGGTCAGATTTGGGAGTTCATGCTTTGGGTCGATTCTGAGTGAGGCAGTGCTTCGGCAAAACTGAGCTCTCTGCAAGCAAGCTGCACCCCGCCGTCAACGAAGGAGCCTGAAGCCGTGATCCCACATTCAGCCGGGCAGGCAATGGTCGTCTGCCAGGGGCTACTATCAACAACGGCCGCTGCTGTTGCTCTGGCTTCTCCACAGCAGAGCAGCGTACAGAAGCAAGAGTCAGCTACGTCCAAGTCAGCCGCAGCCATGGTGATGTTGAATCATCGCCCCCGAGGCGGCCAGCAGCTCACAATTCAGGCCCGCATCCCAAACGAAGCAGCAGCCAGACGCTTCATCGGTGATGCGACCACATCGAGTGGCCGAGGCTCTAGGTCACCTGTCACCTTGAGCACTCTTCAAGAAAGAGCCGAAACATCCAAGGGCTCGTAGCAAGTTCTCTAGAAGGTTTGAAGTAGGGCTGGGCAGGAAGGACTACAAGCTCCGGACTGTACCTGTACCTCATTTCGAGCTGTTTCATAGAGACAGCGTCACGCATACTGCAACTGCAAGAACCCTGAACCCTACATGCCACGCTGGCTCAACCCCAAACCCCGAAACACCTCAACCCAGAACCCTCCAAAGAAATCGAAGTACTGCCCCAACTGTAGTCCACACCACAGTGGCCTCACACGTCTGGAATAGCTCCGAGCTAGTGTATCTCCTGAGGTCAAGGACAGATGTCTTAGGGTTTCGGGGTTTTGGGCCGTTTGGGGTTCAGGGCTTAAGGCCGTTCAGCGGCATTTATATGGCCCTGAAATACAGCAAACAAGGGGTGAAAACGATGTCTCCTGTCATCAGATTTGCCACGCGATCTCATGCACCAATTGCAAGCCCTAACCGACATGGGGAGTTCTGGACACGGGAGTACCTTATTGGTGTCCTTACTACAAGGGAATCCTATGATTTGGGGTCTATTTTAGGGGTCCCCAAGTTTCGTAAACCAACACATCCAAACACCTTGAAACCCCCGAAACCCAAACACCTAAAACCCCTAAACTATGGCACCCGATCCCTGCCATGAGGCGATTCCAATCGCTGCAGCAGACCGGGGCAACTGTTGACCTGCTTTGAAATGCTGTTCGAACTTAGGATTCGCGCTTGTAGACGCAAGACTACCCGGGCTGCTCCAAAATCCTAAGCCCCTAAACCCCTAAACCCCTAAACCCCTGAACCCCTGAACCCAAAAAGCTGACTGTCCGAAATCCTCTCCTGCGGCTTCGGGCAGCGACCCTAAGCCACAAAGCAGATACCGGAAAGCAACTGAATCAACTGAAGCCCTTCGCCACATGAAGGCAACCCCACAGCCCCAGACTTTAAGGTTTAGTGAAGAAGGTGATTCAAGCAGACAAAAAGGTCGCATGAACTTGTTCTGCCCACCTGCCTCCCGCCCTGACATCCGCAAGGTGGGATGCAGGGTAGGGGGACAACGCACCGGGGCAACCGGCTCTTAAGGGCTACAGCTTGGCTTCAGCATTTAGTGTTTGGGCTTTAGGTCTTAGGGTTGGGATGTTCCCCCCCTTATACTAACGGTCCTTAATGTGGATTATCATCGGGGGTACTAGAACCCCTATTAAGGACTGTCAGGAAAAGGGTGAACATCCCAAGATTGCGGGGAATAGGGTGTAGAGCCCCAAAAGCCTAAGACCACCTCAATCTGGGGATTTCCGGAATTAAGGGTAACCCAAAATATACCCCAAAATACTAGAAAAGAGCCCCCAATAAACCCTAAACCCTAAACCCTAAACCCCCATCTTTGTGATGGATGGCACCTCCGTTCGGCGGGTCATCATCATGGCCGCGGCCTCCCGCGCAAGCACCTCGGCTAGGGTTTAGGGTTTAGGGTTTAGGGTTTAGGGTTTAGGGTTTAGGGTTTAGGGTTTAGGGTTTAGGGTTTAGGGTTTAGGGTTTAGGGTTTAGGGTTTAGGGTTTAGGGTTTAGGGTTTAGGGTTTAGGGTTTGCTGACTGAAGCGACGCGCCTCGACCCAAGGGGTCGTGGGCGGCGCGTCGCGCGAAAGCTAAAAACCCACCCCAAGACCACCCAAACCTTACTCTATTAGGGTTTAGGGTTTATTTTTTGGGATAGTTCGCTCGTTGCTTTGTATTCTCTCCTGTAGTTGATATTTTTTAATAATATACAGCAATTTGAATATAAATCAAAAGGACAAGTGAAGCAGAGGGCAGCAGTATGTTTATACGTTGTGTCTTGACGCCCGAACAGGCCAGAACAGGCCAGGACGCGGGCCCCAAAATCGCGCTCGGGGCCGCGGCGCCATCGCTCGCTGTCGCTGCGCTCTGTGGCGCCGCTGTGTACAAGAACGTTTAGAGGCACCAAAAAAAGCCTTGAAAAGGCTTGAAAAAGCTTCAAAAAACCCTCAACAAGAGGGGGCCCCAGGATCTGCCCTGGCCCGCAATGAAAGTGCGATTTTTTAGTACTGAAATCGATGGTTTTGGGCACCCCGAACCTCCCGGAATGTTAAATTACGAGGCCGGGCCTCCACAGGCCAGAACAGGCCAAGACGGAGGGTTCCAAAATCGCGCTCGGGGCCGCGGCACCATCGCTCGCTGTCGCTGCGCTCTGTGGCGCCGCTGAAGGCTCGGAAACTCTCCGGGAAAAAAGCTTAGAAACTGTGCGCGAGGAGCCCAAAAAGCCCAGAAACTGTCCGGGAGGAGCCGCCCGAACAGGCCAGAACGGGCCAGGACGTGGGTCCCAAAATCGCGCTCGGAGCATGGCACCATCGCTCGCTGTCGCTGCGCTCTGTGGCGCCGCTGTGTACAAGAACGTTTAGCGGCTTCAAAAAGCTTCAAAAAACCCAACAAGAGGTAACCCTCAATTATGATGAAGGGCCGCCCCCGCGACCTTTTCACAGCCTAGTTTTGGTCAAGGGGGGGTCGTATTTTTCAATTTTAAAGGCAAAATAGTCTTCTGAGACCCCCCCTTGCCTCAAACTCCGACCCCCTTTGAGAGGGAAAGTTTGCCTCCAAAAACACCCCAAATGAGGGGGACCCCAGGATCGGCCCGGGTCCCAGTTTAAAATGCGATTTTTTAGTACTGAAATCGACGCCTCTGGGTGGCCTCTCGTTTTCTGGATTTTGACCAAAACCGAGCCCTCACCGGTTTCAGGATTTCAAGTTTTTCAAGTTTTACAAGGTTTTTCAGCGTTTTTCAGTTTTTTTTTTTTATGGTTTTTGGGTTTGTAACCCTCAATTATGATGAAGGGCCGCCCCCGCGACCTTTTCACAGCCTAGTTTTGGTCAAGGGGGGGTCGTATTTTTCAATTTTAAAGGCAGAATAGTCTTCGGAGACCCCCCTTGCCTCAAACTCCGACCCCCCCTTGAGAGGGAAAGTTTGCCTCCAAAAACACCCCAAATGAGGGGTACCCCAGGATCGGCCCGGGTCCCTATTTAAAATGTGATTTTTTAGTACTGAAATCGACGGTCCCGGTTGGGCTCTCGTTTTCTGGGTTGACCAAAACGGCCCCTCCCAGCCAAGAGGAAGCAAGTCCCCGGGCCTCCCCGGAATACTAAATTACGAAGCCGGGCCTCCCCGAATACTAAATTACGAAGCCGGGCCTCCCCGGAATACTAAATTGCGAAGCCGGGCCTCCCCGCAATACTAAATTACGAAGCCGTGCCTCCCCGGAATACTAAACTACGAAGCCGGGCCTCCCCGGAATACTAAATTACGAAGCCGGGCCTCCCCGGAATACTAAATTACGAAGCCGGGCTTCCCCGGAATATTAAATTACGAAGCCCCCCCTTGCCTCAAACTCCGACCCCCCTTGAGAGGGAAAGTTTGCCTCTAAAAACACCCCAAATGAGGGGGACCCCAGGATCGGCCCGGGTCCCTATTAAAAATGCGATTTTTTAGTACTGAAATCGACGGTTCTGGGTGGGCTCTCGTTTTCTGGGTTTTTTGACCAAAACGGAGCTTTCACCTCAGGATTGCAAGTTTTTCAAGGTTTTTCAAAGTTTTTCAGAGTTTTTCAATGTTTTTTAAGGTTTTTCAATGTTTTTCAGTGTTTTTAAGCCTCAGAAGGGCCGCCCCCGCGACCTTTTCACAGCCTAGTTTTGGTCAAGGGGGGGTGGTATTTTTCAATTTTAAAGGCAAAATAGTCTTCGGAGACCCCCCCTTGCCTCAAACTCCGACCCCCCCTTGAGAGGGAAAGTTTGCCTCCAAAAACACCCCAAATGAGGGGTACCCCAGGATCGGCCCGGGTCCCTATTTAAAATGTGATTTTTTAGTACTGAAATCGACGGTCCCGGGTGGGCTCTCGTTTTCTGGATTTTTGACCAAAACGGCCCCCTCCCAGCCAAGAGGAAGCAAGTCCCCGGGCCTCCCCGGAATACTAAATTACGAAGCCGGGCCTCCCCGAATACTAAATTACGAAGCCGGGCCTCCCCGGAATACTAAATTACGAAGCCGGGCCGCCCCGGAATACTAAATTACGAAGCCGGGCCTCCCCGGAATACTAAATTACGAAGCCGGGCCTCCCCGGAATACTAAATTACGAAGCCGGGCCTCCCCGGAATATTAAATTACGAAGCCGGGCCTCCCCGAATACTAAATTACGAAGCCGGGCCTCCCCGGAATACTAAATTACAAAGCCGGGCCGCCCCGGAATACTAAATTACGAAGCCGGGCCTCCCCGGAATACTAAATTACGAAGCCGGGCCTCCCCGGAATACTAAATTACGAAGCCGGGCCTCCCCGGAATACTAAATTACGAAGCCTGGCTTCCCCGCAATTTTAAATTACGAAGCCGGGCCTACCCGGAATACTAAATTACGAAGCCGGGCCTCCCCAGAATACTAAATTACAAAGCCGGGCCTCGCCCGAATACTAAATTACGAAGCCGGGCCTCCCCAGAGAGGCCCCTGAATCCTAAATCCTAAATCCTAAATCCTAAATCCTAAATCCTAAATCCTAAATCCTAAATCCTAAATCCTAAATCCTAATTTTTAAATTGGAAGGACGGGGGTCTAGGCTTTAGGGTAATAAAATATGCTTTAGGGCTGTACGCCCTGTTCCCTCTTTCAAAGCTGTGAGGAGTGCGTTACGGTGCCAGAAGCTAACTCTTCTGGCACTAAAGAGAGCATCTGCCTCCAACTGCTAGACTGTCGCTACTCAGTTGTCGGCTGCCGTCGCTAGAGGCTCGGCGGGCTCGCTGCGGCCCGCTGCCTTGCCGGCAGCTAATCAGGGGCCTTGCTCGCAGTTTAGGGTTTAGGGTTTAGGGTTTAGGGTGTGTCAGGGGAGGGCGCGCGCTCGGGTGTGAAACACCCCGGGCCGCGCGCTCGCGTTGCCCGTCAACCCACCCCGGCCACCCAAACTATACTCTACTAGGGTTTAGGGTTTATGGAATTTACTTTCTTGTGCTCTGATGCTTGCTTTGATGTTTTTAAAGTTGCGCTGTCAGGGTTTAAGCTAGGGTTGGGGGTAGCCTCGGCCCTTTTCGGGCCTTCGGCGTGTCAGGGCCCGTAGAGGCCCTTATTTATTTGAAGGTCAGGGGAACCCTTTGTGTCTGCTCCTGGATTCCCCTTCTTTAAGGGCCTCAATTTAGCATCGATTTCACTACGAAAAAATCGCATTTTTCATTGCGGGTACGGGCATCCTGGGGTCCCCCTTCTTTTAGGGGGCCTTTTGAAGCCTTTTGAAGCATTTTGGTGGCTCTTGGGGTCTCTCGGGGCCTTGTTCGGACCTTCGGCGTGTCAGAGGTTTTATTCATTTAAAGGTCAGGGAACCTATTAATGAATTTTTCGCTAATGAGTATTTCAATCGCTAGGGTTTAAGCTCGGGTTCGGGGAAGCCTCGGCCCTTTTCGGGCCTTCGGCAAGTTAGGGCCCGTAGAGGCCCTTATTTGCTTGAAGGCCTTCGCAGGGTTTTGCGGTATTAGGGTTTAAGCTAGGGTTCGGGGTAGCCTCGGCCCTTTTCGGGCCTTCGGCACGTTAGGGCCCGTAAAGGCCCTTATTTACTTGAAGGTTGTCGTAGGGTTTTGCGGTGTCAGAGTTTAGGTTGGGGGCCCGTAGAGGTCCTTGCTGATTTTGGGGGGGAGCCATCGATTTCAGTACTAAAACAGAACATTTTTCATTGCGGGCAGGGGTGCCTAAAACCATCGTTTTCAATATTAAAAAATCGCATTTTTCATTGTGGGCACGGACAAATCTTGTGGTCCCCCTTCCTTTAGTGGGCCTTTTGAAGCTTTTGGAGCCTTTAGGGGGCTCTTGGCGCCTCCTGGCGCGGGGCAAGCCGGAAAGCCCTTGGCCCCAAGGCCAAAAAACCCTTGGCCTGGGGCCCTTGGTTGGGGGGCCCTTGGGCCGGGGCCTTTGGCCCGGAAGACCCTTGGCCTGGGACCCTTTGGCTTGGGGGGCCCTTGGCTATGGAAGTGGGGGGCGTCATTGGAATGGGGAACCCTTGGCTCGGAACCCCTTGGTGTGGGGGCCCTTGGCCCGGGAGCCCTTGGCTCGGGGCGAAAAGCCTTCTTGGGGGGCCCTGCCTCCAATTGCCCTTAGTTCAGATTCCAAGCCCTTGGCCCGGAGGTTGCTTGGCCCGGGCGGGGGGCCTTTGGCCCTGGGGGGCCCTTGGTGCGGGGTGGGCCCTTGGCAACCAGCCTGCCTGGACCCCCTCGCCAGCCTCCTGGTCCAGGAATCCAGCCACCAGGGGCCAGGGGGCCCGGGGCAGGGGGTGCCGGCAAACCCTGAACCCAAAACCCTGAACCGACCTCCAGAGGCAAAGGGTTACGATTTGGGGTTATACTTTAGCTACGCTAAAGGTGGTCTGGGTGCCGGCCATCCCTTAGCCGAGTACTGACGTTGTCGCAAAAAAGGCCGATGTCCGTTGGCCTGTCCAGGACAGACGGTGAGGCTTAACCCTCACCTTTCCGTTTCTCTTTTCGCTTGGGCGCTCGGGCTGTAAGGCCCTCGGCCGAGCGTTCGGGGTCTGTCGCTCGACGGAAGCGACCCCTCACTTAGTATAGGGTATAGGGTATAGGGTATAGGGTTTAGGGTTTAGGGTTTAGGGTTTAGGGTTTAGGGTTTAGGGTTTAGGGTTTAGGGTATAGGGTTTAGGGTTTAGGGTTTACGGTTTAGGGTTTAGGGTTTAGGGTTTAGGGTTTAGGGTTTAGGGTTTAGGGTTTAGGGTTTAGGGTTTAGGGTTTAGGGTTTAGGGTTTAGGGTTTAGGGTTTAGGGTTTATGGTTTAGCGCTTAGGGTGTAGGGTGGTTTAGGATTTAGGGTGCGGTGTGTCGGGTTTAGGGTTTGAGCCTAAGGGTTTGGGGTCTAGGGTTTAGGGGTTCCATGCCAGGCACACCTCCATAAGCCGGTTCCAAAGTTGAGGCTTGGGATTTCGGGCAGTTAAACTCAACCCTCAAAGCCTCAAACCCTCAAAAACCCCGAAAGAACCCTCCACCCCAAACTACCCTCAATCCAAACTTCATCAGGGCCGGGGGCCTGCAAGGTTTGGGGCTTACGGTTTAGGGTTCAGGGGTTAGGGTTTAGGGCTTAGGGTTTAGGGTCTGCAAAGCTTGAACCCTGAATACACACCCTTACGCCCTGAAAAACGCAAAGCCTTAAACCCTAAACCCTAAACCCTCAACCTTCAACCCCAAAAAGCCCGGCTGAGGTTCATCTCGGGGCTCTGGCCGCTATGAGAGGGAGACATCGGCTGGCCATGCTGTTCTTCGCTATCGGGTTGATTGACCTTGGACCGGGGGTTTAGGGTTTAGGGTTTAGGGTTTAGGGTTTAGGGTTTAGGGTTTAGGGTTTAGGGTTTAGGGTTTAGGGTTTAGGGTTTAGGGTTTTTTTACAACCCCAATGACCTCCTTTAGATGTCTAGCGCTTGCTTGGGGGTTCTTGTTGCCCAGTCGGTAGGCTTACACTCAGGTCTTCCTGCAGATGTTGGAGGCCCCGTGCTTATCGATCCCAACTTCGTAGGGTTTAGGGTTTAGGGTTTAGGGTTTCGGGTTTAGGGTTTAGGGTTTAGGGTTTCGGGTTTCGGGTTTAGGGTTTAGGGTACAGGGGTTCAGGGTTTGACAGGAGCTTTTGAGGTTGTGGAGGGTGTGTGCCCACCACGCACGAATGCAGCTGGGCGTCCACTATACGTAGTGGTAGACGTGGAAGGCATTCTCCCTGCCCCCCTTGAGCCTGTAGAGCTGTTGTCCCGGAGGGTGGACTAGTTTAGCAAGGAACAGACAGCAGGAAAAGGAAGCCCCCCCCCCCTCCCCGGAAAAAATCGAAAAGGTGGCCTTACAATAGAGACCCCCAAAAGGCCGATCATATAGTGCAGGCCAATACCGGCATATTTCCTTCATTGGGGTTTTTTCCGTGCACGGACCCTAATGTTGTAGCAGGAACTGCCAAAATACTTGGGGCAGAGCCGGCCATGCGCGCCAGACGTCTTGCAGCTTCTTTTTCAAGCCATGCCTACCATGGTCTCCTACGCCTTCCCCGAGCTGGGCTTCGCCCAGGAGCCCAGAGAGTTTCGAAGAACACCCGTGCACTGAAGAGCCTTGTCCAGCCATCCCCTTTCGGGATTGAGAGGGACGCGGCATTCGCGAGAATCCGAGATGGGCCGGCCCTTCCGAAACCCCAAGTACACTGGGTATGAGAGTTTAAGGCTCACTTGCAGGGTTTACGGGTCCCGGCAGCCAACGCCTTGTAAATGGCCCGCCCCACACAGCGGGCGGAGGGCGTTCAAGTCGAGGATACTGTAGGGCCTAGGGCGCGCCCCAAAGGGACAAAGCCCTTGCCCACAAATTAAAAGGCATCCGCCCCCCTACCACCCCCCCTAAAGCCTAACCCCTCAACCCTAAACCCTAAACCCTAAACCCTAAACCCTAAACCCTAAACCCCCCTTTCCCAGGGCCCTCTTGTGAGGCCCTCTTGCGCAGATGCGCGAAGGTGTCTCCTGTCAGAAGAGGTCGCCTATGCAGTGACTACGAAGGCTCTTGCAGCTAAACCTAAACCCTAAACCCTAAACCCTAAACCCTAAACCCTAAACCCTAAACCCTTCTGAAAGGCTCTTGGGCGCCCAAGGCCTCTGCAGGACTACTGGTGGTTTCTTCCCCGGAAGAGCGAAGCGAAAGGCTCGACCTGGAGGGGATAAGGCTTAGACTTTCGGGTTTGGGGTTTGGGGTCTAGGGTTTGGGGTTTGGGGTTTGGGGTTCGGAGTTTGGGGTTTGGAGTTTGGGGTTTGGGGTTTGGGGTTGGGGCGGGGGGGGGGGTGGGGGGGCGGGGTGGTGTTGAGTTTAGTTTATGGGGCTTATATAGGTTTGTGGGAATTATAGGTTTTCTGCGGCCGTAGGGTTTACAGGCCGCAATGTGTCGGGCGTATAGGGTTTACAGGGTTAGCGATTCAGGGAAGCTCATACGGCTTTAGGGTTCAGCGAGAGTTTAGCGTTTAGGGTTCTAGGGGCTGAAAGTGTAGGAAGTGCCAAGCCGGGTTTTTGGCTTGAGGGTGCAGGGTATTGGCCGCTTCGCAGAGCCAAGATTCCTACAAAAGTACACAACTGCATGTGGGTACCACGAACTCCGCGGGCCATTCAAGTAGGATCCTGGTGTTTTGAGGTACGTCAGGGTGTATTTGGCTACCTCCTACAATCCTTCCCTCAATCATGGGCTTCCTTGTACCCTGCAAGCCAGAAGCCCTTCATTTCGAGAAGCTGCATTCAGCTGGGATCTCGAGGGGAACATTTTCGGTCCAATGGGACAGCTTAAACCCTAAACCCTAAACCCTAAACCCCAAACCCCTGTGACTTTTCTCCTGCAGTGCGGGGGCCAGCCTCCTTCGGGAGGTGCCTGAAATCTGGTCTCTGTCAAGCAGTATACCGCAGCATTTTGCACCATACGCTACTATGTTAAGGCTGTTAAGGTTACATGGGAGTTTAGGGTTGAGGGTTTAGGGTTTAGGGTTTAGGGCTTACCCTGGTGTTAAGGTTCTATGGGGTTTCCGATATTCGGGGTTTAGGGTTTAGCGTTAGGCTACCTTATCGGGGTCCCTATTCTAAGGGGATCTTCCTATCTATGGGGGTCTCTTAAAGTGGTCCCCTATATTCGTAAACCCCCACCTGGTGGCTATACCGTTGAATAGCTTTCGCTGCAATATGCTACAGTATACTTTCAAACACGTGGGAGCCCGAGAGGCTTGCTGAAGAAAATCGCGTTGTGCAGAGGTAGCAGGTCCATGAAGCCTGATCAACAGACAGATTGTCACCCATTAGGCTATTATAGGATCAGAGAGCATACCTTGTGCCTTCTGCAGATTGCTGCCCAACTTCATCGTGTCCTCTCCTCTACAAGAAGAGGGGCGCTTTTCACCACGGCCTGCTTTTTTTGGGGGAAAAATCGGGGCCTAAGGGCTGCAGCTTGAGGGGCAAAACTTCGTGTCCGCGGTGCAGCACGTCTTGGGGCAAAGCTGGCTCAGGGGAGCGTAGAGCTGGGGGTCGCCATCGCAAAGGGTTACCTCCAAGAGGTCGGGTATGATCTCCAGTAAGGCGCAGCCTTGGGGCTTTTGAGGGCTTTAGGGGGGGGGTTTAGGGTTTAGGGTTTAGGGTTTGGGGTTTAGGGTTTTGGGGCTTAGGGTTTAGGGTTTAGGGTTTAGGGTTTAGGGTCCCGTCTCGTTTCGCTGGCCTACTTGTAGGTTCATGGGTACCTCTAGCGGCAGCTCGAACCCAACTCATTTAGGGCACTGGCGGCCCTACTTAAAAACTAACTACCAAGGAACCCTCAGGTAACGAAGAACCCCTGAAGCCTAAACCCTAAACCCTAAACCCTAAACCCTAAACCCTAAACCCTAAACCTAAACCCTAAACCCTAAACCCTAAACACTAAACCCTAAACCCTAACCCTAAACCCTAAACCCTAAACCCTAAACCCTAAACCCTAAACCCTAAACCCTAAACCCTAGCCCCCAAACCCTAAACCCTAAACCCTAAACCCTAAACCCTAAACCCTAAACCCTAAACCCTAAACCCTAAACCCTAAACCCTAAACCCTAAACCCTGCCAAGATGCCCTCGGTCTTCATCTCGCTGGCCGCACTTCGGATTTCGAGGCTCTGGTTCTGGCTAATGCCGTAGAAGCTCTCCACGGCCGCGGGGTAGAGGTTCCAGAAGCCTGGGTTTTGTTGGTTTTCTTGGGAAGCTGTTAAGTTGCCAAGAGAGGTAACCATTTCATAATTGCATGCTTGCGACAAATATTTATGTAACCCTATTCTTATGGTACACCCTTCATATCCCGGTAGCCTCACGCGCTTGAAAAATCTTTCACAGCAGCCCAGAAGCTCTGCCACGCCTCCGCGTCTGTGTCGATGTCCTCACAGGGAAGGTCGTCGATCCACATTGGCACCTCATCCAGGCCTCGGAACAGCAAGTAGGGCTTGGGGCAACGTTTAGGATTTAGGGTTTGGGGGCCTCAATGATTAGAATAGGGTTTTGGGGGATCGTATAGTACAACCGTACAGGACCACAAGGGAATACGATTCGTAGTTCTTCCGACCCCTAATTATATTATCCGTGCAACTTCCGTGCATCCTGGTGGCACCGCTTCAAGCAGCCCTGCGCCCGGACCTTGTACAAGACGTTGCTCTGGGGCTCGACGCACCCGCAAGTCACTCCGCAGACCATCCGCAGCAGCTGTGAGTTGGTTCCCTGGCAGTGATCTTCCATGTCGCTGCAAGTGCTGCTTTCGGGCATGCCTAAGACAGCAGATGCCGACCACCAATATGGGCCATAGCGGCTCGGGATGGGGTCGCCCTGACCTTGGAGAAACCAAGCGTCGAAGTCTCCACACATGAGGTGAGTTGTTGTGGTCGTCGCCATCGTCTCTACAAGCCCTCTTTCAAAGTCACGTGAGGAACCATGGAACGAGATGTGCGTGGGATCATGAGAGGTGAAGGCATACTCGCGCACTGCCAAGGGGACGTGGTCCGTCGTAATGTTGTGGAAGTCGACTGTATGTCGTCCCACGGCCATGCCATGATGTTCATTTACACCAACCACGAAGTTCTGCTTGCCGCCGCAGTACTCCCACTTCAGGCGTAGCATCACGTCCTCAAGCGGAGCAACCAGCTGAGACCAAGACCACAACATCATCCCCACGATGAAGGTCGCCACGGCAAGGGACTCCACCTGGCTAAGCCACACCGTGTTGCGCACCTGCATGGGCTTCAGCTTCTTGATGGAGGCCTGGATTTTCCGGGGCATGACGGCCACGTAGAAGATGCCGTCCACCCGCGCGAGGCCGAAGAGGGGCAGGGCCCGAAGCACCAAGAGCTGGATGGAGGTGGTGTTTGCAATCCACTGGATTCCGGCGAGCAGCAAGATGAGCAAGAAGATCACCCTGAAGAGCCGCCCCAAGTAGAAGAGCGCGAAGCGCATCCGGGAGCCACCCAACTCCACACGCCACAAGCCTTCCAAGGACAGGGCCACTCCGCGAAACTCTGTGCAGACGCAGAGGCAGTGATACAGGATGCACAGCCTGAGCCGGAGTCCGATGAAAATTCAGTTCGTGTCTGTAGGTTCTGTAGGGTTACAAAGGGGTTCGGGGCCACAAAGAAGCAAAAACATGTCCTTCCATATCAGCCCAGCAGCATGCATAGCACGGTCCCAGCAGACAAGCCTTCAGGATTGAATTGGGCGACTTCTAGCCCCAAGTACGCATTAATCCTTGGACTGAGGTGTGACAGGGTAGCAAAACAGGGCTCCTCTTAGAAATCGTAGAAATAATCATTTTAGGATCCCACGAAAATCCCCAGAAACCATCCAAACCAAAAAGTGGAATGGATCCCTAACATGGACCCAGCATCTGGGAAACAACAGACTGCTGCTGTGAGGACTTGATCAGGGAGCCATCCCCATTGCACACACGGGCAACCAGGCTGGTGCCCTCGAAATCCAGATTCCTGTAGTCATGCGCAGCGCCCTCTCTCCACCTGCTGGCAGTCTCCAGCATCCTGTCATCAGGAGGTCTTCCCAAGAAGTCGTCTGTCAGCAAGACGAAGCAGAAGGCAAGCTGCAAGAGTTGACTTGCGATCAGCACACAGCAGGCGAGCACGATGTCCATCCACCCGGCCCCGGTACGGCCTAAAACAAGGACCAGGTTCCAAGGTGAGTCTGTGAATGCCACTGGTTGCAGATCATCCTCTTTCTTCTCCTGGGCCTCCTTCTTGCTCTCCAAACCCTGCGGGGAAGCCGATACTGTGGTCGGCTTTGGCAGAACTGCCGCATCCTTCTTCGTGGAGGCCGCCTCCGAACCGGGGAAATCCACTGATAGGCGTTGCCAGCGGTGCAGCTCAGACTCCAAGCCGTTGATTCTCGCCGTGCACTCCGTGAGGATTCTCTCCATCTCCGAACGGAACTCCTCACGAAGCCTCCCTTCCACTTCTCGGATACCTGCCTCCCAGTCCCATGCATCGGCTTCAAAGATAGGAGCTGCCATGGCTCGAAAAATGGCTTCTGAAGGACGGACACGCCTCTAACATCTCATGACGACCCTGAGGCCTTCTGCCTGTCGCCTTGGAGTACCATCCTGGGACGTCTAACAGGGATGCACTGGTCACACGGACGAACGATGACACGGAGGGTTCTGTGAAGTGAGGGCCTCGTGAATAGTTTGTGAGAGCGCATGCAGCACGGAAGCTGAACGGCAACAGGACAGACACTCACGTGGAGGGTTCTGCGAACTTATGCTACTAACGTGTGCGCTGGCAGGTGCACCGCGTGCGGCGTAACGTGCGGTCGGCGGGCTAAACCCTCAACGCCAAAACCTTGGATCCCCCCCAACCCTGATCCCCTAAACCCTACGGTTTAGGATTTAGGGTTTAGGGTGAAAAACCTAAACCCTAGACCCCAAACCCCCAACGTGTACCAGCTGGGCGCGCCTGGGCATTCTCACAGCTCCAAGTCTCCGGCGCTGGGCTTTTTGACCTCCTGCTGCTTGGAGCAAGATTGGGCTTCCGGGCTTTTTCACTTCTTGGTCTGGGGTTCATGGAAATTGGATGGAGTTTTGTTGGGTTTTGTCGGGCTTTGGGTGGTTTGACGGGTTGGGCGGGTTGCTTCTTGTTTATTTGCTCTGTGGTCTTGAGGCTTAAAGGGGCCTCTTTTGGGGTCTCGGTGGTAGGGATTTATGGTCACACCCCCCCCCCCCATGATCCATGTGTATCCTTTTCTTGCTTGTCCTTCTGCACCTGTGCTTATTTGCACATATGGTTGAAGTGAAAAAACCGGTATTTACGATACTTTCGTGTCTTGCCATGTCTGAAGCTACAACTTGCTATTGATTATCTACACTTTTAAACAACAGAAATCTACAAACAGAATCCGTTTCTGGATTTGGTTTTGTGTGGTTTGCTAATCTCTGTTATTCACTCTATAGTAGCTTCCAATATACACCTTCTTGAACTTCAACAATATTCATTGATTAGATAAATATTGCCTTATAAACCATTGTATAATGCATGAACATAAAAGAAGAGATGAAGGGGTTTCAAATAAAGCACCTAACACAAGAAGCAGACTACATAATGAAGTTAGAGACGAATTCGCAAAGACAGAGACATTTTTAACGGACACGCAAGGACTTAAATTAGCGTATGAGAATCCTGACGGGATATATCAAAAATGGTTCTATTTTATACATTGCTGGGACTAAAAGCTGTAGAGATGTTTATGGTGATTGAAACCTTCCTTTATATAAGACGCAACTGACTCAGTGTTATAAAGACGTAGATAAGTTCATTCAAGATGGTTTTATTGAAATAGACGGTTAAAGAAAAGAAGAAACTGGAATTTCTGGTATTGTAAGTCACAGTTTAGGTTCAGCATCGGGACAACAAATAAACAATGATTATGGGAATGTATTCAGAAGTCGTAGCTATGGTTCTCCTTATGTATCAGGACAACGACCAGAAGACACTGGGACAAAACATATGAATACGGAAAGTAGAAGACCCCGTTAGTATGTTTGAAAAAGGAAGTATAACATCAAAGAAATCAACATTAGACCCTCTACAAAAACATCCTTATGAAGATATAGGCAATATTCAAAACAAAGCAGGACATCTACCTATAACCGAAGAAGAGTTTTTAACAACAGTTTGATGCCATAATCATTTCATAAGAAAGCAACAACATACGAACAAATAGAGACATCGAAGATAGAGAAGCAATTTAAACAACATGCTTACGAAGAGATAAGAAAGTTAGTTGAGAATAATTAATTAGATGAAGCAGTTAAGCAGGTGAAAGGTAGGAAGAAGAATAATAGTAAGACACTTCATATAGTTTTGAATTACTTGGTTGAATACAAGTTGAAGGTATGTATATGTAATCAAATTATCTATGTTTTTTATATATCATGGAAACTTTTGGTCCCGCAGATATCCTCATTGATAGTTTAAGTTTTCTTTGACACAAAGGTATTTCTTATGTTAATTGTCAAGGGTTTAAGACCAAAACGATTGTTGGATTTAAACCATTGCGTGGCCTCTTCTCACAAGTTTGATATTTGCCGTCAAAAAATATGGGAAACTTACCAATTGAAATAGAATTGGTAACTAATGCTACTAATTGTATCAATTACCACAGTCAGAATATCAAGAGATTTCGGGAAAACTCGAGCCGGCTCGAATTTTCCGAAAAATCTCCAGGCACCAGGTCACCACAACTCGAGCAGGCTCGAATTTTCCAAAAAGAACCTACATTCTGTCATCTATGAGACCTTGGGGTCACACAGCCATGGTTTCAGCATATTTTTTAGAAAATTCGAGCCGGCTCAAATTTTCCGAAAATTCTTGAAGCTCCAGGTCTCGAAAACTCGAGCAGGCTCGAATTTTCCAAAAAAAACCCTAAATTATATCATCTATGAGGCCTTGGGGTCACACAGCTATGGTTTCAGCATTTTGTTAGAAAACTCGAGCCGGCTCGAATTTTCCGAAAATTCTTGAAGCTCCAGGTCTCGAAAACTCGAGCAGGCTCGAATTTTCCAAAAAAAAACCAAACTTTCAGGATCTACCGGGCTGCTGGAGCCATAGATCCTGAAATTTAGGTTTTTTTTGGAAAATTCGAGCCTGGTCGTGTTTCGGCAATCTACTGTGTCAGTTTTTTTGGGGAAATTCGAGCCGGCTCGAATTTTCCTAAAATTCTTGAAGCTTTAGGTCCCAGAAACTCCACAGGCTCGAATTTTCCAAAAAAAACCGAACTTTCAGGATCTACCGGGCTGCTGGAGCCATAGATCCTGAAATTTAGGTTTTTTTTGGAAAATTCGAGCCTGGTCGTGTTTCGGCAATCTACTGTGTCAGTTTTTTTTGGAAAATTCGAGCCGGCTCGAGTTTTCTAAAAAAGCATGATTTTTTCGGGTATTTTTCTACTTTGTTGATGTAAATGACCTGCCTGACTTGAAATGATATAGGTTTTTATCGGCCCCGTCGGTGTTTTTGTCGCTAGCTCATAGCCCCCTCTCCTCCCAAGATCCATCTGTTTCGAAGCAGAAACGTGGATCATGGGGGCGGGCGTGAGCGGATTTATATAGGGTTGAGGGTTTAGGGTCTCCGAAGCCTTAGGGCTTTTGGGGCCTCGAAATGGCTAGGTCTGAGGACTCGAAGGATTATTGCGGCCCATCGAAATTGCAAGGTTTTAAATCTGAGTGATCACATACAATTTCTTTTCATCCTGTCCTTCTTGAGGGTTTAGGGTTCAGGGTCTAGGGTTCAGGATTTGGGGCTCAGGGTTTGCAGCTTAGGATTTACAGGGCCTCGGGGCTTAGGGTCTGGGCTAGAGCCTGAACCGCGCAAGCCCCACAATGACTCACAAAGCCCTAGACACCCCTGCATCAGCCCCTCTAAAACAACCAAACAGAGCCAGACGAAAAAAAGGCCTGCAACCCCTGCACGGCCCAATAAACCGCCCTGCAACCCCTTACAACCCCTATCACCTAACAACCCCCATCACGCCCCCTGAACCATGCCTCGAGCCCTGTAGCCTCGGCCTCAGCAACGAAGCCACGGCCACCGCGCAGGTTGCCCTGGAAACCCTAAACCCTAAACCCTAAACCCTAAACCCTGATGAATGATGGGCGATTGGGGTTTAGGGATGCTCGAAGGCTCAGTGGTTCGGATCGGTTTTGGGGGGACTCTCAGGTGCTCCATGGGCCGGTTCCACCACGGGGGTTTAGGGTGGGAGAGCAACCGCAAGAACACTTCTGAGTTTTTGGGGTTTGGGGCTTAGGGATGTTTCGGGTTCAGGGAAAAGCCTTGAAAGCTTAAAAAGAGAACGGACCATACTCATTGGGCATCCCTTTAAATTCGTGCCTGGGCGAAGGATTTGAAGCCCTTCCAGCCGGAGAAGCGGAAAAGCGGCACGATCTCCTGCGCGCTTGGGGGCTGGGGGGGCTTTGTGGGTGGGGGCTTATGGGCCATTTTGGGGTAGCTGCGCCAGGATGTTTGGGTTGTGGGGGTGTAGGGAGTTGTAGGGGCTCCTCCAGGGTCTTGCCCTTGGTCTCGGGCACGCAGGTGAGCACGAAGGGGATCACGGCGAGGCACACGCACCCGAAGAAGATCAGCGTTCCGCCCGGGCCAAGCGGCGACGCGATCATCTGCGGCGTCAGGAAGGCACTCATGACGTTGGCAGGACCCCAGTTCATGGCCGTGCAGAGTCCCACGGCCTTTCCGCGCACCCGCAGCGGCATGATCTCAGAGATGTACAGCCAGGCCCCGAAGCCCCAGGAGATTCCGAAGGAGAACATGTACGCCACGATCATGGACACGATCGTGTAGCCTGCAGCTGTGCCGATCTGCCCATCTGGATCCTGTGCAAGCACTGCCACTCCACCCCCCACGAGCATCGTCACGCACATGGCCACCATGCCATAGAGCAGGAGTGGCCGCCGGCCCACGCGGTCCACCAAGAGACAGCTCCCTACAGCATTTCCGATGGTGAAGGCCACAAAGGGGATGATAGAGAAGGTGATGCCGTGAAGGCCCAGGGCCTGGAAGAGCGTGCCGCTGAAGCTCACAATTGCGTTGATCCCAGTCATGATCTGGAAGAACTGGACGGCGCAGCCAATGATCACCACATTCCGGAAGAAGGGAACGGTGAAGACCTCGCTCCACGTGGCCTCTCCAGCAGCTCTCTCGGTGTCAATCTCTGCCCGCACCTCCTTCAACTCGTGAGCGGCTGCATCCTGGTCACCCGCACGGAGCCGCGTCAGCACCCGCAGAGCTGCGTCCGAGCGCCCGGCGCTCTCCAAGAACCGCGGGGTCTCACAAACAAAGTACAAGCCGAAGACCACCAGCAAGCCCATAGCCTATAGGGATTTGCGGGAGTAGTTAGAGTGATTCTTGCAATTCTTGATGTCCACATTTTTTAAACTTGTGCTGGTCATCTGTAGCCTCTTTTCTAGGTGCGGCCCAGGAGCTACTTGAAGACCAAGCGACAACCGCCAGCCCCACGTGGCATCATGCACCGCATAGTTCAGCACTGCAGCAGCCACGATGGCCAGGCACACGTTGTTCTGGTAGATGCCTACGAGCATGCCACGGATCTTCTCCGGCGCGACTTCGGAGATGAAGGCTGGCCCGGCCGAGGACGTTATGCCCACACCGACTCCAGCAACGACCCTGCCGATGATGAGCATGATCGTGTTCTGCGCTGATGTCTGCACGCCTCCACCTGGGGCTCAAACGCCCAATCTTATAAGCCCGAATCCAAATCCCCACACCCTCCCTCCCTCCCTCCCTCCCCTCCCCTCCCCTCCCCTCCTCCCTCCCCTCAACTCCTCCTTCCACCCCCCTTCCCCCCCCCTCCCTCCCTCCCCCCACCCTCCCCCCCTCCCTCCCTCCCTCCCTCCTCCCCCCCCCCTAACTTGCCCCCAACCTACCCAACCCACCCAGCCCACCCCCACCTACCGCAAACAGCAAGGAGCCGATGAACAATGCCGGCCGCCGGCCATGCCTTACGGGTGCTTAAGAAAGGGTGTGCAGGGTTTAGGGGTTGGGGTTGAGTGTTGGGGAGTACTAAAAAATATGGGAAAAACAAGGAATAGGCACAATGCTTCCTAGAGGGATCCCCTCCACCCTGAAGCACTAGAAGCCCCGCAAAGGCGCTTGTCCACCAGAAGGTGCCCTGCAAGGACGGCGGCGATGGCCGCGCCGATGTTGAAGCCGTTCACCGTGAAGCCCTCCTGGGACCCAGTGCAGATGATGGGGGAGGGGGGCCGAAGGGGGCGCGGCTGTTTCGTCTTCATCTACACGGAGGGGTTTAGGGTTTGGGGTTTCGGGTTTGGGGTTTAGGGTTTGGGGGGGTTTGGGGTTTAGGGTTTAGGGTTTAGGGTTTAGGGTTTAGGGTTTAGGGAGAGGGCAGAACCCCACCCGAAACCCAAAAGCGGTCCCAGGTCTCAAGCAAGGTTCCCAGAAGGCCACCGTGGGGTTGTCCTCCTCTGGCCAGCCCATCATGCCGCGAAAGCTGGGCATGGTGAAGACGTCGTTCACCACCCCGTTGTCGTAGCCGTGGAAGAAGCCCGTGGACGCCACGAAGGCACCTGAGCCGCAGAGGTACCTAGCAAAAAGAAAGAATCCTGAGCCCCTATCTCCTCAAAACATCTCAAAACCTCTCGTTTCTGTTTACCCTCCACCCGGACAACATCGGACAACCTGAAACGAGCTATGAGACCCAGGCACATATCAGAGCGGCATAGGCGTTCTTCCAGCCATCGGCCTTCGGCACAGGCTTCTCTGAAAGGGCAGCCTGTGCCTCGACTGCCGACGTCACGCCCCGAATCGCAACCGGCTCTGCCATGCCCGAGAACTGGAGCTCGGATGACAGCAATCCTGCAACTACCTGCTGACCCTTCGCGACCTTGATCCAAACACGCTCCTGCGGCCCTGGCTCCAGGCTTAAGGTTCAGGGCCTTAGGCAAAGCGTTTTGGCTCCTTAAAACCTCAAAAGCCCTCGCGAGCCCCCTGGGAACCCTCTAAAGGGCAAGGCCTGGGCGCCTCCCCCCATCTTGACGGTGCTTGGGTAACGGGCCCTTGGCCGGACCTACATCAGAAACCGTGTTTTGCCCCGCCTCTTTCAAAAGGGACCCTAAGCCCAAAAGCCACGAAGCTCTCAACCTTAAGCCCCTATCAGCCCCTCAACTCTCGACCCCCAGCCAGGCAAAAAACGTCCATACGCAAAAGACATCTTGAAGCTTCTTTCTGGAGTCGTGTCTCTCGCGTCTAATATCTCAAACGTCTCTCTCTCTCCGAGCTGGGCTGGATTCAGGGAGCCCAGAGAGTTTTCGTAGAAAAACATGCACTGTACACAAGACATCCCCTGCCCAACGCCTCTTGCAAATGGCCCGCCCCCATGGCGGGCTAAGGCAATAAAGTCTTGGGGTGTGTCGGGCATAGGGTCCAAACGACCTCGCCCACAAATTGAATTTTAAATGGGCATCCGCCAAGGGCCCTCGTGTGAGGCCCTCGCCCAGTGGGGTTC
Organism: Symbiodinium natans; assembly: GCA_905221605.1. Taxonomy (NCBI): domain Eukaryota; class Dinophyceae; order Suessiales; family Symbiodiniaceae; genus Symbiodinium; species Symbiodinium natans. The sequence continues at coordinate 36,587 of CAJNDS010000559.1, read as the reverse complement.
AGAGCTTTTGTAGCTCGAGGAATGTCGGGGCCCCTAAGCCCCGAATCCCATGAACCCTTCTGAAAGGCTGTTTGGCTCGAAGGGTCTCAGCAGGATTTCTGGTCCGGGCCACGAAGCCTCGACCTGGTCGAGGGGTTCAGGCTTTGGGTTTTGGGTTTGGGGTTTCAGGATTTTGGGGCTTTTAGGGTTTCGATCACCCTCGGCAAAAAACCTCCAAGTGACAGAGGAGAGAGAGAGAGAGAGAGAGAGAGAGAGAGAGCAGCGCAAGCAAGCAAGCAAGCAAGCAAGCAAGCAAGGCTGGTGACGAACGAACTTCCGAATGCACCCACGCCTCATACGATTCTGAGCTCAAGAGATCCTCCCGCGTACGGGGTCCGATTCCCGACCCTCACACAGAGTTTCATGGGGCATATCCCTCTGAATGAATAGGCGTGACACATGAGTCCGGAGGAAGATGGAGCTTCAATCGCAAAACCCGACAGAGGGCGGGGGGGTCTGCAAACCTCGGCTGTTGGGGGGGCTCATGGTGCTGGGCATAAGAACATCCCAAGCCACTTAGATCCCCGCAGCTCGCAAAGAAAGTTTGGGCATGTCGCCTCTCTCTGAAGCACCCCCTGAAGTGTGTAGCAAGGCGCGCCTGGCATTTTCACACCTCCAGGACTTCGCTGCTGGGCTTCTTGTCCTCCTCCTGCTTGCGAGTCGCAGCTTTCGGGTCGCAGCTTTGGGGCTTCACAGTCCACACCCTGCAAGCCCTCCCAAGGGCCCTGTGCACCCTGCAACGCCTGTATGACCGCGGAAAGCCCTTTAGGAAACCCTATTCAGCCCTGCAAGCTCACCTAGAGAGCTTTCAAACACCCCATACAACACCCCATAAACCCTGGTGAACCTGCCTTGAACCCTGCGGTCTCGGCAACGGCAACCAAGCCATGGCCGCCGCGCAGGTTGCCCTCGAGCTTAGCGGGGATTAGTGCATTTAAGATGCTCAAGGCGTGAAGGTTTGGGGCTTGGGATTTAGGGGTGTAGAAGTGGGGTTTCTTCCTGAGGGTTTTCAGGTTTGGGGTTGGTGTGGGGCTTCGGATTTATGGTTTAGGGTCGTCGGGGCTCTTTGGGGGAACTCCTTGCCCCTCAACGAGGTGCCCAAGTGAAAGAGCCGCAATTCCCTCCCCCCTCCCCAACTCTCCTGAAACCTCGCAGTCCAGGGTTTCGGGTAGTCAGTGGTTGGGGGCTTCGGACATCATAAACGTGAATAGCCGAGTTCCCCAAAACAGGTGCCACCCCTTTGGCTTCGTGCCTGGGCGAAGGATTTGAAGTCCTTCCAGCCGGAGAAGCGGAAGAGTGGCACGATCTCCTGCGCACTTGGGGGGCTGCCGACGTTGTGGGTGGGGGCTTATGGGCCATTTTCGGAGTAGCTGCGCCAGGATGTTTGGGTTGTGGGGGCGCAGGGAGCTAGCTCCTCCAGGGTCTTGCCCTTGGTCTCGGGCACGCAGGTGAGCACGAAGGGGATCACGGCGAGGCACACGCACCCGAAGAAGATCAGCGTCCCGCCCGGGCCAAGCGGCGACGCGATCATCTGCGGCGTCAGGAAGGCACTCATGACGTTGGCAGGACCCCAGTTCATGGCCGTGCAGAGTCCCACGGCCTTTCCGCGCACCCGCAGCGGCATGATCTCGGAGATGTACAGCCAGGCCCCGAAGCCCCAGGAGATTCCGAAGGAGAACATGTACGCCACGATCATGGACACGATCGTGTAGCCTGCAGCTGTGCCGATCTGCCCATCTGGATCCTGCGCAAGCACTGCCACTCCACCCCCCACGAGCATCGTCACGCACATGGCCACCATGCCATAGAGCAGGAGTGGCCGCCGGCCCACGCGGTCCACCAAGAGACAGCTCCCTACAGCGTTTCCGATGGTGAAGGCCACAAAGGGGATGATAGAGAAGGTGATGCCGTGAAGGCCCAGGGCCTGGAAGAGCGTGCCGCTGAAGCTCACAATCGCGTTGATCCCAGTCATGATCTGGAAGAACTGGACGGCGCAGCCAATGATCACCACATTCCGGAAGAAGGGAACGGTGAAGACCTCGCTCCACGTGGCGTCCCCAGCAGCTTTCTCGGTGTCGATCTCTGCCCGCACCTCCTTCAACTCGTGAGCGGCTGCATCCTTGTCACCCGCACGGAGCCGCGTCAGCACCCGCAGGGCTGCGTCCGAGCGCCCGGCGCTCTCCAAGAACCGCGGGGTCTCACAAACAAAGTACAAGCCGAGGACCACCAGCAAGCCCATCGCCTACAGGGATTGGCGGGAGCAACTAGAGTGATTCTTGCAATTCTTGACGTGCACATACTTGTGCTGGTCATTTGCAGCTTCTTCCTTTCTAGGTGCAGCACAAATATAAAACTTGTGCTGGTCATCTGTAGCTTCTTTTCTAGGGATTCTAGGTGCGGCCCAGGAGCTACTTGAAGACCAAGTGACAAGCGCCAGCCCCACGTGGCATCATGCACCGCATAGTTCAGCACTGCAGCAGCCACGATGGCCAGGCACACGTTGTTCTGGTAGATGCCTACGAGCATGCCACGGATCTTCTCCGGCGCGACTTCGGAGATGAAGGCTGGCCCGGCCGAGGACGTTATGCCCACGCCGACTCCAGCAATGACCCTGCCGATGATGAGCATGATCGTGTTCTGCGCTGCTGTCTGCACGCCTCCACCTGGGGCCCCAAGCGCCGAACCTTCTAAACCCACACCCCCCATCCCCCCGCCCCCACCCAACCTACCCCAACCCTCCCCACCCCCACCCCCACCCACCCCCACCCACCCCCAACCTGCCCAACCCTCCCAACCCTCCCAACCCCCACCTACGGCAAACAGCAAGGAGCCGATGAACAATGCCGGCCGCCGGCCGTGCCTTACGGGCGCTTCAGAAACGCTGTGCCGGGTTTTGGGTCTGGGGTTCAGTGTTGGGTACTGTATGGGGAATAACACAAGGCTTCTTAGACCCACAAATACCCGGCAAGGCGCTTGTCCACCAGGTGGTGACCTGCCAGGACGGCGGCGACGGCCGCGCCGATGTTGAAGCCGTTCACCGTGAAGCCCTCCTAGGTCCCGGTGCAGAGTGGGGGGCTGGGCAAAACTGCACCTGAAACCCAAAAACGGTCCCAGGTCCCAAGCAAGGTTCCCAGAAGGCCACCATCGCGTTTTCCTCCTCCGGCCAGCCCATCATGCCGCGAAAGCTGGGCATGGTGAAGACATCGTTCACCACCCCGTTGTCGTAGCCGTGGAAGAAGCCCGTGGACGCAACGAACGCACCTGAGCCGCAGAGCACCTAGCAAAACAAAGAACCCTCAGCCTCAATCTCCTCCTGCGCTCGGGGCAACCTGGAACGAGGTAAGGAGGTTTCAACGACAAGCATGCCAAGTGGGAGACCCGGGCACAGATGATCGCGGCATAGGCGTTCTTCCAACAATCGGCCTTCGGCGCTTGCACCTCGACTGCGTCCGCCGACGCCACGCCCTGAATCGCAACCGGCTCTGCCATGCCCGAGAATCGACAATCGGGAAGTTCGGCTGACAACCCTGCTTCCTGCAGACCTTGATCCAAACACGCTGCTGCGGCCTTGGCTGAGGCTGCTTAGGCTGCTGAGGCTGCTTAGGCTGCTTGGGGCTTAGGCCGCTTTAGCTGCTTAAGCTGTGTGGGGGCTTTGGGGGTTCAGGGTTTAGGCAAAGCGTTGTGGCTCCTTGCTTAAGAGTGGCGTTGCAGAGGACCTGAACCATAACACCCATAGATAAAACTGAATATAGATACGAATATTGTTTCCAAGAACTTAAGTGTTAAGGGCCTTCAAGGTCGATGCTTTCCGAAATACCAGCATACCGTTCGATTTTCAATTCGTCCGTCTCAAGCTGCGACAGGACCAGATACGGCTCAAACACGGCCGTGTTCAAACTCTCTCCGCAGTCTGAGGCTGCTTTCAGGTGAAGCAGCGCTCGACAGCAGAAGGCACCAAGCGCGCCGATGAGCTCGTGACTAGACTTTCATGTTTGCTGCCAGATGAGCTTTGATTCTCAGGATTGTATGGGGGGAATACAGTACAGTACTGCTGTGGGGATTCTCATATCACTGCTTGAGCTACGAAAAAAATCACGGGCTCATGTGAAATCTCATGATCAAGCAAAATGCCCCTGCAGGCGAACAAAACTACAAACAATTTCATTGCCACCGCTGATCACACCAACACTTGAACGGCTCGCTTCTTGAATTGCACTGGCTTTCCAAAGGGGTCCGCGGTGGTCTCACCAACGCAGCCACGGCTCTTGTCAGCTCCCTGCCAGCATCCGTGGGAGCCGAAAGGCAATGGGAACGGCGACCGCGCCTCCGCCAAAGGGGAGAGATCCTGGGCTCTTGTTAAAGGATTTTTGATTTCAGTTGCCATAATACAGAAGCCATGTTATTTACTTTAGATCCCTATTATGTGAAGTGAAATTAAATACCTTAACAAGAACCCAGGATCTCGACCGTCCATGGCCATCAGGTAAGAGGTGCCGGAATCTCCTTCAAGGATGACAAGACAACACAGAATGCAATAATGATTTTCGTAAACAGGATGGTCGTTGCCACAGTTGATACGGCTACCGCGCCGATTTACATTCCAGCTGCAGCTACTATCAAGCAATCGCCATCACGCTGATGATTCTGTTTGCCCTGATTCTCCTCCGAGCATGGTAACCAGGATCACGACGTCGTCTTCGTACTCGGCACCTGGCCTTGGCACAGCGATGAGCTCCCCAGGGTAGTGATCCTCCATGTGCCATGTTGCCACTATTTGCTTGGACTGCACATCGAACTTCACGATGTTGTCCCACCACAAGTGCTTCCCACTCCAGCTAAGACCCCAGGTGTACTGATAGTCTTGGCCATGGAGGTAGGGATGGATTGTAGTGAGATCCATGCTGGGTCCTAGGATCTCATAAGGGAAGTGCGTACCTGCCTCTGCTGCGGTGTCCACCACAATTCGGATGGTTGGCTTCTCCTCGAACTCCCATGGGTAGTCATAGCGCAGCTTCTCGTTGGCGAAGGCTGTTTCAATGTGCCGGTAGTCGACGGTGTTGATATCCAAGACCACCTTGCTGCCGTCCTCGTAGCAGTTCACCAGGTGGTAGAACCAGAATGCATCCGACGTGAAAGTCTTGATGAACTTTCCGGAAGCTTTCTCGTACACCCATAACCTAGGTTTCCCAGTATCCCCCTAACAGTAACAGCAACATTTGTCCTATTGTTCTGAGATTCTGAAGCAAAAAGGCACGCTGAAACAAAAAAGGCCAAAAGAGTACGACTAGGGGGAATGAGCTACATGTTTTTCTTCTCAGGGTGCCACTCCATTGCCTTCATGATGTTGGTGTATCGGAGGATCCCCTCGATGTTGTATTGAAACGCGGAGCCAACAAACACCAAGTAGTTCTTCGTGTTCGCGAAGGTGTGCATGTAGCTGATGTGGGTAGCCCCTGGAACCTTCACAGTGCCCATCCACTCGCGCACCAAGCTGCTACCAGCCCCCCCATCAGGCTGCGTCATGTCCACACGCCAAACTGCCAGGTCGTTCTCAGGACCGTCAATGAGCAGGTAGTTGTAGCCGTAGACGTACTTGTCGCCGAGCGTGTTGCCTATGTGGGCGCAGGTCACGACGTCTATACCCAGGAGGGGCAGCTTGGAGATTGCTGGCTTGTTCTTCTCTGTGAGCTTCAGGCCACTGACCTGGGTTCTGGTTCCGGTACCTGATTTACCTTACCATAGTAAGGTTAGGGTGCCTGATTTACCTTACCACAGGAAGGAAACCATGGTACTATAGATCCCCATTATGGCAACTTAGAATAAGTGTCTCAACAAGAGCCCAGTAACATAATCCAGATTCTCGTACGCCTCGTTAAAGCCCTTCATGTCAGAGACCCCAAACATGCGACCTGATGTGGTGAGCTGCAGAATCGCAACGTTCAGGTTGTCGTTGGTCTTGAACGGGTGAGTCAGGGTGTCGATGGTCTCTGCTGCCGTGAAAGGAGGCTCAGTGCCATTGAACGTACGATAAGTTGGCTTCGACCTCTGGGCATCTTGCCAGTACTTTGTCTTTTGAATCTTGCTCCACAGGCGCACGGTGCCGTTGTTGATTTCCATCTTCGAATAGTAGGACATGACATCAGCAAGGTGATTAATGGAGAAGCAGTCCTCGTCGGCGGGACAGGTTTCGAACAAACCAAAGCCATTATTGTACTTGGTTCCCTGCAGCCAGTCGGGAAAAGCACCTGATGTGACCTGCATCTCTACACCCTCCACATCCTCCTTCACGCTCTCGAAGAGCAGGTGCTGGGAGTTAGGAAAAGTCGAGGGAAGGGGCGTCACGTGACCAGAAACAGATGTGAAGAAGGCCGCTACGCTCGCAGAACGCATGGCGGAGGCGGCAGGAATCGAGGGAAATGCTTCTGCCGTAATGCAGTACAGACAGAGTAAAAGGTTTGGAATGTGGGATATACGCGTGGCTGTGCCCAGCATGACCTTGTAAGTTGTATGTGCTGCAGATGCGAAGCAATCAAGCCTGGCTTATCCTTTGCCAACACCTACTCCCCGTCCGGTCATAGACCGCCCTCTCCCACCCCAAACCCTAGATGCTAAACTTAAAAACCCTACACCAAAAGACGCCCCTAAGGCCCACCACTCCAAGAGCGTGAAAGCTTGAAGAACTGAAAGCCCAGCAACCACGAAACTGCAACGTAGCCCTACGGTGCATGCCCCCATATTCTAGATGGGTCAAGTGTTGACTCTTTGGGTACATGGACTGAGGCCGAATACCCCCGCGCAGCACCCCCGTATGGAAGTGTCAGAAAACAATGTGTCAAAATAGCTGATCCTAGTATACACCCTAAAACGTTGGACCCTACTCGAAGGCCATATAAGACCAACTCACTATCAGAATCGAAACCTACTTAAAGCCCCTCTGAACCCTGTTCAACGCATCTTTTTGAAAGCTTGTGAGACCAGTGAAGCAGAAAAATTCCCTCACCCGTGCCTCCCCTCCTGCTGCTGCTGCTGCTGCTGCTGCTGCTGCTGCTGCTGCTGCTGCTGCTGCTGCTGCTGCTGCTGCTGCTGCTGCTGCTGCTGCTGCGGCTGCTTAGGCTCGGGCTGCTTAAGCTGTCTGAGGGCTTTGGAGGAAAACCCGAAGCCCTCCTGCAGCCTCGCGCCCCTTGAGAAAACCCTGGAAAGTGGAACCGGCGAGGGCGAGCGCGCGGACCGGGCAAGGCCAGCGGGGCGCCTTCCCCCATCTTCGCCTTGCCTCTCGAAGGTTTTGTTCTTGGGAAGGGGGCCCTTGGCCTGACCTAAACCAGACATCACGCTTTCCCGCCTCAAGTATCAACCCTACAAGCCCAAAGAGCCACCAAAGCTCTCCACCGCGAGCCCATGACAGACCCTCAACTCTCGACTCCCGGCCAGGCAAAAAAAACACGTCCATATAAACCAGACCTCTTGAAGCGCCTTTCTCGAGTCGTGTCTCTAGCGTCTCTAAAATATCTCTCTCCGGGCTGGGCTTGATTCAGGGAGCCCAGAGAGTTTCGAAGAAAAACATGCACTGTACACAAGACATCCTCCGGCCTACGCCTCTTGCAAATGGCCCAGCCCCATGGCGGAGCTGAGGCGTTAAAGTCTGGGAGTGTGTCGGGTGCAGGGTCCAAACGACCTCGCCCACAAATTAAAACGGAGCTTTTGTAGCTCGAGGAATGTCAGGGCCCCTAAGCCCTGGATCCCGTGAACCCTTCTGAAAGGCTGTTTGGCTCACAGGGTCTCTGCAGGATTTCTGGTCCGGGCCACGAAGCCTCGGCCGGGGGCTTTGTCGGGGGGTTTCGAGTTTAGAGGGTGGTCAGGGATTCTCGGACTGAGCGGTTGGGATTCAGGGCTTCTATATACAAGGTTTGCAGGAGTGTTGTGCTTCTGGGGGCGGGGGGGCGGGGGGGTGAGGGGCGCTTGCAGAGCTTGTAGGGCTTGTCATGTAGGGTTTAGTGTGTTTGCAGAGAAAGACAGACAGAGAGAAAAGAGAGAGAGAGAGAGAGAAAAAAAAAAAATGAGAGAGAGACAGTAAGGCAGTATTTCAAGCTTTCGAGTGTAGCTCGGGGCGCGCGCCTGGCATTTTCACACCTCCAGGACTTCGCTGCTGGGCTTCTTGTCCTCCTCCTGCTTTCGGGCCGTAGCTTGGGGGGCTTCAGAGTCGTTAGCCTGTGGGTGTGGGGTTCGCGGCTAACCCCCTCTAAGAAAAAGCATCCAGCAACCCCTATAGCAAACCCTATGAAGCCCTCTAAGCTCACCTATAGAGCACAAAAAAAACACAGCACCCTTCTCAGACACCCCATAAAATCTGGTGAACCTGCCTTGAACCCCGCAGTCTCGGCAACAACCAAGCCATGGCCGCCACGCAGGTTGCCCTCGAGCTTAGGGATTATAGTGCTTAGGATCGTTTCAGATGTGCAAGGCTTGAAGGTTTCTAGAGCGTGGGATTTAGGGATGCAGGGTTTCGTGTTGAGGGCTTCAGGTTTGGGGTTCGTGTGGGGCTTCGGATTCATGGCTTATGGTTGTCGGATGTTGCCGGGGCTTTTGGGGGGAACTCCTAATGCCTCAAACCCAGAACCCCCCAGTTCGGTCCCTCAACAAGGTGCCCAAGTGAAAGAGCCGCAATTCACCCAACTCTCCTGAAACCTCGAAGTCCAGGGTTTAGGGTAGCTGGGGGCTTCGGAGATTTTTGAAATCATAAATGTGAACAGCATGATATGGCTTCAACTTGCCTAGACCTTTGCAAAGCCCGAACCCGCTAGCCCAAGCCCGCTCCCCAAAAACAGGTGCCACCCCTTTGGCTTCGTGCCTGGGCGAAGGATTTGAAGTCCTTCCAGCCGGAGAAGCGGAAGAGTGGCACGATCTCCTGCGCACTTGGGGGGCTGCCGACGTTGTGGGTGGGGGGCTTATGGGCCATTTTCGGGTAGCTGCGCCAGGATGTTTGGGTGGCGTAGGGAGTTGCAGGGGCTCCTCCAGGGTCTTGCCCTTGGTCTCGGGCACGCAGGTGAGCACGAAGGGGATCACGGCGAGGCACACGCACCCGAAGAAGATCAGCGTTCCGCCCGGGCCAAGCGGCGACGCGATCATCTGCGGCGTCAGGAAGGCACTCATGACGTTGGCAGGACCCCAGTTCATGGCCGTGCAGAGTCCCACGGCCTTTCCGCGCACCCGCAGCGGCATGATCTCGGAGATGTACAGCCAGGCCCCGAAGCCCCAGGAGATTCCGAAGGAGAACATGTACGCCACGATCATGGACACGATCGTGTAGCCTGCAGCTGTGCCGATCTGCCCATCTGGATCCTGTGCGAGCACTGCCACTCCACCCCCCACGAGCATCGTCACGCACATGGCCACCATGCCATAGAGCAGAAGTGGCCGCCGGCCCACGCGGTCCACCAAGAGACAGCTCCCTACAGCGTTTCCGATGGTGAAGGCCACAAAGGGGATGATAGAGAAGGTGATGCCGTGAAGGCCCAGGGCCTGGAAGAGCGTGCCGCTGAAGCTCACAATCGCGTTGATCCCAGTCATGATCTGGAAGAACTGGACGGCGCAGCCAATGATCACCACATTCCGGAAGAAGGGAACGGTGAAGACCTCGCTCCAAGTGGCGTCCCCAGCAGCTTTCTCGGTGTCAATCTCTGCCCGCACCTCCTTCAACTCGTGAGCGGCTGCATCCTGGTCACCCGCACGGAGCCGCGTCAGCACCCGCAGGGCTGCGTCCGAGCGCCCGGCGCTCTCCAAGAACCGCGGGGTCTCACAAACAAAGTACAAGCCGAGGACCACCAGCAAGCCCATCGCCTACAGTGATTGGCGGGAGCAATTGGAGTGATTCTTGCAATTCTAGACGTGCACATACTTGTGCTGGTCATTTGTAGCTTCTTCCTTTCTAGGTGCGGAACAAGTAAAACTTGTGCTGGTCATCTGTGGCTTCTTTTCTAGGGATTCTAGGTGCGGCCCAGGAGCTACTTGAAGACCAAGTGACAAGCGCCAGCCCCACGTGGCATCATGCACCGCATAGTTCAGCACTGCAGCAGCCACGATGCCCAGGCACACGTTGTTCTGGTAGATGCCTACGAGCATGCCACGGATCTTCTCCGGCGCGACTTCGGAGATGAAGGCTGGCCCGGCCGAGGACGTTATGCCCACGCCGACTCCAGCAATGACCCTGCCGATGATGAGCATGATCGTGTTCTGCGCTGCTGTCTGCACGCCTCCACCTGGGGCCCATCGCCACCAAACCTTCTAAACCCACCCCCCATCCCCCCACCCCCAACCTGCCCAACCCTCCAAACCCTCCCAACCCACCCCACCCCCACCTACGGCAAACAGCAAGGAGCCGATGAACAATGCCGGCCGCCGGCCGTGCCTTACGGGTGCTTCAGAAACGCTGTGCAGGGTTTTGGGTCTGGGGTTCAGTGTTGGGTACTGTATGGGGAATAACACAAGGCTTCTTAGAGGGATCCACTCCACCCTAAACCCATAAATACCCGGCAAGGCGCTTGTCCACCAGGTGGTGACCTGCCAGGACGGCGGCGATGGCCGCGCCGATGTTGAAGCCGTTCACCGTGAAGCCCTCCTGGGTCCCGGTGCAGAGTGGGGGGGCTGGGCAAAACTGCACCCGAAACCCGAAAACGGTCCCAGGTCTCAAGCAAGGTTCCCAGAAGGCCACCATCGGGTTGTCCTCCTCCGGCCAGCCCATCATGCTGCGAAAGCTGGGCATTGTGAAGACGTCGTTCACCACCCCGTTGTCGTAGCCGTGGAAGAAGCCTGTGGACGCAACGAACGCACCTGAGCCGCAGAGCACCTAGCAAAACGTAGAACCCTCAGCCTCAACCTCCTCCTGCGCTCGGGGCAACCTGGAACGAGGTAAGGAGGTTTCAACGACAAGCATGCCAAGTGGGAGACCCGGGCACAGATGATCGCGGCATAGGCGTTCTTCCAACAATCGGCCTTCGGCGCTTGCGCCTCGACTGCGTCCGCCGACGCCACGCCCTGAATCGCAACCGGCTCTGCCATGCCCGAGAATCGACAAACGGGAAGTTCGGCTGACAACCCTGCTTCCTGCAGACCTTGATCCAAACACGCTGCTGCGGCCTTGGCTGAGGCTGCTTAGGCTGCTCAGGCTGCTTAGGCTACTTAGGCTGCTTAGGGCTTAGGCCGCTTTAGCTGCTTAAGCTGTCTGGGGGCTTTGGAGGGTTCAGGGTTTAGGCAAAGCGTTTTGGACCCGAAGCTAAACCAGACATCGCGCTTTCCCGCCTTAAGTATCAACCCCATAAGGCAAGAAAGCCCGCAAAGCTCTCAACCGTAAGCCCATACCAGCCACGCAATTCTCGACTCCCAGCCAAGCAAAAAACGTCCATATGCCCCAGACATCTGGAAGCTTCTTTCTCGAGTCGTGTCTCTAGCGTCTCTCAAATATCTCATAATATCTCTCTCCGAGCTGGGCTGGATTCAGGGAGCCCAGAGAGTTTTCGTAGAAAAACATGCACTGTACACAAGACATCCTCCCGCCAACGCCTCTTGCAAATGGCCCAGCCCCGTGGCGGGCTGAGGCGTTACAGTCTGGGAGTGTGTCGGGCGCAGGGCCCAAACGACCTCGCCCACAAATTACAAGGGCATCTGCCCAGGGCCCTCGTGTGAGGCCCTCGCCCAGGTCCAGAGCTTCTGTAGCTCGAGGAATGTCAGGGCCCCTAAGCCCTGGATCCCGTGAACCCTTCTGAAAGGCTGTTTGGCTCGAAGGGTCTCAGCAGGATATCTGCTCCGGGCCACGAAGCCTCGACCGAGGGGCTTGTTCGGGGGTTAGGGGATTCAGGGCTTTTTATACAAGGTTTACCGGGGGGGGGAGGGGGGGGGGGGGGGGGGGGGGGGGGGGGGGGGGGGGGGGGCGCGCGCACTTGCAGAGCTTGTCGGGCTTGTCTTGTAGGATTTGTGTGTTTGCAGAGCTTGCGGACTTGCAGGATTTGGTTCAGCCCGCACATATTCCATAAAACCACAAAGCCAAGAGCAAGAGAGAGAAAGAGATTCAGAGAAAGGACGAGAGAGAGAGAGAGAGAGAGAGAGAGATTGAAAAAAGAGAGCGTGCGAGAGAGTAAGGCAGCATTGCAAACATTCGAGTGTAGCTGGGGGCGCGCGCCTGGCATTTTCACACCTCCAGGACTTCGCTGCTGGGCTTCTTGTCCTCCTCCTGCTTTCGGGCCGTAGCTTGGGGGGCTTCAAAGCATCCAGCAACCCCTTATAGCAAACCCAATTTAAGCCCTCTTAGCTCACCTATAGAGCACAAAAAAAAAAAACCTTCTCAAGCACCCCATGAACCCCTGGTGAACCTGCCTTGAACCCCGCAGTCTCGGCAACGGCAACCAAGCCATGGCCGCCACGCAGGTTGCCCTCCAGCTCAGGGATTGGAGTGCTTAGCTTCGTTTCAGATGTTCAAGGCTTGAAGGTTTCTAGAGCGTGGGATTTAGGGATGCAGGGTTTCGTGTTGAGGGCGGTTTGGGGATCGTCCGGGGCTTCAGATTCATGGCTTATGGTTGTCGGATGCTGCTGGGGCTTTTGGGGGGAACTCCTTCATGCGTCAAACCCAGAACCCCCCAGTTCGGTCCCTCAACGAGGTGCCCAAGTAAAAGAGCCGCAATTCACCCAACTCTCCTGAAACCTCGAAGTCAGGGTAGCTTGGGGCTTCGGAGATTTTTGAAATCATAGGGGGAACAGCATCATATGGCTTCAAACTTGCCGAAACCCTCGAAAAGCCCGAACCCGATAGCCCAAGCCCACTCCCCAAAACAGAGAAGCGGATGAGAAGCGGCCACCCCTTTGGCTTCGTGCCTGGGCGAAGGATTTGAAGTCCTTCCAGCCGGAGAAGCGGAAGAGTGGCACGATCTCCTGCGCACTTGGGGGGCTGCCGACGTTGTGGGTGCGGGCTTATGGTAGCTGCGCCAGGATGTTTGGGTTGAGGGCGCAGGGAGTTGCAGGGGCTCCTCCAGGGTCTTGCCCTTGGTCTCGGGCACGCAGGTGAGCACGAAGGGGATCACGGCGAGGCACACGCACCCGAAGAAGATCAGCGTCCCGCCCGGGCCAAGCGGCGATGCGATCATCTGCGGCGTCAGGAAGGCACTCATGACGTTGGCAGGACCCCAGTTCATGGCCGTGCAGAGTCCCACGGCCTTTCCGCGCACCCGCAGCGGCATGATCTCAGAGATGTACAGCCAGGCCCCGAAGCCCCAGGAGATTCCGAAGGAGAACATGTACGCCACGATCATGGACACGATCGTGTAGCCTGCAGCTGTGCCGATCTGCCCATCTGGATCCTGTGCGAGCACTGCCACTCCACCCCCCACGAGCATCGTCACGCACATGGCCACCATGCCATAGAGCAGGAGTGGCCGCCGGCCCACGCGGTCCACCAAGAGACAGCTCCCTACAGCGTTTCCGATGGTGAAGGCCACAAAGGGGATGATAGAGAAGGTGATGCCGTGAAGGCCCAGGGCCTGGAAGAGTGTGCCGCTGAAGCTCACAATCGCGTTGATCCCAGTCATGATCTGGAAGAACTGGACGGCGCAGCCAATGATCACCACATTCCGGAAGAAGGGAACGGTGAAGACCTCGCTCCAAGTGGCGTCCCCAGCAGCTTTCTCGGTGTCAATCTCTGCCCGCACCTCCTTCAACTCGTGAGCGGCTGCATCCTGGTCACCCGCACGGAGCCGCGTCAGCACCCGCAGGGCTGCGTCCGAGCGCCCGGCGCTCTCCAAGAACCGCGGGGTCTCACAAACAAAGTACAAGCCGAGGACCACCAGGAGGCCCATCGCCTAGGGATTGGTGGCAGTAGTTAGTGTGATTCTTGAAATTCTTGACGTGCACATACTTGTGCTGGTCATTTGTAGCTTCTTCCTTCTTCCTTTCTAGGTGCGGCACAAATAAAACTTGTGCTGGTCAACTGTAGCTTCTTTTCTAGGGATTCTAGGTGCGGCCCAGGAGCTACTTGAAGACCAAGTGACAAGCGCCAGCCCCACGTGGCATCATGCACCGCATAGTTCAGCACTGCAGCAGCTACGATGGCCAGGCACACGTTGTTCTGGTAGATGCCTACGAGCATGCCACGGATCTTCTCCGGCGCGACTTCGGAGATGAAGGCTGGCCCGGCCGAGGACGTTATGCCCACGCCGACTCCAGCAATGACCCTGCCGATGATGAGCATGATCGTGTTCTGCGCTGCTGTCTGCACGCCTCCACCTGGGGCCCCAAGCGCCGAACCTTCTAAACCCACACCCCCCATCCCCCCGCCCCCACCCAACCTACCCCAACCCTCCCCACCCCCACCCCCACCCACCCCCACCCACCCCCAACCTGCCCAACCCTCCCAACCCTCCCAACCCCCACCTACGGCAAACAGCAAGGAGCCGATGAACAATGCCGGCCGCCGGCCGTGCCTTACGGGCGCTTCAGAAACGCTGTGCCGGGTTTTGGGTCTGGGGTTCAGTGTTGGGTACTGTATGGGGAATAACACAAGGCTTCTTAGACCCACAAATACCCGGCAAGGCGCTTGTCCACCAGGTGGTGACCTGCCAGGACGGCGGCGACGGCCGCGCCGATGTTGAAGCCGTTCACCGTGAAGCCCTCCTAGGTCCCGGTGCAGAGTGGGGGGCTGGGCAAAACTGCACCTGAAACCCAAAAACGGTCCCAGGTCCCAAGCAAGGTTCCCAGAAGGCCACCATCGCGTTTTCCTCCTCCGGCCAGCCCATCATGCCGCGAAAGCTGGGCATGGTGAAGACATCGTTCACCACCCCGTTGTCGTAGCCGTGGAAGAAGCCCGTGGACGCAACGAACGCACCTGAGCCGCAGAGCACCTAGCAAAACAAAGAACCCTCAGCCTCAATCTCCTCCTGCGCTCGGGGCAACCTGGAACGAGGTAAGGAGGTTTCAACGACAAGCATGCCAAGTGGGAGACCCGGGCACAGATGATCGCGGCATAGGCGTTCTTCCAACAATCGGCCTTCGGCGCTTGCACCTCGACTGCGTCCGCCGACGCCACGCCCTGAATCGCAACCGGCTCTGCCATGCCCGAGAATCGACAATCGGGAAGTTCGGCTGACAACCCTGCTTCCTGCAGACCTTGATCCAAACACGCTGCTGCGGCCTTGGCTGAGGCTGCTTAGGCTGCTGAGGCTGCTTAGGCTACTTAGGCTGCTTAGGGCTTAGGCCGCTTTAGCTGCTTAAGCTGTCTGGGGGCTTTGGAGGGTTCAGGGTTTAGGCAAAGCGTTTTGGACCCGAACCTAAACCAGACATCGCGCTTTCCCGCCTTAAGTATCAACCCCATACGCCAAAAAAGCCCCCAAAGCTCTCAACCGTAAGCCCATACCAGCCACTCAACTCTCGACTCTCAGCCAGGCAAGAAACGTTCATGTGCACCAGACATCTGGAAGCTTCTTTCTCGAGTCGTGTCTCTAGCGTCTCTCAAATATCTCATAATATCTCTCTCCGAGCTGGGCTGGATTCAGGGAGCCCAGAGAGTTTTCGTAGAAAAACATGCACTGTACACAAGACATCCTCCCGCCAACGCCTCTTGCAAATGGCCCGGCCCCGTGGCGGGCTGAGGCGTTAAAGTCTGGGAGTGTGTCGGGCGCAGGGCCCAAACGACCTCGCCCACAAATTACAAGGGCATCTGCCCAGGGCCCTCGTGTGAGGCCCTCGCCCAGTGGGTCCAGAGGTTTTGTAGCTCGAGGAATGTGAGGGCCCCTAAGCCCTGAATCCCATGAACCCTTCTGAAAGGCTGTTTGGCTCGCAGGGTCTCTGCAGGATATCTGCTCCGGGCCACGAAGCCTCGACCGGGGGGCTTGTTCGGGGGTTAGGGGATTCAGGGCTTTTTATACAAGGTTTACCGGGGGGGGGGAGGGGGGGGGGCGCGCGCACTTGCAGAGCTTGTCGGGCTTGTCATTTAGGATTTGTGTGTTTGCAGAGCTTGAGGGCTTGCGGGCTTGCAGGCTTTGGTTCAACCCGCACATATTCCCGACACCATAACGCCCTCGGCCTAAAACCACAAAGCCAAAAGCAAGAGAGAGAAAGAGATACAGAGAAAGGACGAGAGAGAGAGAGAGAGAGAGAGAGAGAGAGAGCGAGATTGAAAAAGGAGAGCGTGCGAGAGAGTAAGGCAGTATTGCAAACTTGCGAGTGTAGCTGGGGGGCGCGCGCCTGGCATTTTCACACCTCCAGGACTTCGCTGCTGGGCTTCTTGTCCTCCTCCTGCTTTCGGGCCGTAGCTTGGGGGGCGATTTAAGCCCTCTTAGCTCAAGCACCCCATGAACCCCTGGTGAACCTGCCTTGAACCCCGCAGTCTCGGCAACGGCAACCAAGCCATGGCCGCCACGCAGGTTGCCCTCGAGCTTAGGGCTTTCTGCGTTGGATCGTTTCAGATGTTCAAGGTTTGAAGGTGTTTAGAGCTTGGGATTTAGGCATGCCGGGTTTCGTGTTGAGGGCTTCAGGTTTGGGCTTCGTGTGGGGCTTCGGATTCATGGCTTGTGGTTGTCGGATGTTGCCGGGGCTCTTTTGGGGGAACTCCTATAATGCCTCAAACCCAGACCCAGTTCCGTCCCTGCCCAAGTGCAAGAGCCGCAACTCCCCCCCCCCTCCTCCCCAACTCTCCTGAAACCTCGAAGTCGTCCAGGGTTTAGGGTCGTTGAGGGCTTCGAGAATTTGAAATCATAAATGTGAACAGCATGATATGGCTTCAACTTGCCTAGACCTTTGCAAAGCCCGAACCCGATAGCCCAAGCCCACTCCCCAAAACAGAGAAGCGGCCGCCCCTTTGGCTTCGTGCCTGGGCGAAGGATTTGAAGTCCTTCCAGCCGGAGAAGCGGAAGAGTGGCACGATCTCCTGCGCACTTGGGGGGCTGCCGACGTTCTGGGTGCGGGTTTATGGTAGCTGCGCCAGGATGTTTGGGTTGAGGGCGCAGGGAGTTGCAGGGGCTCCTCCAGGGTCTTGCCCTTGGTCTCGGGCACGCAAGTGAGCACGAAGGGGATCACGGCGAGGCACACGCACCCGAAGAAGATCAGCGTTCCGCCCGGGCCAAGCGGCGACGCGATCATCTGCGGAGTCAGGAAGGCACTCATGACGTTGGCAGGACCCCAGTTCATGGCCGTGCAGAGTCCCACGGCCTTTCCGCGCACCCGCAGCGGCATGATCTCAGAGATGTACAGCCAGGCCCCGAAGCCCCAGGAGATTCCGAAGGAGAACATGTACGCCACGATCATGGACACGATCGTGTAGCCTGCAGCTGTGCCGATCTGCCCATCTGGATCCTGTGCGAGCACTGCCACTCCACCCCCCACGAGCATCGTCACGCACATGGCCACCATGCCATAGAGCAGGAGTGGCCGCCGGCCCACGCGGTCCACCAAGAGACAGCTCCCTACAGCGTTTCCGATGGTGAAGGCCACAAAGGGGATGATAGAGAAGGTGATGCCGTGAAGGCCCAGGGCCTGGAAGAGCGTGCCGCTGAAGCTCACAATTGCGTTGATCCCAGTCATGATCTGGAAGAACTGGACGGCGCAGCCAATGATCACCACATTCCGGAAGAAGGGAACGGTGAAGACCTCGCTCCACGTGGCGTCCCCAGCAGCTTTCTCGGTGTCAATCTCTGCCCGCACCTCCTTCAACTCGTGAGCGGCTGCATCCTGGTCACCCGCACGGAGCCGCGTCAGCACCCGCAGGGCTGCGTCCGAGCGCCCGGCGCTCTCCAAGAACCGCGGGGTCTCACAAACAAAGTACAAGCCGAGGACCACCAGCAAGCCCATCGCCTACAGTGATTGGCGGGAGCAATTAGAGTGATTCTTGCAATTCTTGACGTGCACATACTTGTGCTGGTCATTTGTAGCTTCTTCCTTTCTAGGTGCGGAACAAATAAAACTTGTGCTGGTCATCTGTAGCTTCTTTTCTAGGGATTCTAGGTGCGGCCCAGGAGCTACTTGAAGACCAAGTGACAAGCGCCAGCCCCACGTGGCATCATGCACCGCATAGTTCAGCACTGCAGCAGCCACGATGGCCAGGCACACGTTGTTCTGGTAGATGCCTACGAGCATGCCACGGATCTTCTCCGGCGCGACTTCGGAGATGAAGGCTGGCCCGGCCGAGGACGTTATGCCCACGCCGACTCCAGCAATGACCCTGCCGATGATGAGCATGATCGTGTTCTGCGCTGCTGTCTGCACGCCTCCACCTGGGGCCCATCGCCACCAAACCTTCTAAACCCACACACCCCCAACCTGCCCAACCCTCCCAACCCTCCCAACCCCCACCTACGGCAAACAGCAAGGAGCCGATGAACAATGCCGGCCGCCGGCCGTGCCTTACGGGTGCTTCAGAAACGCTGTGCCGGGTTTTGGGTCTGGGGTTCAGTGTTGGGTACTGTATGGGGAATAACACAAGGCTTCTTAGACCCACAAATACCCGGCAAGGCGCTTGTCCACCAGGTGGTGACCTGCCAGGACGGCGGCGACGGCCGCGCCGATGTTGAAGCCGTTCACCGTGAAGCCCTCCTAGGTCCCGGTGCAGAGTGGGGGGCTGGGCAAAACTGCACCCGAAACCCAAAAACGGTCCCAGGTCCCAAATGGTCCCAAGCAAGGTTCCCAGAAGGCCACCATCGCGTTTTCCTCCTCCGGCCAGCCCATCATGCCGCGAAAGCTGGGCATGGTGAAGACATCGTTCACCACCCCGTTGTCGTAGCCGTGGAAGAAGCCCGTGGACGCAACGAACGCACCTGAGCCGCAGAGCACCTAGCAAAACAAAGAACCCTCAGCCTCAATCTCCTCCTGCGCTCGGGGCAACCTGGAACGAGGTAAGGAGGTTTCAACGACAAGCATGCCAAGTGGGAGACCCGGGCACAGATGATCGCGGCATAGGCGTTCTTCCAACAATCGGCCTTCGGTGCTTGCACCTCGACTGCGTCCGCCGACACCACACCCCGAATCGCAACCGGCTCTGCCATGCCCGAGAATCGACAATCGGGAAGTTCGGCTGACAACCCTGCTTCCTGCAGACCTTGATCCAAACACGCTGCTGCGGCCTTGGCTGAGGCTGCTTAGGCTGCTGAGGCTGCTTAGGCTACTTAGGCTGCTTAGGGCTTCGGCCGCTTGGGCTGCTTAAGCTGTCTGGAGGCCTTGGAGGGTTCAGGGTTTAGGCAAAGCGTTTTGGCTCCTTGCTTCAGAGTGACGTTGCAGAGGACCTGAACCATAACACCCATAGTCTCCTCCTGATGCCTCACCCGCCCCTTGAGAACCCTATGAACCGGAACCGGCGAGAGGCCCGCTGACCGTGCGAATGCGCGCCCGTCCAAAGCCGTAAGCCCATATCAGCCACTCAACTCTCGACTCCCAGCCAAGCAAAAAACGTTCATGTGCCCCAGACATCTGGAAGCTTCTTTCTCGAGTCGTGTCTCTAGCGTCTCTCAAGTATCTCATAATATCTCTCTCCGAGCTGGGCTGGATTCAGGGAGCCCAGAGAGTTTTCGAAGAAAAACATGCACTGTACACAAGACATCCTCCCGCCAACGCCTCTTGCAAATGGCCCAGCCCCGTGGCGGGCTGAGGCGTTACAGTCTGGGAGTGTGTCGGGCGCAGGGCCCAAACGACCTCGCCCACAAATTGAATTTTAAATGGGCATCCGCCCAGGTCCCTCGTGTGAGGCCCTCGCCCAGGTCCAGAGCTTTTGTAGCTCGAGGAATGTCAGGGCCCCTAAGCCCTGGATCCCGTGAACCCTTTTAAAAACCTGTTTGGCTCGCAGGGTCTCTGCAGGATTTCTGGTCCGGGCCACGAAGCCTCGACCGGGGGGCTTGTTCGGGGGTTAGGGGATTCTGGGCTTTTTATACAAAGTTTACAGGGGGGTGCTTGCAGAGCTTGTCGGGCTTGTCATGTAGGATTTGTGTGTTTGCAGGGCTTGCAGGCTTGCAGGCTTGCAGGATTCGGTTCAACCCGCACCTATTCCAGACACCATAACGCCTTCGGCCTAAAACCACAAAGCCAAAGCAAGAGAGAGAAAGAGAGACAGAGAGAAAAGAGAGACAGAGAGAGAGAGAGAGAGAACAAGAACAAAAAAATGAGAGATAGAGAGAGAGAGACAGTAAGGCAGTATTGCAAACTTTCGAGTGTAGCTGGGGGTGCGCCTGGCATTTTCACACCTCCAGGACTTCGCTGCTGGGCTTCTTGTCCTCCTCCTGCTTTCGGGCCGTAGCTTGGGGGGCTTCAGAGTCGTTAGCCTCTGGGTGTGGGGTTCCCGGTTAACCCCCTCTAAGAAAAAGCATCCAGCAACCCCTATAGCAAACCCGATTAAGCCGTCTAGGCTCACCTATAGAGCACCAAAAAAAAAACCTTCTCCAACACCCCATACACCCTGCTGAACCTGCCTTGAACCCCGCAGTCTCGGCAACAACCAAGCCATGGCCGCCGCGCAGGTTGCCCTCGAGCTTAGGGATTATAGTGCTTAGGATCGTTTCAGATGTGCAAGGCTTGAAGGTTTCTAGAGCGTGGGATTTAGGGATGCAGGGTTTCGTGTTGAGGGCTTCAGGTTTGGGGTTCGTGTGGGGCTTCGGATTCATGGCTTATGGTTGTCGGATGTTGCCGGGGCTTTTGGGGGGAACTCCTAATGCCTCAAACCCAGACCCCCCAGTTCGGTCCCTCAACGAGGTGCCCAAGTGAAAGAGCCGCAATTCACCCAACTCTCCTGAAACCTCGAAGTCCAGGGTTTAGGGTAATTAGCTGGGGGGCTTCGGAGATTTTTGAAATCATAAATGTGAACAGCATGATATGGCTTCAACTTGCCTAGACCTTTGCAAAGCCCGAACCCGCTAGCCCAAGCCCGCTCCCCAAAAACAGGTGCCACCCCTTTGGCTTCGTGCCTGGGCGAAGGATTTGAAGTCCTTCCAGCCGGAGAAGCGGAAGAGTGGCACGATCTCCTGCGCACTTGGGGGGCTGCCGACGTTGTGGGTGCGGGCTTATGGTAGCTGCGCCAGGATGTTTGGGTTGAGGGCGCAGGGAGTTGCAGGGGCTCCTCCAGGGTCTTGCCCTTGGTCTCGGGCACGCAGGTGAGCACGAAGGGGATCACGGCGAGGCACACGCACCCGAAGAAGATCAGCGTTCCGCCCGGGCCAAGCGGCGACGCGATCATCTGCGGAGTCAGGAAGGCACTCATGACGTTGGCAGGACCCCAGTTCATGGCCGTGCAGAGTCCCACGGCCTTTCCGCGCACCCGCAGCGGCATGATCTCGGAGATGTACAGCCAGGCCCCGAAGCCCCAGGAGATTCCGAAGGAGAACATGTACGCCACGATCATGGACACGATCGTGTAGCCTGCAGCTGTGCCGATCTGCCCATCTGGATCCTGTGCGAGCACTGCCACTCCACCCCCCACGAGCATCGTCACGCACATGGCCACCATGCCATAGAGCAGAAGTGGCCGCCGGCCCACGCGGTCCACCAAGAGACAGCTCCCTACAGCGTTTCCGATGGTGAAGGCCACAAAGGGGATGATAGAGAAGGTGATGCCGTGAAGGCCCAGGGCCTGGAAGAGCGTGCCGCTGAAGCTCACAATGGCGTTGATCCCAGTCATGATCTGGAAGAACTGGACGGCGCAGCCAATGATCACGACATTCCGGAAGAAGGGAACGGTGAAGACCTCGCTCCACGTGGCATCCCCAGCAGCTTTCTCGGTGTCAATCTCTGCCCGCACCTCCTTCAACTCGTGAGCGGCTGCATCCTGGTCACCCGCACGGAGCCGCGTCAGCACCCGCAGGGCTGCGTCCGAGCGCCCGGCGCTCTCCAAGAACCGCGGGGTCTCACAAACAAAGTACAAGCCGAGGACCACCAGCAAGCCCATAGCCTAGGGATTTGCGGGAGTAGTTAGTGTGATTCTTGCAATTCTTGACGTGCACATACTTGTGCTGGTCATTTGCAGCTTCTTCCTTTCTAGGTGCGGAACAAATACGACTTGTGCTGGTCATCTGTGGCTTCTTTTCTAGGGATTCTAGGTGCGGCCCAGGAGCTACTTGAAGACCAAGTGACAAGCGCCAGCCCCACGTGGCATCATGCACCGCATAGTTCAGCACTGCAGCAGCCACGATGGCCAGGCACACGTTGTTCTGGTAGATGCCTACGAGCATGCCACGGATCTTCTCCGGCGCGACTTCGGAGATGAAGGCTGGCCCGGCCGAGGACGTTATGCCCACGCCGACACCAGCAATGACCCTGCCGATGATGAGCATGATCGTGTTCTGCGCTGCTGTCTGCACGCCTCCACCTGGGGCCCATCGCCACCAAACCTTCTAAACCCACACCCCATCCCCCCACCCCCAACCTGCCCAACCCTCCCAACCCTCCCAACCCCCACCTACGGCAAACAGCAAGGAGCCGATGAACAATGCCGGCCGCCGGCCGTGCCTTACGGGTGCTTCAGAAACGCTGTGCCGGGTTTTGGGTCTGGGGTTCAGTGTTGGGTACTGTATGGGGAATAACACAAGGCTTCTTAGACCCACAAATACCCGGCAAGGCGCTTGTCCACCAGGTGGTGACCTGCCAGGACGGCGGCGACGGCCGCGCCGATGTTGAAGCCGTTCACCGTGAAGCCCTCCTAGGTCCCGGTGCAGAGTGGGGGGCTGGGCAAAACTGCACCTGAAACCCAAAAACGGTCCCAGGTCCCAAGCAAGGTTCCCAGAAGGCCACCATCGCGTTTTCCTCCTCCGGCCAGCCCATCATGCCGCGAAAGCTGGGCATGGTGAAGACATCGTTCACCACCCCGTTGTCGTAGCCGTGGAAGAAGCCCGTGGACGCAACGAACGCACCTGAGCCGCAGAGCACCTAGCAAAACAAAGAACCCTCAGCCTCAATCTCCTCCTGCGCTCGGGGCAACCTGGAACGAGGTAAGGAGGTTTCAACGACAAGCATGCCAAGTGGGAGACCCGGGCACAGATGATCGCGGCATAGGCGTTCTTCCAACAATCGGCCTTCGGTGCTTGCACCTCGACTGCGTCCGCCGACACCACACCCCGAATCGCAACCGGCTCTGCCATGCCCGAGAATCGACAATCGGGAAGTTCGGCTGACAACCCTGCTTCCTGCAGACCTTGATCCAAACACGCTGCTGCGGCCTTGGCTGAGGCTGCTTAGGCTGCTGAGGCTGCTTAGGCTACTTAGGCTGCTTAGGGCTTCGGCCGCTTGGGCTGCTTAAGCTGTCTGGAGGCCTTGGAGGGTTCAGGGTTTAGGCAAAGCGTTTTGGCTCCTTGCTTCAGAGTGACGTTGCAGAGGACCTGAACCATAACACCCATAGTCTCCTCCTGATGCCTCACCCGCCCCTTGAGAACCCTATGAACCGGAACCGGCGAGAGGCCCGCTGACCGTGCGAATGCGCGCCCGTCCAAAGCCGTAAGCCCATATCAGCCACTCAACTCTCGACTCCCAGCCAAGCAAAAAACGTTCATGTGCCCCAGACATCTGGAAGCTTCTTTCTCGAGTCGTGTCTCTAGCGTCTCTCAAGTATCTCATAATATCTCTCTCCGAGCTGGGCTGGATTCAGGGAGCCCAGAGAGTTTTCGTAGAAAAACATGCACTGTACACAAGACATCCTCCCGCCAATGCCTCTTGCAAATGGCCCGGCCCCGTGGCGGGCTGAGGCGTTCAAGTCTGGGAGTGTGTCGGGCGCAGGGTCCAAACGACCTCGCCCACAAATTGAATTTTAAATGGGCATCCGCCCAGGGCCCTCGTGTGAGGCCCTCGCCCAGTGGGGTCCAGAGCTTTTGTAGCTCGAGGAACGTCAGGGCCCCTAAGCCCTGGATCCCGTGAACCCTTCTGAAAGGCTGTTTAGCTCGCAGGGTCTCTGCAGGATATCTGCTCCGGGCCACGAAGCCTCGACCGGGGGGCTTGTTCGGGGGTTAGGGGATTCAGGGCATTTATACAAGGTTTACCTTTGTGTGTTTGCAGGGCTTGGGGGCTTGCAGGCTTGCAGGCTTGCAGGATTTGGTTCAACCCGCACCTATTCCAGACACCATAACGCCTTCGGCCTAAAACCACAAAGCCAAAGCAAGAGAGAGAAAGGGAGACAGAGAGAAAAGAGAGACAGAGAGAGAGAGAGAGAGAGAGAAAAAAAAAAAGATGAGAGATAGAGAGAGAGACAGTAAGGCAGTATTGCAAACTTTCGAGTGTAGCTGGGGGCGCGCGCCTGGCATTTTCACACCTCCAGGACTTCGCTGCTGGGCTTCTTGTCCTCCTCCTGCTTTCGGGCCGTAGCTTGGGGGGGCTTCAGAGTCGTTAGCCTCTGGGTGTGGGGTTCGCGGTTAACCCCCTCTAAGAAAAAGCATCCAGCAACCCCTATAGCAAACCCGATTAAGCCGTCTAGGCTCACTTATAGAGCACAAAAAAAAAACCTTCTCAAACACCCCATACACCCTGCTGAACCTGCCTTGAACCCCGCAGTCTCGGCAACAACCAAGCCATGGCCGCCGCGCAGGTTGCCCTCGAGCTTAGGGATAAGTGCATAGCATCGTTTCAGATGTGCAAGGCTTGAAGGTTTCTAGAGCGTGGGATTTAGGGATGCAGGGTCGTGTTGAGGGCTTCAGGTTTGGGGTTCGTGTGGGGCTTCGGATTCATGGCTTATGGTTGTCGGATGCTGCTGGGGCTCTTTTGGGGGGAACTCCTTCATGCGTCAAACCCAGACCCGCCAGTTCGGTCCCTCAACGAGGTGCCCAAGTGAAAGAGCCGCAATTCACCCAACTCTCCTGAAACCTCGAAGTCCAGGGTTTAGGGTAGCCGGGGGGCTTCGGAGATTTTTGAAATCATAAATGTGAACAGCATGATATGGCTTCAACTTGCCTAGACCTTTGCAAAGCCCGAACCCGCTAGCCCAAGCCCGCTCCCCAAAAACAGGTGCCACCCCTTTGGCTTCATGCCTGGGCGAAGGATTTGAAGTCCTTCCAGCCGGAGAAGCGGAAGAGTGGCACGATCTCCTGCGCACTTGGGGGGCTGCCGACGTTGTGGGTGCGGGCTTATGGTAGTTGCGCCAGGATGTTTGGGTTGTGGGGGTGTAGGGAGTTGTAGGGGCTCCTCCAGGGTCTTGCCCTTGGTCTCGGGCACGCAGGTGAGCACGAAGGGGATCACGGCGAGGCAGACGCACCCGAAGAAGATCAGCGTCCCGCCCGGGCCAAGCGGCGACGCGATCATCTGCGGCGTCAGGAAGGCACTCATGACGTTGGCAGGACCCCAGTTCATGGCCGTGCAGAGTCCCACGGCCTTTCCGCGCACCCGCAGCGGCATGATCTCGGAGATGTACAGCCAGGCCCCGAAGCCCCAGGAGATTCCGAAGGAGAACATGTACGCCACGATCATGGACACGATCGTGTAGCCTGCAGCTGTGCCGATCTGCCCATCTGGATCCTGTGCGAGCACTGCCACTCCACCCCCCACGAGCATCGTCACGCACATGGCCACCATGCCATAGAGCAGAAGTGGCCGCCGGCCCACGCGGTCCACCAAGAGACAGCTCCCTACAGCGTTTCCGATGGTGAAGGCCACAAAGGGGATGATGGAGAAGGTGATGCCGTGAAGGCCCAAGGCCTGGAAGAGCGTGCCGCTGAAGCTGACAATCGCGTTGATCCCAGTCATGATCTGGAAGAACTGGACGGCGCAGCCAATGATCACGACATTCCGGAAGAAGGGAACGGTGAAGACCTCGCTCCAAGTGGCGTCCCCAGCAGCTTTCTCGGTGTCGATCTCTGCCCGCACCTCCTTCAACTCGTGAGCGGCTGCATCCTGGTCACCCGCACGGAGCCGCGTCAGCACCCGCAGGGCTGCGTCCGAGCGACCGGCACTCTCCAAGAACCGCGGGGTCTCACAAACGAAGTACAAGCCGAGGACCACCAGCAAGCCCATCGCCTACAGTGATTGGCGGGAGCAATTAGAGTGATTCTTGCAATTCTTGACGTGCACATACTTTTGCTGGTCATTTGCAGCTTCTTCCTTTCGAGGTGCGGCACAAATAAAACTTGTGCTGGTCATCTGTAGCTTCTTTTCTAGGGATTCTAGGTGCGGCCCAGGAGCTACTTGAAGACCAAGTGACAAGCGCCAGCCCCACGTGGCATCATGCACCGCATAGTTCAGCACTGCAGCAGCCACGATGGCCAGGCACACGTTGTTCTGGTAGATGCCTACGAGCATGCCACGGATCTTCTCCGGCGCGACTTCGGAGATGAAGGCTGGCCCGGCCGAGGACGTTATGCCCACGCCGACTCCAGCAATGACCCTGCCGATGATGAGCATGATCGTGTTCTGCGCTGCTGTCTGCACGCCTCCACCTGGGGCCCATCGCCACCAAACCTTCTAAACCCACACCCCATCCCCCCGCCCCCAACCTGCCCAACCCTCCCAACCCTCCCAACCCACCCCACCCCCACCTACGGCAAACAGCAGGGAGCCGATGAACAATGCTGGCCGCCGTCCGTGCCTTAGAAACGGGCGGTGCAGGGTTCAGGGTTTGGGGTGTAATCATTCTGGTTTAGGAATGAACTTACTACAAAATGGGGAAATAACAAGAAGAATATAGGCGCAATGCTTCCTGCAGGGATCCATTCCAACCTCAACCCAGGGATCCATTCCAACCTAAACCCTACATGCCTTCAGCAGCGCCAAGGCGCTTGTCCACCAGGTGGTGACCTGCCAGGACGGCGGCGACGGCCGCGCCGATGTTGAAGCCGTTCACCGTGAAGCCCTCCTAGGTCCCGGTGCAGAGTGGGGGGCTGGGCAAAACTGCACCCGAAACCCAAAAACGGTCCCAGGTCCCAAATGGTCCCAAGCAAGGTTCCCAGAAGGCCACCATCGCGTTTTCCTCCTCCGGCCAGCCCATCATGCTGCGAAAGCTGCTCATGGTGAAGACATCGTTCACCACCCCGTTGTCGTAGCCGTGGAAGAAGCCCGTGGACGCAACGAACGCACCTGAGCCGCAGAGCGCCTAGCAAAACGTAGAACCCTCAACCTCAACCTCCTCCCGCGCTCGGGGCAACCTGGAGGTTTCAACGACAAGCACGCCAAGTGGGAGACCCGGGCACAGATGATCGCGGCATAGGCGTTCTTCCAACAATCGGCCTTCGGCGCTTGCGCCTCGACTGCGTCCGCCGACGCCACGCCCTGAATTGCAACCGGCTCTGCCATGCCCGAGAATCGACAATCGGGAAGTTCGGCTGACAACCCTGCTTCCTGCAGACCTTGATCCAAACACGCTGCTGCGGCCTTGGCTGAGGCTGCTTAGGCTGCTGAGGCTGCTTAGGCTACTTAGGCTGCTTAGGGCTTCGGCCGCTTGGGCTGCTTAAGCTGTCTGGAGGCCTTGGAGGGTTCAGGGTTTAGGCAAAGCGTTTTGGCTCCTTGCTTCAGAGTGACGTTGCAGAGGACCTGAACCATAACACCCATAGTCTCCTCCTGATGCCTCACCCGCCCCTTGAGAACCCTATGAACCGGAACCGGCGAGAGGCCCGCTGACCGTGCGAATGCGCGCCCGTCCAAAGCTCTCAACCGTCGTAAGCCCATATCAGCCACTCAACTCTCGACTCCCAGCCAAGCAAAAAACGTTCATGTGCCCCAGACATCTGGAAGCTTCTTTCTCGAGTCGTGTCTCTAGCGTCTCAAAAATATCTCATAATATCTCTCTCCGAGCTGGGCTGGATTCAGGGAGCCCAGAGAGTTTTCGTAGAAAAACATGCACTGTACACAAGACATCCTCCAACCAACGCCTCTTGCAAATGGCCCAGCCCCATGGCGGGCTGAGGCGTTCAAGTCTGGGAGTGTGTCGGGCGCAGGGTCCAAACGACCTCGCCCACAAATTGAATTTTAAATGGGCATCCGCCCAGGGCCCTCGTGTGAGGCCCTCGCCCAGTGGGGTCCAAAGCTCTTGTAGCTCGAGGAACATCAGGGCCCCTAAGCCCTGGATCCCGTGAACCCTTCTGAAAGGCTGTTTGGCTCGCAGGGTCTCTGCAGGATATCTGCTCCGGGCCACGAAGCCTCGACCGGGGGGCTTGTTCGGGGGTTAGGGGATTCAGGGCTTTTTATACAAGGTTTACCGGGGGGGGGGAGGGGGGGGGCGCGCGCACTTGCAGAGCTTGTCGGGCTTGTCATTTAGGATTTGTGTGTTTGCAGAGCTTGAGGGCTTGCGGGCTTGCAGGCTTTGGTTCAACCCGCACATATTCCCGACACCATAACGCCCTCGGCCTAAAACCACAAAGCCAAAAGCAAGAGAGAGAAAGAGATACAGAGAAAGGACGAGAGAGAGAGAGAGAGAGAGAGAGAGAGAAGATTGAAAAAGGAGAGCGTGCGAGAGAGTAAGGCAGTATTGCAAACTTGCGAGTGTAGCTGGGGGGCGCGCGCCTGGCATTTTCACACCTCCAGGACTTCGCTGCTGGGCTTCTTGTCCTCCTCCTGCTTTCGGGCCGTAGCTTGGGGGGCTTCAGAGTCGTTAGCCTCTGGGTGTGGGGTTCGCGGTTAACCCCCTCTAAGAAAAAGCATCCAGCAACCCCTATAGCAAACCCGATTTGAGCCCTCTTAGCTCACCTATAGAGCACCAACAAAAAAAACCTTCTCAAGCACCCCATGAACCCCTGGTGAACCTGCCTTGAACCCCGCAGTCTCGGCAACAAGCAAGCCATGGCCGCCACGCAGGTTGCCCTCGAGCTCAGGGATTATAGTGCTCAGCATCGTTTCAGATGTTCAAGGCTTGAAGGTGTTTAGAGCTTGGGATTTAGGCATGCAGGGTTTCGTGTTGAGGGCTTCAGGTTTGGGCTTCGTGTGGGGCTTCGGATTCATGCCTTGTGGTTGTCGGATGTTGCCGGGGCTATTATAATGCCTCAAACCCAGACCCAGTTCCGTCCCTGCCCAAGTGAAAGAGCCGCAACTCCCCCCCCCTCCCCCCTCCCCAACTCTCCTGAAACCTCGAAGTCCAGGGTTTAGGGTCGTTGGGGGCTTCGAGAATTTGAAATCATAAATGTGAACAGCATGATATGGCTTCAAACTTGCCTAGACCTTTGCAAAGCCCGAGCCCGATAGCCCAAGCCCGCTCCCCAAAAAAGAGAAGGGGCCACCCCTTTGGCTTCGTGCCTGGGCGAAGGATTTGAAGTCCTTCCAGCCGGAGAAGCGGAAGAGTGGCACGATCTCCTGCGCACTTGGGGGGCTGCCGACGTTGTGGGTGCGGGCTTATGGTAGCTGCGCCAGGATGTTTGGGTTGTGGGGGCGCAGGGAGCTGTAGGGGCTCCTCCAGGGTCTTGCCCTTGGTCTCGGGCACGCAGGTGAGCACGAAGGGGATCACGGCGAGGCACACGCACCCGAAGAAGATCAGCGTTCCGCCCGGGCCAAGCGGCGACGCGATCATCTGCGGAGTCAGGAAGGCACTCATGACGTTGGCAGGACCCCAGTTCATGGCCGTGCAGAGTCCCACGGCCTTTCCGCGCACCCGCAGCGGCATGATCTCGGAGATGTACAGCCAGGCCCCGAAGCCCCAGGAGATTCCGAAGGAGAACATGTACGCCACGATCATGGACACGATCGTGTAGCCTGCAGCTGTGCCGATCTGCCCATCTGGATCCTGTGCAAGCACTGCCACTCCACCCCCCACGAGCATCGTCACGCACATGGCCACCATGCCATAGAGCAGGAGTGGCCGCCGGCCCACGCGGTCCACCAAGAGACAGCTCCCTACAGCGTTTCCGATGGTGAAGGCCACAAAGGGGATGATAGAGAAGGTGATGCCGTGAAGGCCCAGGGCCTGGAAGAGCGTTCCGCTGAAGCTCACAATGGCATTGATCCCAGTCATGATCTGGAAGAACTGGACGGCGCAGCCAATGATCACCACATTCCGGAAGAAGGGAACGGTGAAGACCTCGCTCCACGTGGCGTCCCCAGCAGCTTTCTCGGTGTCAATCTCTGCCCGCACCTCCTTCAACTCGTGAGCGGCTGCATCCTGGTCACCCGCACGGAGCCGCGTCAGCACCCGCAGGGCTGCGTCCGAGCGCCCGGCGCTCTCCAAGAACCGCGGGGTCTCACAAACAAAGTACAAGCCGAGGACCACCAGCAAGCCCATCGCCTACAGGGATTGGCGGGAGCAATTAGAGTGATTCTTGCAATTCTTGACGTGCACATACTTTTGCTGGTCATTTGCAGCTTCTTCCTTTCGAGGTGCGGCACAAATAAAACTTGTGCTGGTCATCTGTAGCTTCTTTTCTAGGGATTCTAGGTGCGGCCCAGGAGCTACTTGAAGACCAAGTGACAAGCGCCAGCCCCACGTGGCATCATGCACCGCATAGTTCAGCACTGCAGCAGCCACGATGGCCAGGCACACGTTGTTCTGATAGATGCCTACGAGCATGCCACGGATCTTCTCCGGCGCGACTTCGGAGATGAAGGCTGGCCCGGCCGAGGACGTTATGCCCACGCCGACTCCAGCAATGACCCTGCCGATGATGAGCATGATCGTGTTCTGCGCTGCTGTCTGCACGCCTCCACCTGGGGCCCATCGCCACCAAACCTTCTAAACCCCCACCCCCAACCTGCCCAACCCTCCAAACCCTCCCAACCCACCCACCCCCACCTACGGCAAACAGCAAGGAGCCGATGAACAATGCCGGTCGCCGGCCGTGCCTTAAGAAGAGGGCGGTGCAGGGTTCAGGGTTTGGGGTGTAATCATTCTGGTTTAGGAATGAACTTACTACAAAATGGGGAAATAACAAGAAGAATATAGGCGCAATGCTTCCTGCAGGGATCCATTCCAACCTCAACCCAGGGATCCATTCCAACCTAAACCCTACATGCCTTCAGCAGCGGCAAGGCGCTTGTCCACCAGGTGGTGACCTGCCAGGACGGCGGCGACGGCCGCGCCGATGTTGAAGCCGTTCACCGTGAAGCCCTCCTAGGTCCCGGTGCAGAGTGGGGGGCTGGGCAAAACTGCACCCGAAACCCAAAAACGGTCCCAGGTCCCAAATGGTCCCAAGCAAGGTTCCCAGAAGGCCACCATCGCGTTTTCCTCCTCCGGCCAGCCCATCATGCTGCGAAAGCTGCTCATGGTGAAGACATCGTTCACCACCCCGTTGTCGTAGCCGTGGAAGAAGCCCGTGGACGCAACGAACGCACCTGAGCCGCAGAGCGCCTAGCAAAACGTAGAACCCTCAACCTCAACCTCCTCCCGCGCTCGGGGCAACCTGGAGGTTTCAACGACAAGCACGCCAAGTGGGAGACCCGGGCACAGATGATCGCGGCATAGGCGTTCTTCCAACAATCGGCCTTCGGCGCTTGCGCCTCGACTGCGTCCGCCGACGCCACGCCCTGAATCGCAACCGGCTCCGCCATGCCCGAGAATCGACAATCGGGAAGTTCGGCTGACAACCCTGCTTCCTGCAGACCTTGATCCAAACACGCTGCTGCGGCCTTGGCTGAGGCTGCTTAGGCTACTTACGCTGCTTAGGGCTTCGGCCGCTTGGGCTGCTTAAGCTGTCCGGAGGCTTTGGAGGGTTCAGGGTTTAGGCAAAGCGTTTTGGCTCCTTGCTTCAGAGTGACGTTGCAGAGGACCTGAACCACAACACCCATAGTCTCCTCCTGATGCCTCACCCGCCCCTTGAGAACCCTATGAACCGGAACCGGCGAGAGGCCCGCTGACCGTGCGAATGCGCGCCCGTCCAAAGCTCTCAACCGTAAGCCCATATCAGCCACTCAACTCTCGACTCCCAGCCAAGCAAAAAACGTTCATGTGCCCCAGACATCTGGAAGCTTCTTTCTCGAGTCGTGTCTCTAGCGTCTCTCAAATATCTCATAATATCTCTCTCCGAGCTGGGCTGGATTCAGGGAGCCCAGAGAGTTTTCGTAGAAAAACATGCACTGTACACAAGACATCCTCCCGCCAACGCCTCTTGCAAATGGCCCGGCCCCGGGAGTGTGTCGGGCGCAGGGCCCAAACGACCTCGCCCACAAATTACAAGGGCATCTGCCCAGGGCCCTCGTGTGAGGCCCTCGCCCAGTGGGTCCAGAGGTTTTGTAGCTCGAGGAATGTGAGGGCCCCTAAGCCCTGAATCCCATGAACCCTTCTGAAAGGCTGTTTGGCTCGCAGGGTCTCTGCAGGATATCTGCTCCGGGCCACGAAGCCTCGACCGGGGGGCTTGTTCGGGGGTTAGGGGATTCAGGGCTTTTTATACAAGGTTTACCGGGGGGGGGGAGGGGGGGGGGCGCGCGCACTTGCAGAGCTTGTCGGGCTTGTCATTTAGGATTTGTGTGTTTGCAGAGCTTGAGGGCTTGCGGGCTTGCAGGCTTTGGTTCAACCCGCACATATTCCCGACACCATAACGCCCTCGGCCTAAAACCACAAAGCCAAAAGCAAGAGAGAGAAAGAGATACAGAGAAAGGACGAGAGAGAGAGAGAGAGAGAGAGAGAGAGAGATTGAAAAAGGAGAGCGTGCGAGAGAGTAAGGCAGTATTGCAAACTTGCGAGTGTAGCTGGGGGGCGCGCGCCTGGCATTTTCACACCTCCAGGACTTCGCTGCTGGGCTTCTTGTCCTCCTCCTGCTTTCGGGCCGTAGCTTGGGGGGCTTCAGAGTCGTTAGCCTCTGGGTGTGGGGCTCGCGGTTAACCCCCTCTAAGAAAAAGCATCCAGCAACCCCTATAGCAAACCCGATTTAAGCCCTCTAAGCTCACCTATAGAGCACCAAAAAAAAAACCTTCTCAAAAACCCCAGAAACCCTGCTGAACCTGCCTTGAACCCCGCAGTCTCGGCAACAACCAAGCCATGGCCGCCACGCAGGTTGCCCTCGAGCTCAGGGATTACAGTGCTTAGCATCGTTTCAGATGTTCAAGGCTTGAAGGTGTTTAGAGCTTGGGATTTAGGCATGCAGGGTTTCGTGTTGAGGGCTTCAGGTTTGGGCTTCGTGTGGGGCTTCGGATTCATGGCTTGTGGTTGTCGGATGTTGCCGGGGCTCTTTTGGGGGAACTCCTATAATGCCTCAAACCCAGACCCAGTTCCGTCCCTGCCCAAGTGAAAGAGCCGCAACTCCCCCCCCCCTCCCCCCTCCCCAACTCTCCTGATACCTCGAAGTCCAGGGTTTAGGGTCGTTGGGGGCTTCGAGAATTTGAAATCATAAATGTGAGCAGCATGATGTGGCTTCAAACTTGCCGAAACCCTTGCAAAGCCCGAACCCTGTAGCCCAAGCCCACTCCCCAAAAAAGAGAAGGGGCCACCCCTTTGGCTTCGTGCCTGGGCGAAGGATTTGAAGTCCTTCCAGCCGGAGAAGCGGAAGAGTGGCACGATCTCCTGCGCACTTGGGGGGCTGCCGACGTTGTGGGTGGGGGCTTATGGGCCATTTTTGGAGTAGCTGCGCCAGGATGTTTGGGTTGTGGGGGTGTAGGGGAGTTGTAGCGGCTCCTCCAGGGTCTTGCCCTTGGTCTCGGGCACGCAGGTGAGCACGAAGGGGATCACGGCGAGGCAGACGCCCCCGAAGAAGATCAGCGTCCCGCCCGGGCCAAGCGGCGACGCGATCATCTGCGGCGTCAGGAAGGCACTCATGACGTTGGCAGGACCCCAGTTCATGGCCGTGCAGAGTCCCACGGCCTTTCCGCGCACCCGCAGCGGCATGATCTCGGAGATGTACAGCCAGGCCCCGAAGCCCCAGGAGATTCCGAAGGAGAACATGTACGCCACGATCATGGACACGATCGTGTAGCCTGCAGCTGTGCCGATCTGCCCATCTGGATCCTGTGCGAGCACTGCCACTCCACCCCCCACGAGCATCGTCACGCACATGGCCACCATGCCATAGAGCAGAAGTGGCCGCCGGCCCACGCGGTCCACCAAGAGACAGCTCCCTACAGCGTTTCCGATGGTGAAGGCCACAAAGGGGATGATAGAGAAGGTGATGCCGTGAAGGCCCAGGGCCTGGAAGAGCGTGCCGCTGAAGCTCACAATCGCGTTGATCCCAGTCATGATCTGGAAGAACTGGACGGCGCAGCCAATGATCACCACATTCCGGAAGAAGGGAACGGTGAAGACCTCGCTCCAAGTGGCGTCCCCAGCAGCTTTCTCGGTGTCGATCTCTGCCCGCACCTCCTTCAACTCGTGAGCGGCTGCATCCTGGTCACCCGCACGGAGCCGCGTCAGCACCCGCAGGGCTGCGTCCGAGCGCCCGGCGCTCTCCAAGAACCGCGGGGTCTCACAAACAAAGTACAAGCCGAGGACCACCAGCAAGCCCATAGCCTATAGGGATTGGCGGGAGCAACTAGAGTGATTCTTGCAATTCTTGACGTGCACATACTTGTGCTGGTCATTTGTAGCTTCTTCCTTTCTAGGTGCGGAACAAATGAAACTTGTGCTGGTCATCTGTAGCTTCTTTTCTAGGGATTCTAGGTGCGGCCCAGGAGCTACTTGAAGACCAAGTGACAAGCGCCAGCCCCACGTGGCATCATGCACCGCATAGTTCAGCACTGCAGCAGCCACGATGGCCAGGCACACGTTGTTCTGGTAGATGCCTACGAGCATGCCACGGATCTTCTCCGGCGCGACTTCGGAGATGAAGGCTGGCCCGGCCGAGGATGTTATGCCCACGCCGACTCCAGCAATGACCCTGCCGATGATGAGCATGATCGTGTTCTGCGCTGCTGTCTGCACGCCTCCACCTGGGGCCCATCGCCACCAAACCTTCTAAACCCCCACCCCCAACCTGCCCAACCCTCCAAACCCTCCCAAACCACCCACCCCCACCTACGGCAAACAGCAAGGAGCCGATGAACAATGCCGGTCGCCGGCCGTGCCTTAAGAAGAGGGCGGTGCAGGGTTCAGGGTTTGGGGTGTAATCATTCTGGTTTAGGAATGAACTTACTACAAAATGGGGAAATAACAAGAAGAATATAGGCGCAATGCTTCCTGCAGGGAAACCCATAAATACCCG
Source organism: Symbiodinium natans (assembly GCA_905221605.1). Taxonomy (NCBI): domain Eukaryota; class Dinophyceae; order Suessiales; family Symbiodiniaceae; genus Symbiodinium; species Symbiodinium natans. The sequence goes on along the minus strand of CAJNDS010000559.1, from coordinate 1,590 downwards.
GCAAGGCGCTTGTCCACCAGGTGGTGACCTGCCAGGACGGCGGCGACGGCCGCGCCGATGTTGAAGCCGTTCACCGTGAAGCCCTCCTAGGTCCCGGTGCAGAGTGGGGGGCTGGGCAAAACTGCACCCGAAACCCAAAAACGGTCCCAGGTCCCAAATGGTCCCAAGCAAGGTTCCCAGAAGGCCACCATCGCGTTTTCCTCCTCCGGCCAGCCCATCATGCTGCGAAAGCTGCTCATGGTGAAGACATCGTTCACCACCCCGTTGTCGTAGCCGTGGAAGAAGCCCGTGGACGCAACGAACGCACCTGAGCCGCAGAGCGCCTAGCAAAACGTAGAACCCTCAACCTCAACCTCCTCCCGCGCTCGGGGCAACCTGGAGGTTTCAACGACAAGCACGCCAAGTGGGAGACCCGGGCACAGATGATCGCGGCATAGGCGTTCTTCCAACAATCGGCCTTCGGCGCTTGCGCCTCGACTGCGTCCGCCGACGCCACGCCCTGAATCGCAACCGGCTCCGCCATGCCCACGACTCGACAGACGGGAAGTTCGGCTGACAATCCTGCTTACTGCTGACCTTGATCCAAACACGCTCCTGTGCGGCGCTGGCATCCGAACTTCAAGCATCCACGGCGGCTTGTTTGGTTTACAGCCTCTGGGCTGTTGTCTGTTTGGGCTGCGTAAGCTGTTTGGGAGATTGGGCTTCAGGGGTTGCAAAATTGCGGCTTACCTGAACCTCACAAGCCGAAACCCTTCTGCCGCCTTCAAGAAGGCCCCAAACCGTGCAAGGTCGGCCCTGAGCCCTCAGCCCCTAAACCTGACAAACCGTGAACCCTACACGGCCCTAAAACCCGAGACCCCAAACCCTAACACTGGGCCCTGTACCAGAATGATTGCGTGGGCTCTTTTCTAGATGGAGGGGGGGGGGACTGGTATATGAACTTTAAGACCTCCCTCCGGCATGGGGGCCGTGTGTGTGTGTGTGTGTGTGTGTGTGTGTGTGTGCTTGTGTGTGTGGTGTGTGTGTGTGTGGTGTGTGTGTGGTGTGTGTTTGTGTGTGTGTGTGTGTGTGTGTGTGTGTGGTGTTGTGTGTGTGTGTGGGGTGTGTGTGTTGTGTGGTGTGTTGTGTTGTGTGTGTGTGTGTGTTGTGTGTGTGGTGTGTGTGTGTGTGTGTGGTGTGTGTGTGGGTGTGTGTGTGGTGTGTGTGGTGTGTGTGGTGTGTGTGGTGTGTGTGGTGTGTGTGGTGTGTGTGGTGTGTGTGGTGTGTGTGGTGTGTGTGGTGTGTTTGGTGTGTGTGGTGTGTGTGGTGTGTGTGGTGTGTGTGGTGTGTGTGGTGTGTGTGGTGTGTGTGGTGTGTGTGGTGTGTGTGGTGGGTGTGGTGTGTGTGGTGTGTGTGGTGTGTGTGGTGTGTGTGGTGTGTGTGGTGTGTGTGGTGTGTGTGGTGTGTGTGGTGTGTGTGGTTTGTGTGGTGTGTGTGGTGTGTGTGGTGTGTGTGGTGTGTGTGGTGTGTGTGGTGTGTGTGGTGTGTGTGGTGTGTGTGGTGTGTGTGGTGTGTGTGGTGTGTGTGGTGTGTGTGGTGTGTGTGGTGTGT